>CP125978.1:341207648-341727648 GCA_030063025.1 Avena longiglumis | reverse complement strand
TTTGGATGTCATGATCTAGTGATAGAGTTTGGAAAGTATAAGTTTCCAGTTAGTTTGATAATCCTAGATTCCCAAGGATTGGATGTTATTCTGGGAATGGATTGGATGAATAAGTATGAAGGAGTACTAGATTGTGCCAATCGTATCGTCACACTCACAACCCCGGATAAGAAACGGATTAGATTCAAGTCTAATTTTGAATCTAAAGGGAGTAAGTTAAATTCTCTTAAGGGGTTATCATAGACAGTGTGCTAACTGTGAGAGAGTATCCGGATGTGTTTCCGGAGGAATTTCCTGGAATTCCACCAGATAGAGATGTAGAGTTTCTGATTGATTTACTGCCAGCATCAAGACCAATAGCAAATAGACCCTACAAGATGGCGGTTGATGAGTTGAAAGAACTCAAGAAACAGCTTGGAGAACAGTTGCAGAAAGGATTTATTCAACCAAGTTCTTCATCTTGGGGTGCACCAGTTTTGTTTGTTGAGAAGAAGGATAGAAGTCAAAGGTTATGCATAGATTACCATTCACTCAATGAAGTGACTATCAAGAACAAATATCCTTTTCCAAGAATCAACGATCTGTTTGATCAGCTAGAAGGAGACTGTGTGTTCTCAAAGATTGATCTCCGATCAGGCTACTTTCAGCTAAAGATTGGAGAGCAAGCATACCTAAGACTGCTTTCACCACTAGGTATGGTTTGTATGAGTACACTGTGATGCCATTTGGTTTGACAAATGCACCAGCCTATTTCATGAATATGATGAACAAGGTGTTCATGGAATTTCTTGACAAGTTTGTTGTCGTATTCATCAATGACATTTTGATCTATTCCAAGAGCAAAGAAGAACATGAAGAACATTTGCGTTTGATACTTGAGAAGCTCACGGAGCACAAACTGTATGCCACGTTCAGTAAGTGCGAATTCTGGCTGAATAAAGTTGGATTTCTCAGACATATTGTGTCGGGAGATGGTATAGCTGTCGATCCTGCAAAGGTGTTAGTTGTTACTGAGTGGGAATCTCCCAAGTCGGTAAAAGAAGTTCACAGTTTCCTAGGCTTGGAAGGATACTATAGAAGATTCATTGAGAATTTCTCAAAGGTAGCAAAGCCAATGACGGAGTTACTCAAAAGATAAAAGAAATTTGATTGGACTGAAGGATGTGAGGTCAGTTTCCAAGAATTAAAGAAGAGACTAGTGTCAGCACCAGTCTTGTGTCTGCAAGATTTGGAGAAGGATTTCCAAGTTTATTGTGATGCATATCACCAAGGATTAGGTGGAGTTTTGATGCAAGAAGGGAAATTTGTGGCTTATGCCTCGAGACAACTCAAAACTCATGAAGTGAATTATACTACTCATGACTTAGAGTTAGCCTCTGTGGTCCATGCACACAAAACATGAAGACGTTATCTTTTGGGAAAACATTGTGAAGTGTTCATAGATCACAAGAGTCTGAAATATATCTTCGCTCAGAAGGAAATCAATATGAGACAAAGAAGATGGCTTGAGCTCATCAAGGACTATGACTTGAGTTTGCAATACCATCTCGGTAAAGCAAATGTTGTAGAGGATGATTTAAGCCGTAAGGTTTCTGTGAATGGCCTTACTAAGGGAGAATTGCCAGATGATCTGTTTGCCCAATTCAAAGATCTCGGATTGGAGATAGTACCTGAAGGACATCTCATGTCATTGGATGTTCAACCCACATTGTTGGACAATATCCAAGAGTCCCAAAAGTTGGACAAGGAAATTGAAGAGATTAAAAAAATTATCAAAGGGAAAGCTAAAGGATTCCTGAAGACGAACAGGATACTTTATGGTATGGAAAACGTATCTGCATTCCGCAATATCCGGAGCTTCGGAAACTGATTCTGCAAGAAGCACGCAACTCTCCATATTCCATTCATCCAGGTAACACAAAAATGTACATGGATGTGAAGGAAAGATTTTGGTGGAACAATCTCAAGAAGGATATCGCGGAAAATATTGCCTTGTGTAATGTGTGTAGTCGAGTGAAGGCCGAACATCAGAAACCGGCAGGGTTATTGCAACCACTACCTATTCCTGATTGTAAGTGGGACAATATTGGTATGGATTTAATCACCAGACTGCCAAGGACTAGATCGGGATATGATTCTATTTGGGTTGTTGTTGATCGCCTAACTAAAGCGGATCATTTCATACCTGTGAAGACAACCTATACAAGTGCTAAGTTAGCCAAGATTTACATGAACAGGATTGTGTGTCTGCATGGAGTAACCAAGAGTATTGTGTCTGATAGAGGAACTCAGTTCACCTTGCATTTTTGGCGACAACTACATGAGTCATTGGGAACGAGATTAGAGTTCAGTACATCTTTTCACCCCTAGACTGATGGACAGACAGAAAGAACCAATCAGATTTTGGAGGATATGTTGAGGGCATGTGCCCTAGACCATGGTGCTAGTTGGGATGAAAGTCTGCCTTACGCAGAATTCTCTTACAATAATAGCTATCAAGCCAGTATTGAGATGGCACTGATTGAATTTCTTTACGAAATAAAGTGTACTACACCATTACTACGGAGTGGTGTTGGAGAAAGAAATTTGTTCGGACCTGAATTGATCAAGGAAGTTGAAGAGAAGGTCAAATTGGTAAAGGACAGATTGAAGATAGAACAGTCTCAACAGAAGAGCTACGCAGATCCAAAGCATAGAGAAGTCACCTATGAGGTAGGTGATAGAGCTTATCTTAGAGTCTCACCACTTCGTGGTGTGAAGATATTTGGAGTCAAAGGAAAATTGGCACCAAGATATGTTGGACCATTCAAGATTTTGAGCCACAAAGGAGAAGTGGATTATGAGATTGAATTGCCTGAATCACTGTCTGCAGTTCACAATGTGTTTCATGTGAGTCAGTTGAAGAAATGCCATCCGGAGATGGAAGAAACTTCTTTGAAGGATACTATACCTTTGGAAGAGGTTTACTTGGAGAGTGATCTCACCTATGAGGAGAAACCTATCAAGATTCTTGAGACTGCAGAAAGAGTTACTCAGACTAAGACTATCAAATTCTGCAAACTTCAGTGGAACTATCATTTCGAGGAAGAAGCAACTTAGTAAAGAGAAGATGACCTTCGGAAAGACCACCCACAACTATTTGCTAGCCAATCCGAATCTCGAGGGAGAGATTCATCTTAAGGGGGTTAGATTTGTAACATCCCAAAATTCATGATTTACAAAAGCTTGCATTTCATTCATGCATCCACAGCATTATTGGATTGCACAAAAAATTTCAAATCAAATTTCAAATAAAACCATTTTATGCCTATCATCTATATATATAAACAAGGCATGGTTTTATTTTATGTTTCAAAGTATAAAAATATATTTGATTGAACAGTAGTGTTTGACACACATTTGAGTGCATAGTTCACTATTTAAAAATCCAGAGAAAATTTGAAATCAAACTTGTTTGAAAAGGGTTTGAAATTGTTTCCTGAAAAATCAATTGGAAAAAGAAAAAGAGAAAAGAAATAGAAAAGGGCCAGCGCTACCAATTCGGCCCAGTGCCAGACCCAGCCCAGCAAGCCCACCCGGTTGTTTTCCCCTCTCCCCTCTCTCTCACACGCACTCGCCTTACCCCTCTCGCTGACAGTGGCCCCCACTGCCACCTCATATTCTTCCCCAAACCATGCTCAAGACCAGCGCCGCCGTGGCCGTTTCGTCCTGTTGATGTCGCGAGTAATTGTCGTTGATGGTGAGCATAACTCACTCCCCCTCCATGGCTACTTAACACCCCCTGCCCCCGTAGCATTTCCCCTAAATAAAACACGCTCGAGCGCCCCCAGGCTGGCCGTATTTACGCTTTCTTCGTCGTGGTACCGAACCTCTCCGAAGATCGATTCCGGTGGGATCTCCCCGCCCCTCGCCCTCTAGTTCTTTCTAGCATGTTCGCCACACTCCCGCGCATCTAACGTTGCTTCTCGGCTTCTTTTTGGTGGCTTGTAGCATCGTATTCATCGACGACCGTGTGTGCCCGACGACGATCCCTACTCCGGCGACTTCTCCTGGTAAACCTAGCCCTCCCCCTTCCTTCTGGTTCACACTCGCACACTCACAATTCCAGTGCGCGTCTAACACCGTCTTTTTCTTGCCTTCCCGTGCCTTGTAGATTCACCATGATGACGCCCGAGCACACCCATCGCCAGTAGCATCTCCGGCGAGGAATTCCCAGCGACCTCGTGCATCCCTTGGCAAGCAGAGACCACCTCGAGCACCCCCTCGCCACAGCTACTCCGGTAATGCCCCACACCCTCTCCTTTGTATCCTAGAACCGCCGGAATGCCATTGGCCGAGCGCCGCCGCCGCCGCTTATCCGTCGCCAGCGCCGCCAGTTAGTGGTCAAGTCGCTGTGAGCCGTCAGATCCAGATCCAGTGGCTAAGTTAGATCACTTAAGCGAATTGTTTTTATTCAATCTGAACCGTACAGGGTCACTTAGATCCAATGCTCCACGTAGGCTGATCCGCGCGAAGTGGTATCAACCAATCAGACACAGCCACGTGTCTGGGGGTTTAATTTAAAATCTGTTTTTATATCTATTAGAGTTTCAAACTTGTAAAATTCATAACTTTGTTCTGTTTATCCAAAACATGCAAATAATATATCATTGGATTCAGTAAAATAAATCCTACACCACTGTAGGCTTAAATTTGTATTTTTCTTCTGTAAAAATGGGATTTTATACAGAATCAAATACATGCTTATTTTGGCTATATAAATTATTTGGAAAATGATTTTGAAACAAATTTAAGTTTATTTAATCTATAAATAGATGGTTTTGTTTTTAGTACTATTTGGTTTGTATGGTTTAGTGTAGAAAAAATCATTCCATTGCATTTGCATGCATCCATATATTTTTTCTTGAATATTTTGAATGAGAATTTGGTGTTATCATTTTATGTGTAGATTTTGGTGCTAGTGGTGATTGTGATTTTGAAGATTGTTGCTACTCCCCCAACTACCAAGGAAAGTGGTGCTTAATGTATATTTGTCCTATTATTTTGACTATGCACTAGTGATATTTTGAATAGGGATTGCATGGAATTATTGATAAGTATAAACTATGCTATGCCATGGGAAATCCTAGTAGTTGTAGTCTCGGTAGAATTTTCTCTAAGTTAAGATGCTTGATATGTTATCATGCTTATCCTAGCTAGTAGAAAACAAGGGTGTATTATATACATGCTATGGAAATTTTTGTAAGTCTTTGACTTATGTTTTTTTCTTAATAAAACAACTAAGTGAATGAATCACCTGGGTGGAATGGTATGATTTGGTTAAGTTTAGTGGTTACACAAGGCCCATGTCTATGGTCTACCTTGTGTATCATACTTGTGGAAATCCACCCAGGAACAAAGGGATTTGAGATACTTAGTGTTTAGAAAGCTTCTAGTGCAACCACATGGCATATGGGCTCTGCCTTGATCATATAGGTTGCAAGAACTTATCCAGATGGACAGATGGTGGTAGGGTGATAGGATGGAACACGTCCATTTGGTCTAAGGGAAGGCTTCTGAAAGATCTCGTCTCGATGCATGTCGAGTCTTGTGTTGAAAGCGCACCACCTCTCGAGAAGGAAAAACCTAAGTACTTAGTGATGTCCCCGACAACGGACAATTTGAGCATGAAGACATTGAAGCTATTAAGGATCTCCTCATCCCAATTTCTAAGTTAAAAACTTGTGTTTGAACAAGGTTAAAGGTTCACCAATGTCTATTGGTGGTTCCTTGGGTGTTTTTGTCAAACAAAAACTTAGTGTTTGTCAACTGATAGGAAAAACCTATTTTGAGCAAAGCAATCCTAAGCTACACTTAGCCAAATTCATATAGATGTTAGATACTACTATTATACTATGGTATCACTTGCCAATACAATTCCAAATGTATTGACCCACTGTGGCTATAACTTATGATGTTGCAGGTTACTCTGATGAGGATTAGGGTTATTAGTCTACACTCAACATCCTTGCCTGTGGCACATGAAGATGAAGACTTTACTTTATTTACTATGTTATGAACTCTTGTACAAGCCTTTGGCTATGGAGTTGTAAAAGACTATGTTTATCTCTGGAACGACGTTGTAATAAAGACTTTTGTATCTATGTACTTTATCTTAAATTGTGGATGCTAGCATTTGATCCAGGGACTAGCATTGCAATCACACGAACCTTTACCTTATAAAGGTGGGGTATTACAATCCGTCACATTGTTTTAGTGATCACACAAACCAAATCCACCACATCAAAACTGATCATCACGAGAGATGATGTAGCTTCAAAGGCGAACAATCAACATGTTCATCATATCTAATATATGACTCATGCTTTACCTTTCGGTGATCCGTGTTCCGAAACCATGTCTTTACATGCTAGGCTCGTCAATACCAAACCTTAGCTTCCGCATGAGAAAATCTGGCTTACTCCCATTGTATACACTCACAGAATCTAACACACCCAATCATCACGTGGTGCTTCGAAACAACGAGCTTTAACAATAGTGCCTACTAAGGACGAACACTTTATAACTTGATATTTTGTGAGAGGGATCATCTTATAATGCTACCATCAAGAACTAAGCAATATAAGATGCATAAAAGGATTAACATCACATGCAATTCAAAATATGTGATATGATATGGCCTTTCTTCTTGTGATTCCGATCTCCATCTTCACGCACGAACATGATCTCCATCATCATCAGCGTGGCGTCAAGGTCAATGGCACCGCTATATGGTTGTCGTCTACAACTACTTTGAATAATAGACACGCAGGTCTTAACGAAATTAAAAGACAACCATAAGGCTCCTGCCGGTTGCCGACTTACAATAAGGAACATTGCATACATCATATATAATCACAATCATGGCCATATCACATCATAGCACACACCTGCAAAACAAAGTTAGATGCCTCTAATTTTATTTGCATATTTTACGTGGTTTGGGGCTTTCAATAAGTGTCGTTCTAACTTACGAACAAGAACCGTAATGTTGATTCTTGAACTATCAAGTGCCTGTTTTAAATTGAATCTTTACTATGATGAGAGAGACAGACACTCGCAAAGCCACTTATGCAATACAAGTTGCATGTTGAGCGTGGAGCAAGTCTCATGAGCGATGTCATGTAAGGTTATCCCGGGCCGCTTCATCCCACCATACTTCAAGATGCAAAGTACACAAAAATCAATTGATAATAAAAGCACCACCGCCCATAATGACCATTGTGTTCTACTCGTGCAACATATCTACATAAAGACATGGCTCTGATACCACTTTAGGGGTTCGTAGCATGGAAAAAATTCTATTGCATGAACACACACAAGCCAAGATCTATCTACTACTCCCTCCGTTTCAGGTCTTAAGGTGTCCTCGTTTTGCTTGTTTTTTCGTTGACCAATAATTACTCTAAATATGTAAAAAGTTTTGGTATAAAACTAGTATCATTGGAATGTATTTTTCAATACAAATCCAACGGTACTAATTATATACAATATAATCAAGATTTTGTTGTTCAATTATTTTGTTCAAACTTTGCTTTGGAAAGTGTGTGTGCCTTAAGCCTTGAAACAGAGGTAGTAGATTGTAGCAACGAGTTGATTAGAGTACTCACCCTCGAAGATTCCAAAGCGGTTAAAGAGAGCAGATTATCGTGGGTGATGTAGGCGTACACTTGCCGATCTCAAGATCACGTAGACGATCCTTCCAGCGCTGCGTTCTGGCAGCGCTTCCACAGTCGGTCACACGTTTGATACTCGATGAAGACCTTCCTCTCCCTTGTTCCAGCAGGCAGCAAAGGTTGTAGTTCTTTCCTCGCGATTCCAGTAGCACGACGGTGTGGTGTCGGAAGTAGAGGGAAGATCCTGTAGGGCTTCGCCTAAGATGGAGTGGGTTATGGTGGAGTATTAGGGTTTCCCCGGCAATCTATGGTTTAGAATCCGGAGAGGAGGAGGTGGTCGGCGGCGGCTAGGGCGGCAACGACTTGGTGCGACAACGGCGTCGGCGCGGCGGCGGTGTGGGGAGGGCTATTGGTGGTGGTCTCTTGGAGGGCACCCCCTACCTTCTATTTATGAGAGGGAGGGAATCTTGGGAGAGGGGAGTTTGAATCCTTCCCCAAATCCTTCTCCTACTTGGCTTGTGGTGGAGGGAGAGAAAGATTCTTTCCTTCCTCCACCAGGGCACATTGTCCCAGTTTGACTATTCAAACTTGCCTTTTGACTTTCAAATTGGAGTTTAATTTCTTTCTTTCAAATACCCAACCAAGTGACCTAGGACATGATGCAATAATTCCACTTAGTCATGACACATTCATGGACCCTTCCCCTTTTGGTCCGATGAACCTTCTAGACCCGTCTAGATCATTTCGATGAAAACACTGGTATCATTCCCGAACTCCGGAATTGGACTTTCCTTATATGAATCTCATTCTCCGGACCATTACGGATCTCCTCATGATATCATGGATCCCATTCGAGACTCCGAAAAACATTCGGTCTCCCTACTTACATTCCATATCTACTAAACAGCATCGAATCCTTAAGTGTGTCTCCCTACGGTTCATGAATTATGCAGACATGACCGAGACTCTTCTCCGATTAATAACCAATAGAGGAATCTGGAATATCATATGGCTCCCACATATTTCTATGATTACTTACAAACGATACCAATTTCCCTTTGTCTCACGATATTTTACTTATTCGAGGTCTGATCGTCGGTATCTCTCCATACCTAGTTCAACCTCGTTACCGATAAGTACTATTTTCTCGTTCCCATGATATGTGATCCCTTGTGAGCCAGTCACATGCTTGCAAGATAATTGGCTGACAAATACCACTCTTGATCCATGTGCCTCAACACATACTTTCCGAACACTCAATGCCACCTTTATAGCCACCCAGTTACGGTGTGGTGTTTGATGTCATCAAAGCATCCTTTCAGTACTTAGGTTACTATGTATCAGAAAGCTTATAGCAAACGAACTATTGAAATGACTTGATCTTTATGATACACTTATCTATAGGGGTATGTCCATCACACCATTCTCCTAATGACATGATCTTGTTGTTAATAACATCTCAATGTTCATGATCAGGAAACCATGATCATTTATCAACCAACAAGCTAGTATAATAAAGAGGATTTACTAGGGACTCTAATTAGTTTACAAATCACACAAGTATTAATGTTTCTGGTGAATACTGTTATAGCATGAATGTAAACATTTATCATAAACACAAAGATATAATAATAACTACTTTTATTATTGCCTCTAGGTCATATATCCAACAGACACCGTCTCCTTGGTCACCCGAAACACCTTCGCGCGTGATAAATTTTTAGATGTTGTGTCTATGACGCAGAGATAAGACCTACAGATATCATCTGATGGCCTGGCAACGCAACCGACTATGCTCTGCTAGTAACATTCCATGACAACAGGCACGATGAAAAATCGTGATGGACGTGTTGGGTACATAACTTAAAACACTAGAATTCGACTCATGTAAGTGAAGGGTTTCGCAGCATAGTAAATCAAAAAAATTCTACGGATGCGAACGGGAAAGCCAAGATCTAATCTAGGAGATGCAAACAACGAGGGGGAGTAGATGAGATCTTCATACCCTTGAAGATTCGCACAGCGGAACGTTCGTCGGAACGTGGGTGATGTAGTCGTACTCTCTTCTCCTCCTCGCGATCTGATCCGATCTAACACCGCAAGTGGCGATGCCTCCGAGAGATGCACACGTGCGGCACCTCGACGTATCCTCCTTCCTCCGTCCAGCAAGTATGGTGGAGAGACGGATTGGATCTACGGCGCGGTGCAAGTGGTGGAGAGTTTCTGCAGCAGGGCTTCGCCTACGTGCAGTCGGGAGAGAGAGAGAGAGAGAGAGAGAGAGAGAGAGAGAGAGAGAGAGAGAGAGAGAGAGGAGGGCAGCAGGGCGGCTAGGGTTGTGGAGGAGGTGTGGGGGGAGGGTGCGCCCCATCCCTAGCCCCTCCCCCAAGCCCTAGGCCGACGGCCAAGGAGGGAGGAGTGGGGGGCAAGTTTCCCCCTTCTAGAAGCTTTCTTAGGGTTTCCCCTTGGTTTGGCCGGCTGGGCCCTATGGGGCCTTGTGCCCCTGGACCAATGCGGCCAGGGCACTCCCTCATAGGCCCATGCCCCCTCCCGGCAGGTGGGGCCACGTTGTTCCCCCTCCGGAAGGTTCTAGAAGCTTCCGGTACAATACCGATTAACCCAAAACAATTCTGAACTCCAAAAACTGCATTGCCTTATATGAATCTTATTCTTCGGACCATTCCGGAACCTCTCGTGATGTCCTGGATCCAATCCAAGACTCCGAACAAAAACTCATAAACCAATTATCCAATCTATCCTAGCGTCAAGACACGTTAAGTGTGTGACCCTTCGGGTTCGAGAACATGCAGACATGATCTTATATCAATAATCAACAGCGGGGTCTGGAAACCCATATTGACTCCCACACATTCATCGATGATCATATCGGATGAACCACGATGCCAGGATTCAATCAATCCCATATATATATTCCCTTCGTCTCGCGATATTTTACTTGCCCAAGATTTGATCGTCGGTACCGTCATACCTAGTTCAATCTCGTTCACAGCAAGTACTTTACTCGTTCCGTAATCCCATATCACTTTGTGAGTAACTCCTTAATCACATGCTTGCAAGCGGTGTTGATATCGATTACCGAGTGGGCCCAAAGTATATCTCTCCGACTTGGGAGGGACAAATCCCATCTCGATACATACAACCCAACAGGTAGTTTCCGATCACCTGAGAGACACCTTTATGATCACCCTCTCATAGGATGACGTTTGATGACCTCAAAGATTTCTTCCGATACCAGGGAGTTGTATTATCTCATGGTAAAAGGAATACAATATTTGACATAAGAAAAGCTTTGCAATGATGAACACGATGACACGATCTAATTGCTTCGCTTAGTTTGGGTCTGTCCATCATATCATTCTCCCAATGATATGATCTCATTATTAATCGACAACTCATGTCTATGGTTAGGAAACCTTAACCATCATTCAACAATGAGCTAGTCCATAGAGGCATACTAGGGACACGATGTTGTTCACAAACCACACAAGTATTAAAGTTTCCGCTTAATACAATTCTAGCATGGAATATAAAATTTATCATGAACAAGAATTATAATAATAATATCTTTATTATTGCCTCTAGGGCATAATTCCAACAGTCTCCCACTTGCACTAGAGTCAATAATCTAGTTTACATTTGGCAACAATCTCACACCCATGGCACTAAGGTGCTGATCATTTTTTGCACGTGGAAGAGGTTTAGTCAATGGATCTGCGACATTCATATCTGTATGTACTTTGCTGATCTTCAGATCTCCATCTGCTATATAATCTCGGATTATATGAAACTTGCAGTTGATATGCTTGGTCTTTGGATGATATCTTGGTTCCTTAGCGAGTGCTATGGCGCCAGTGTTGTCACACAATATCTCCAGTGGGTCCAATGCACTTGGAACCACGCCATGCTCAGTGATGAAGTTCCTGATCCAAACTCCTTCACTTGACGCTTCTGCAGCAGCCATGTATTCCGCTTCTACTGTAGATCCCGCGATCACTCTTTGCTTGCAGCTTCTCCAGCTCACAGCTCCTCCATTCAAAATATAAACGTATCACTGCGAGATTTAGAATCATCCTTGTCGATTGTCGAAACTAGCATCGACGTAACCCTTTACGATTTAGCTCATCACCTCCATAGACTAAGAACATTTCTTTAGTCCTATTTAGGTACTTTAGGATGTTCTTCACGGCTGTCCAATGTTCCACTCCTGGATCACTTTGATATCTGCTCGTCAAACTAAGAGCATTGGACACATCCGGTCTAGTACACAGCATGGCGTACATGATAGAACCTATGGCCGAGGCATAAGGCACTTTGCTCATAGCTTCTCTCTATCATTTACCGTAGCTGGACACTGAGCCTTGCTCAATATCTTACCTGACAACATAGGCACTGAACCTTTCTTTGCCTTTATCCATTCTGAACCTTTTTAGAACTTTGTCTAGGTATGTACTCTGGCTTAAATCTATCAGGCGTCTTTGTCTATCTCTATAGATTTTGATGCCCAATATATAAGCAGCTTCACCTAGGTCTTTCATTGAAAAACACTTGTTCAAATAACTCTTCACATCGTTAAGCATGTTAATGTCATTTCCAATAATCAATATGTTATCCACATATAGTACCAGAAATGTCACCGAGCTCCCACTCACTTTCTTTTAGATACAAGCTTCATAGCAATTTGGAACAAATCCTAAGCTCTTGATCACTTGATCAAAACGATGGTTCCAACTCCGAGATGCTTGCTTCAGTCCATAAATGGAACGCTGAAGTTTGCATACTTTATCAGAATCCTTAGGATCGACAAAACCTTCGGGTTGCATCATATACAACTCTTCATCAATGTTACCATTGAGGAACGCAGTATTGACATCCATCTGCCATATTTCATAATCATGAAACGCAGCAATTGCTAATAAAATCCGAATGGACTTAAACATCGCTACGGGAGAGAAAGTCTCATCGTAGTCAACACCTTGAACTTGTCGAAAACCTTTTGCGACCAGTCGTGCTTTATAGATGGTAACATTACCATCCGCGTCCGTTTTCTTCTTGAAGATCCATTTGCACTCAACGGCCTTTCGGTCGCTAGGAGGGTCCACCAAAGTCCATACTTGGTTTTCGCTCATGGATCCCAATTTCGATTTCATGGCCTCTAGCCATTTCTCAGAGTCTGGACTCATCATCGCTTCCTCATAGTTCGTAGGTTCACTGTATTCTACCAACAAGACAGTCAAGACAGGGTTGCCGCACCACTCAGGAGGGGCACGCGACCTTGTCGACCTGCGACATTCAGTAGCAGCATCGTCCGAAGCTTCATGATCCTTGTCATTAGCTTCCTCTATTGTTGGTGCAGGCGGCACTGGAACAATTTCAGGTGCTGCGCTACTCTCCAATTCAATAGAAGCTTCAACAACCTCGTCTAGCTCTACTTTCCTCCCACTCACCTCTTTCAAGAGAAACTCCTTCTCAAGAAAGGAATCGTTCTTCGCGACAAACACTTTGCCTTCGGTTCTGTGATAGAAGGTATGCCCAATAGTTTCCTTAGGGTATCATATGAAGACGCATTTCTCCGCTTTGGGTTCGAGCTTGTCCGGCATCAACTTCTTGACGTAAGCTTCGCATCCCCAAACTTTAAGAAACGACAACTTAGGTTTAGCACCAAAGCACAGTTCATACGGTGTCGTCTCAACGGATTTAGATGGTGCCCTATTTAAAGTGAATGCAGCGGTTTCTAATGCATAACCCCAAAATGCTAACGGCAAATCAATAAGAGACATCATCGATCGGACCATATCTAATAGGGTTCGATTCCGGCGTTCAGACACACCATTGCGCTGTGGTGTTCCGGGTGGCGTGAGTTGCGAAACGATTCCGCTTGCTTTAAGATGCGTGAGAAAATCATAACTCAAATATTCACCTCCATGATCGGATCATAGAAACTTAATTTTTCTGTTACGATGGTTCTCCACTTCATTCTGAAATTCCTTGAACTTTTCAAATGTTTCAGATTTATGTTTCCTTAAATAGATATACCCATATCTACTTAAGTCATCGGTAAAAGTGAGAAAATAGCGATATCTACCGCGCGTCGAAACACTCATCGGTCAGCATACATCGGTATGTATGATTTCCAACAAGTCCGTTGCTCGCTCCATCATTCCGGAGAACGGGGTTTTGATCATCTTGCCCATGAGGCATGGTTCGCATGTGTCAAATGATTCAAAATCAAGGGACTCCAAAAGTCCATCAGAATGGAGTTTCTTCATGCTTTTACACCAATATGACCTAGACGACAGTGCCACAAATAAGTAGTATTATCACTATCTACTTTGCATCTCTTAGCCTCAATGTTATGGATGTGTGTTTCATCCCTTTCGAGATTCAGAAGAAATAAACCATTCACAACAGGTGCATGACCATAAAATATGTTACTCATATAAATGGAACAACCATTATTCTCCGATTTAAATGAATAACCGTCTTGCAATAAACACGATCCAGAAATAATGTTCATGCTCAACGCAGGCACATAATAACACTTATTAAGGTTTAAAACTAATCCCGAAGGTAAAACTAAGGAGAGCGTGCCGACGGCCATCACATCAACTCTTGATCCATTTCCAACGCGCATCGTCACCTCATCCCTCGCAAGCCGCTGTCTATTCCGTAACTCCTGTTTCGAGTTACAAATATTAGCAACTGAACCAGTATCAAATACACAGGCACTACAACGAGGGCTAGTAAGGAAAACATCAATAACATGTATATCAAATATACCTTTGATGGTGCCATCCTTCTTGTCCGCTAAGTACTTCGGACAGTTGCGCTTCTAGTGACCCTTGTCCTTGCAATAGAAGCACTCAGTGTCAGGCTTGGGTCCAGACTTGAGCTTCTTCTTAGCAGGGGCAACGCTCTTGCCGCCTCCTTTCTTGAAGGGCTTCTTTGCACCCTTACCTTTCTTGAAGGTGGGGGGCTTGTTGACAATCAACACATGATTATCCTTTTTGATGTCCACCTCCGCAGCCTTCAACTTTGTGAAGAGCTTGGTGATCGTATCAGTGGAACCAATCTGATTATGAGTCACGACAAAACTTTTGTAGCTGGGTGTAGAGGGAGTGACCTTCCATTAAGGTAAAGTCCCCTGTGTTTACAATGCTAGTCCCTGGATCAATAGCTAGCATCCACAGTTTAGATGTAATACCAAGAAACAAAGGTCATAATATAACTTTTTAACCAGAAATAACATAATTCTATTACATCAATACATAGCTCATTTGGCTATTACATTACATTGCAGCGGAATAATTATAATCATGGGGTCCTTCATCTTCAAAGTGCCACAGGCAGATGTTGGTTGTAGACTTTGTAATCCTAATCAAACAATCTTCACTAAAAATCAATCAAACCTGCAACATTACAAGTTACAGCCACAAGGGTCAATACATTTGAATTGTATTGGCAAGCTTCACTTCTGTGAGTAATATGAGTGAATCCTATCAATACATGCATATTTGGCTAAGTAGAGTTTAAGGCTCATTTGCATAAAGCAATAATTTATCCTATCTTTTTCAAAATGGTTTTGGTCCTTTGTCAAATCTCTTTTCCAAGAATCCCTTGAACTCCTTGGTAGACACTCAAGTGTTCAAGTCCTTGTCAAAATCTCTTGAGCTCCTTGGTAACCCCAAGTGCATCAAGTTTTTAAAATATCTCATGAGTTCCTTGGTAACCCCAAGTGTTCATGTTTTCATTAGAATCTCTTGAGCACCTTTGTAACCCCCAAGTGCAACAAGTTTTATAAAACCTCTTTGAATTCCTTGGTAGACACTCAAGGGCATCAAGTTTTTATTTTAGAAGTTGGAATGTCGAGATCTCCCATAGTTCAAACTTTAGTTGCTCAGTATTGTCCATAACCGGGGACACGGCTAAGTACTTAGATTTTATTATCTTCCACAGAAGGAGTACACTTTACCCACATGTCACAATCCCATCCTTTTGCCACCAGTGGCCTACTGGATTAGTGCTCACCAAGATGGAGTACTGGCAGATTGAGAATGTGACGAAGTCTTTCCAAAGGGTCCTCCCATACACCATTGCTAGCTTGCCTTCAGCACCAATGAAGCATTCCAGATCCCCATGTCCAGTTAACTGAAGACAGTGCATGGGTCTTCCCAATGTAGTTGACCAAGCCAGAGCCATAATAGCATGTGGTTGCACACGAAAGCCACAACTGGAGAAACATGTTTAATCTCTAAGTTTCCTGGTTGGTTTCCTTTGGAGCACAACACAAAGAGATTGCCATAGACATGGTTCCTTTTGTTGCCACCTTCTCCAATACTCAAAGTATCCTTGGCCACCCAGGTGGTTCATTGAGTCCTTGTTTTATTATATAAAATCACAAGTCCTTTTCTCAACCTTTGTAAAATCTCAACATGTATCTCTTTTCAAAATAAAGCATGGCTAAGCATGTAACAACTACATTGTTTTCTCTAAGGAATGGATAGGGAATCCTATTAGGATTTTAGCATAGCATAAGTACAAAAAGTATTTTCATGCATGTTTCAAAATCCACTAAGTATAATGAAAATAGTAGGACTTTTGATGATAGTGTCACTTGCCTTTTTGGTAGGGAATGAGGGTTCACTCCTTGATCTTGCTAGTCTCACACTTTGCTAATTTCACTACAATCAATCAAGCAAACACCAAATCAACTAGCATTCCAAATAGTCAACCAAACAAAATTTCACACACACAAAACTATGGGATCTAAATCATGCATCAAAGCATGTAAAAGATGGTTCTAATTGCACAGGTGGTCTCCACTAGGCTTCTAAACTTTTTAAAGTCCAAAGTGGTCATTTACCAAAATGGCAAAATCATTCGCAAAAAGGGTTTTGTCCAAAAACCATTTTTAAAATCCATTCATCATTTTATGGGGTGAAGAATGTTTTTATCAAAACAAAACTTTAAGTTTTTCACCAAATGAGTTGCTAGTTTTCAAAACTTGGTGTTTTGGGTCAGTAGGTTTGATCCAAGCCATTTCTCAAAGTTTTAACTCCATAACTATTTTTATAATAAAATCAATAATTTTATTTGGCTAGAAAATGGCTAAGTCAATTAATCCAACCTAAATTTTACCAAAATCATTTTTAACACCAAGGTTTGGTTCCTAGGATCAGTAAGTTCACAACAAACCATTTTGCCAAGGTGTCAAACTTAAAAACATTTTTGAATCATTTTTCTATTCTAAACAAGCATACAAATGATTCTGCAAAATCAACCAATCTAACAGATACTATTTGCTAAAACAAAAGCATGGTTGGCTAGGTCTTGCTCTCCTGAATCCAACGACATAAAATTCGTAATTTTTGGACGTGTGGATCCAAAGTTACAAGGATTTGAAATTTACAAACAAATCTGTTTTTAAATCATCAGCTGGACACGCGGCGACTTCCTATTCGTCGGTCCCGTTTCGGTTGGATCACGCGATGACAGCCGTTGGATTTAAGTTAAATCGTGCGGCGCGCAGAGGCTACTTACCGCTTCAGTTAAGTTCTATCGTGGCCATACGATTACGATCTAACGGTGCTAGGCACACCAGCCACGTATGGCGCTGCAGGTGGCTCTTGGCGGAGCTCACGGTCGACGACGGTGCCGATGCTACGGAGGTGAGGGAGAAAGGGAGATGCTCACCGGGCTCGGGGTCACGCGATGCTCAACGTCTTGATGGTTTGACGAGGCGCAAGGTTGCGGTTAATTGCTCACGGAGACGTGGTCGGTCGAGATGGTCCTGGAGCTCGTCGAGGGTGGAGTTGTGGTTCGCCCCGAGGGAAAATGAAGACGCAGTTAGTCGCGCAAGATCAAGGCGAAGCTTCTCGCATGAAAGAGAGGCTGGGTGATCGTTCTTACCGGAAACGCGTCGCGGAGATAGTTGCGATGGCGCTCGGAGCTTGTCAGAGTCGAGGTTCTGGGGCACCCGCGGTTGAACGGAGGGCACGGACAGAGGCGCCAGGGGATGGGGAGTGTGCGTGCTTGGTCAATGAGGCAAGGGGAGGCAGGGTATGGAAGGAATCGAGAGATAAGCTCGTCGGAGACGGCGGCGGTGCAGAAGAGATTGGCGACAGCCTAGGGGCAGAGAGGAGGAGTTGTCTGGGGGAAAATGACTAGGAGGGAGAGGCTTTTAAGGGAGCGTGGTCGCTGGGGAAGAAATGGCCGTTAACAGCGTGAATTGATCGTCGGCGGCGTAATGAGCAGGAAACAGCGAGGAGGAGTTAGCATGGTTGAAGACGATGAACAGCTGTGAGTGGGGTCCACGGGCAGTGAGAGAGAGGAAAAGGGAAAGGGGTCCACCGGTCATTGTCTGCGCGGGTTAGTAAGTTGGTGCCAAACGTTTTCTTCGGGGGAAAGAAGCTGGGCTGGTTGCTGGGCCTTGTTGGGCTGCTGGGTTGGGTCGACAAAACTTTATTTTTTTCTTAATCTGAACCCTTTTATTTTTCTAAAACTAATTTCTGTTTTTGAATTTCAAACAACACTCAAGCATTAAAAACAAATCAAACAATCACCAAACTTTAAGACTTTGAATTTGGTTTTGTTTATCAACATAAACCAATTTCCAAAATAAAATAATATTTTTTTATTCTTTTTAGGATCCATTCTTTAATTAAATAAAATGGATCTTTAGTTATTTAATAAAATAGGGTTTGATTTTAATTAATAAAATCTCCATTTGAAATCCAAATATTTTCAAAACCAAATCAGTAGGTTTTATTTGGAAACAAAGAATACTTGGAAACTTGCTTAAAACAAAATAATCTTTTATTTTAGGGTCCATTAATAATTAAATACAATAAACCTTCATCATTTAAATCAACTAGGATTTGTTTTATTTAAAATATTTATTTTGAAATCTAAAATAAATCCAAAACACTTCAGTAGGTTTTATTTGAGAATATAAAATATTTGGAAAACTTATTTAAAATAATTTAATAAGTTTGATGTTTTAATTAAAATGGTAAAACCTTTTATTTAAATAAAATTGGATATTAAATCCTTATTAATTTATTTAAATAAACCATTGTTATTTTTATTCAAAAAAAATGTTTTAATTCCAAAGCTTGGCCAAGGTTTAATTTGGCTTTATAAAGTAATCTTTATTTATGAATCCACCTCTTCTTTTGAAAACCAAATCTTTTATTAATAGATCCAAAATAGTAATTTCAAAACATTTTAATTTCCTTTAATAAATATTTATCCTTATAAATCCCTTTAGGATTTATTTGATTCAAATTGGTTTGAAGTTTCCAACTAAATTCAAAAAGTTTTCTTCTGGCCCTGAAAATCAAACAAAGTTTTATTTCGTTCATTTATTTT
Organism: Avena longiglumis; assembly: GCA_030063025.1. Classification (NCBI taxonomy): domain Eukaryota; kingdom Viridiplantae; phylum Streptophyta; class Magnoliopsida; order Poales; family Poaceae; genus Avena; species Avena longiglumis. The sequence goes on along the minus strand of CP125978.1, from coordinate 341,708,608 downwards.
CACATTACATGATTTGGAAAATCTTGGGATGTGACACTGGGAGGGAGTGATTGCAGAACCCTGTCAATCTTGAGCTCCTCTGAAATCTTGCACTCCAGTTGCTCAAGGCGTTGAGTGTAGCCCGACATCTTTATGGCGTGCTCACTAACGGAACTCCCTTCCTCCTTCTTGCAGTTAAAGAATTTCTCAGAGATCTCATATCACTCAGAACGGGCCTGAGTCTGAAACATAGTTTTCAGCTCCTCAAGAATCTCAAATGGCCTGGGATAATCTTCAAAACGATTTTGAAGGTCCGATTCCATAGCAAACAACATGGTGCTCTTAATCACACCATAATCATCTTTGCGCGATTGATAGACATCTTTCTCATCAGCCGACGCATCTATAGCAGGGGCGTCACCTAACGCATTTTCAAGGACATAGTCCTTTTGTCCACCAGAGAGAATGATTCTCAGATTGCGGAACCAGTTGGTGAAGTTAGACCCATTGTTTCTAAGCTTTTCCTTCTCAGCAAAAACGTTGAAGTTGAAGTTGGACTTAGCCATTTGATCTACAATGTTTGCAAGTACAAATTATACTATGTGCATGATAACTAGTTCAACTTTTAATCAAATTACTAGATGAACTCCCACTAAATTCAACATCCCTCAAGTTGTTTAGTGAACACGATCCAAATTCACCATACCTAATCCGATCTTCACGATAAGAGATGTGGCTTCAATGGTGGACAACGAAGTGTCGATCATATCATTCATATGACTCATGCTTAACCTTTCGGTTCATGTGTTCTGAGACCATGTCTGTACATGCTAGGCTCATCAAGTCAAACCCAAGTATTTCCACGTGTGCAAAACTGGCTTCACCCGTTGTATGTGAACGTAGAGTCTATAGCACCCGATCATCACGTGATGCTTGGACACGACGAACTTTCGCAACGGTGCATACATGGGGAGAACACAGTTTTATCTTGATCTTTAAGTGAGGAATCATCTTATAATGCTACCGTCGCGATCTAAGCATAATAAGATACATAAAAGGATAAACATCACATGCATATAACTTTATGTGACATGGTATAGCCAATCTTCGCGCAATGATCTCCATCTTGTGCGTGCCATGCATGATCTCCATCACCCACTATGATTGCCTCCACCACGAATAGCAACTACAACTATTGCTAACTACTTAGCGATAAAGTGGAACTATTACATGGAGTATAAGAAGTTGACACACAGGTCATACACAATTATAAAGACAACCATATGGCTCCTGCCGGTTGTGTACTCATCGACATGCAAGTCGTGAAACATTACAAAACATGATCATTGCATACAACATACACATCACATCTTGGGCCATACCATATCACAGAAAACACTCCCTGCAAAAACAAGTTAGACGCCTCTACTTTGTTGTTGCATGTTTTACGTGGCTTATGGGAGTAGCAAGCTAAGAACGATTCTTATCTACGGAAAGCCACAACGGTGATATTATGGTTGCCAAACTCCGGTGTAAATCCCATGACAACTATAGTGAGAGAAACTGGCATCCACCAGCCGCATGTGTGGAACAAGCCACACGTCAAGTGCGGAGCCGGTCTCGCGAACGACGTCGCATAAGGTTGGCCTGGACCGCTTCAATCTCACTATCCCGCGTCATAAGAAGAACACAAACAAGAGTCTTGCAATAGAAAACATCAACGCCAGCAACAACCATGTTGCGTTCTACTCGTGAAATACATCTACGCATAGATCTAGCTCTGATACCACTGAAGGGTTTCGCAGCATAGTAAATCAAAAAAATTCTACGGATGCAAACAGGAAAGCCAAGATCTAATCTACGAGATGCAAACAACGAGGGGGAGTAGATGAGATCTTCATACCCTTGAAGATTCGCACAGCGGAACGTTCGTCGGAATGTGGGTGATGTAGTCGTACTCGCTTCTCCTCCTCGCTATCCGATCTAACGCCGCAAGTGGCGATGCCTCCGAGAGATGCACACGTGCGACACCTTGACGTCTCCTCCTTCCTTGGTCCAGCAAGTATGGTGAAGAGACGGATTGGATCTACAACGCGATGGTGCGGTGCAAGTGGTGGAGAGTTTCTGCAGCAGGGCTTCGCCTACGTGCAGTCGGGAGAGAGAGAGAGAGAGGAGGGCAGCAGGGCGGCTAGGGTTGTGGAGGAGGTGTGGGGGGAGGGTGCGCCCCAGCCCTCTATATATAGAGGGGTGGGCGCCAGCCCTAGCCCCCCCACCAAGCCCTAGGCCGGCGGCCAAGGAGGGAGGAGTGGGGGGCAAGTTTCCCTCCCTTCTAGAAGCTTTCTTAGGGTTTCCCCTTGGTTTGGCCGGCTGGGCCCTATGGGGCCTTGTGCCCCTGGCCCAATGCGGCCAGGGCACTCCCTCATAGGCCCATGCCCCCTCCCGGCAGGTGGGGCCACTTTGGTCCCCCTCCAAAAGGTTCTAGAAGCTTCCGGTACAATACCGATTAACCCGAAACAATTCCGAACTCCAAAAACTGCATTGCCTTATATGAATCTTATTCTCCGGACCATTCCGGAACCTCTCGTGATGTCCCGGGTCCCATCCGAGACTCCTAACAAAAACTCATAAACCAATTATCCAATCTATCCTAGCGTCAAGACACATTAAGTGTGTGACCCTTCGGGTTTGAGAACATGCAGACATGATCTTATATCAATAATCAATAGCGGGGTCTGGAAACCCATATTGACTCCCACACATTCATCGATGATCATATCGGATGAACCACGATGCCAGGATTCAATCAATCCCATATATATATATTCCCTTTGTCTCGCGATATTTTACTTGCCCGAGATTTGATCGTCGGTACCGTCATACCTAGTTCAATCTCGTTCACAGCAAGTACTTTACTCGTTCCGTAATCCCATATCACTTTGTGAGTAACTCCTTAATCACATGCTTGCAAGAGTTGTTGATATCGATTACCGAGTAGGACCGAAGTATATCTCTCCGACTTGGGAGGGACAAATCCCATCTCGATACAAACAACCCAACAGGTAATTTCCGATCACCTGAGAGACACCTTTATGATCACCCTCTCATAGGATGACGTTTGATGACCTCAAAGCTTTCTTCCGATACCAGGGAGTTGTATTATCTCATGGTCTAAGGAATACAATATTTGACATAAGAAAAGCTTTGCAAAGATGAACACGATGACACGATCTAATTTCTTCGCTTAGTTTGGGTCTGTCCATCATATCATTCTCCCAATGATATGATCTCATTATTAATCGACAACTCATGTCTATTCCATCATTAATCAATGATCTATTCCATAGAGGCATACTAGGGACACGGTGTTGTTCACAAACCACACAAGTATTAAAGTTTCCGCTTAATACAATTCTAGCATGGAATATAAACTTTATCATGAACAAGAATTATAATAATAACATCTTTATTATTGACTCTAGGGCATAATTCCAACAGTAAGACCCCCGCGGACTGACTCGAATTATGGCAGCATTCTTCAAGATTCGAGTCCGAGGACTCGAGTATGAAGTAGATCATATTGTTTTGTCCAAAGTCAGTTAGCTGACCTTGATCTGTCCGGTGAGTCAGGCGCACGTATCAAAAATAGCTATGAACTAACATACTGACTCGAAACTTGTTCGAATGAAATCACCCGAAATACTTAAGAGTCTCAAATTGAATCTACGATTCGACCGAACACTCGGGGGCTACTGACATGGGTATGCCCTATGGGTGCCTAATGTTAGCCTACCCGATAACAGCCTAGCAGAGGCCCATACAATCACCCACTATGGATGGCGTGGCCCAGGAAGGATTCGGGTGACCAAAGCCCACACGGACACGACTTCTTAGGGAGCACGGCTAGCTAAATATAGAATTTCAAAAGGTGAAACCCTAATCTGTAACCAACTCTACCTACCCAGATACCTGGCCTCCACATATAAAGGCCAGGAGGGCACGGCGAGGAGGATCTCTCTCAACTCTCATACACCCACCTCATGCGAGATCCAATCTGCGCACCCATGTAACCTTCATCTTCGCCATCAATCAAGAACAAAAAAGTAGTAGAGTTTACCCTCTGGGGGCCTGAACCTGGGTAAACAACATGTCCCCGCGTTGCTTGCCTGTTATCTATCTCGCGATCTCCAGCATCCCCATCTTCTCTAAACCCAAGTCCATAACAATGGGCAATGACAAGTTGAACCCTCGTCAGTAGTAGTGATGATCTCATTTCTGTGCATTATGCATTCAAAAACAAAATTCTACATAATACACTACTTAGGGGGAGCTCTCCCACATGATCTAGAACACTCCTATTTATGCTTCTTCGCTTGATCCATTTTTTTGTGCTTGGAAGCTCAATATTTTTGTGTTGGTACTTTGTGTGCCATCATGAAAAGTGTAAAGAGTTTGTTTTGGTTGTTGGAACGTTTCTCTATTTGGGAATTGGTTTTATCTCATTCTTTGTCACTTGTTTTGTTCTTTTAGGATCAGACAAATCCTTTACCATTGGTACTTTTGTCTATCTTTTATCTCTTTGGCTCTTGCTAGTTCATTTGTTGAACTTTTGTCAAGTCACACTTGTGTGTTGCCTTGTTGGCTTTCTTGGTGTTTTTGTTCAAATTGTATCTCCTTTTGGTTCTTGAAAATTTTGTGCATGCATATTTACTTCTTGTATATATTATGGCATGCTTGCTTTATTTGATCCAATATATAAGGGAAACTCCACCAAATCCCAGTGCGCTAAGATGTGCAAGAAATTTAATTTCAAATCAATATGCACATATTTGTGTGGAGGCTCTCCTATGTATTGTAGTTGCGCTAACTACTTTAGACCCAATTTGTTTTGGAACCATAGTGTACTTAATTGTGTTTTAGGTACATTTGAGATATATTGGCTGCTTGTCTCTTCAATTACGAAAGGGGGTTCCTTCATGTCAATTGTATTCAAGATAGGATGATTAATGAATTCATATCTTCTACATCCTACCAATTATATCTCGGTAAAAAGTATCTCTCTCATGCATACATATCTTCTTCCCAACCTTTTATAGGTTGCTTGTTGGCATGAATTTGGGTATTTGCAATTGTTGTGGCTCTTGATTTCTGTGTTGTGGATCCCTCACTATTGCATATGTGTGTATGTTGAGATGAATGTATATTATGGGTACTATACAAAATCATGCTCATGATTCACTAATCCCAAATATGTCTATCTAGCAATATTATTGCATATCTTTTCCTCAGTTACTCTCATATGCAATAGTGAGTATTTTTGCAAATTTGATTTGTATTTGTGATATCTGTTGATTTTCCCTTGGTATTAGTTGTAATGTATGTAGTGTGTTGATTTTTCGTAGCTCGTTGATGTACAATAAGACATTTTTTAGCCTTTGGCCATGCTTTCAAGCAAACATCTTATTGGTATATTCTATGACTTATTTTTTCTATTCATGTGCCCTCTTGAGTATCTATATTGTTTGTGCATATTTCTTTGTGGTCATATGTCTTTGTGATATTTTCCACCTAGAAATGTATACACACAGGAGAATATCAATCTTTGGTTGTTTTTGCATTTCTTGGAAATCACCTCTTATTTCTTTTTGACTCTTCGGTGGCTTCCAAATTTATTGTCTTTTGTGTTGATTGTTAAATGAGTTTGGACGAGTGAGGATTCCACGGTTTTGCACGTTGTTTCCAAATACAATTACTATAATTGGTGAATAATCTTTAGGGAGCTTCTCTAATTCATCTAAGAATGCACATGTTCCTTCTTTCTCATTTCTTGTGGTTTAAATGCTTATGTGTAAGCAAGGATTCCATATTTGTGCATTATGTATTCAATTGCAATTATTATAAGTTGTTCACAAATCTTGGGGAGCATACCTATTTTCATTTAAACAATTTTGTCATTTCCATTTGGTACCTTTTGTTGGTTTTTTAATTGGTTCTTTTGGATCTTTTGATTGCTCGCTTCATTTGTTGTAGTTTCTTTCTTTTTAATTTCATTTGCAATCTTTGCATCCTTAATATAGTTTTACTTCCTCCCAAGTATTCATCATTTGACATGTGCATATGCACACCTTTGGAGGAATTCGCACTATATTGGCCGTCTATAACTTTTCACCCATTTTGGCAATCGATGCCAGTGGGGGAGAAGTTTTGGAGGGTTTAAGGGATGTTGGCCTTTGTTGTGTGTGTTCTTAAGCATTTTCCTCTCATGCTCTTGCATCTTTTTGGTTGCTTTGCATGTTGAATATATAGAGGAAACTCAACCAACAATAATGGTTGGCAATCTATGCAATGAAATTCAAGTTCATCACACATGCATAGATTGTGGGGGAATTTGCTCTATATATTGTGGTTGTACCAACATCACATACTTGTGTAGTATTTGATGTTGGGGCAACCGCTTTGGTCGTTAATTGTCATATTTAAACCCTCTCTAAGGGATTGTCATCAATTACCAAAATGGGGGAGATTGAAAGGGCATGTATGCCCCCCATGTGTGGTTTTGGTAATTAATGACAAACTCTATGGACTAATGTGTAAATTGAGTTTCGCTTGTAGGTTTTTCCATTGACATAGCTTGGGCCATGTGTTGGTCTCAAGGTTAAAAATATGAAGAAGGATAAGAAGAAATGTCCAAGGGCTTTGTGCTCCTTGGAATCCTGAAGAAAGAAGGAGCTTGAAGGTTGATCAAGGCAAGTGCAAATAGTCGCATCAGGATGGATCAACCTGAAGAATTATTGCAGAAGGGCAAGCTCAAGACCTCTCTAGAAGATCTCATGCTTGAAGCTTGCCATCCTTGTGATTATGGAGTGATGAAGAAAAGTTCAAAGAAGAGGCCTCCCCATGGATTATGGGGAGCAAGCATGCACGTCTTCATCAAGCAAGAGAAATCAAGTGAAATCAAGAAAGGCGTTCCATCTTGAGAAGGACAAGACGGTCTACATCAAGCTCAAGTGGAATGCTCAAGGCAAAGGTATGATCTTGATAGGGTTTCTCATTTACGGGTCTCCTGTTGCTAGTTGGGACCCCATGTTTAGGATAGATAGTCGTTCTGTCAACACCCGGATTTATAATCCCACATGCCTGTTATGCCATACATCGCAATCCCAGGATTACCATTTTTGCGAGACATAACAGATTTGGATACCACAGTACATCATCCATTACAAACCATACATAAGGTCATACACAAATAAGGATCTCGTGATCCAGTTCTTAATACAACTCAAGCAGCTGAATAACGTAATAATAACGGTAGTGTAGGCGAAGCTCCATCTTCGGGGTCACAGGCAATGCTGACGATGGGAGATGATCCTAGTTGACGTAACCTTCCTAGGGTCCATCCTCCTGGTACTCCTCTTCATAGTCTGGCCATGGGAATAGCCAGGTACAAAGCCATGAGTACTCTTTAAGTACTCGCAAACTAATACTAACAAGTGAAGGGGTTTTTGTAGTAGGACACTATGCTCTAGGGTTGTTTTGCAAAAAGCCAGATTTACCTCTACTAAGTTTTAGAAACGAAGAAAGCTAGTTGAAGTTTCATAACACCTAAGTGGGAACTTGTATTTCATATCACAAATCTGTTGTGGTCAAGTCAAAGTCTCAATTCATTTCACAATTCATTTTGAAAACATCTGACGGGGGAACAGTATGGCCATCCAATCGTCCATAATCATGACGCTTATTCGAATAGTTTGACACTCTGCAGAGATTGTACACTTTCACCACAACATTCGATACATCCAACAGGAACAAATCCTGAATTCACCATACTCAGTATGCGGATAATCAATCCTAACCTTTCAATTACATGCCCTAGTATAAGCACCTCTCTTGTGAGTTTGGCCTCCCAACCATGACCAACTGTCATCTTGGGTACTGCACAGGTGGACAATCTTCACAAGGTAGCCTCATCTCAGACCTTGGTCATGAGGGAACCAATACTAAGGTATATAAGTTTCCAGTCAAGCCCTACCCAATTCTCGGGTATTGTGGTTGTACGGTAAAATTGGAATGGTATCGCATCCAGAAAACCATCAGTTTTAAAAAGGGCTAAGGCTCATGCCTCAACATTTTCATCATCCAAATCATCTAGTGTTCGGAAACACATGTCAAAACATCTCAATAGAATGATCCATCATTTCATGATTTTCATAACCATTTTTCCACCAAGTATTCCCATCTAAAGTTGATCAATTTTTATGCTTAGCACTAGCATCTACAAGTGGGGTAAGTACTAATGAGGGGTGGTAAACTAGTGGAGTTTAACTAAGTTCAATCTCATGCCTTAGGATGACATAAATATTATCTAGCTTAGGCCAAGTTTTATGCTCTTTATGCAACCTTCAATTATCTTTCTAATATCTACAATTTACTTAAGTAATCTCTAAGTAAGAGCTTTGATAAAGAAATAAATTAGAAGCTTGCAAGTAAAACTAGGATTGGTTATCATCAAATGTGTCTAACCAAGCATGCTTAGTGCATTGCATAGTTTATATAACTTTCATAATTGCAAGTGTTAGCTTGCTTAGTTAATAGCGTGCTCATTCAACTAGTAGTATTAGGCTTGCCTTGTGCAGAGCAGTGGTTGAAGTTCTCCTCGGCTTCTTCTTCGTAGTATCCTCCTTCCTCCTCGTATCCTTGGTCGGTGCTAGCGTCTATAAATAAATACGAGGTACACAATCACCAAACATTACTTAACTACTTTTAATCATCACAGAAAGGTGTTCAATAGATGATCTAGCATCATCACTAACATCACCAGAATAAATCATTTGTCTTATTTATTTTATTTTTAGAAAAGTAATTTCTACTCATTGAAAAACTACTTAAGATTTAATATTCTCCAAACCAAACATGGGATCATGTTGACACATGTCATCACCACATATTTCAGTACATGGGAATGTGATTTAAAGTGGTGTCACAATTTAATAAGGTTTAACCTTTTATTTTTAATTAAATAAAGTGACTAGAAATGCCTATGTGGCATTCTTTTATTACTTGAACATTATTTCTATAAGTAAACCCATATATTATTATATATTCTGAAAGGTATGATTAATTATGATTTTTGAGAGTTGGAATCAACTCAAAAGCTATTATGGTTTAAATTTGAAAAATGTTTAAATGCATAAAAGCTTCTGCCTTGTTATTTTTACCAGGGTTGATCTATAGATTCAAAAGATTTGAATCCAACGGGCTTGGATTAAGCATTTAAAACAATTTCTAACAAAATTGGTTTCATTAAATTTGGTTCACTGAATCGAGCTGAGTTGATTTTTGAAACTGGGTACAGAACTATGTTTGAATTAAAATGGAAAAAGTTAAATTCAAACGACTGGGCTGCGCGGGAACTGCTAATGGGCTGGCCCAGTGTCACTCCGCGGCGTGAATCGACAGGGGGGTCTCTTGGTCGGTGACTCTTTAAACGCCGAAGCAGAGCAATCTCATCCGCACGATCTAAGTCTAATCGAACTGGTACTCATCGTCCACGTCGGCGCCAAGCAGATGTAAACCTAACGCGGCAGGTGGGGGTCATGGGAGGCTCACCGGGGTTCAGGCGAGGGTCGGAGATGCGGGCGAACGATGAAGTCGACAACGGCGAACCTCCTGTTACCGGAAGCTCCTCCTTGGGTGGACGAAATCGACGGCGCCCTTCTTCTCCAGAGGCGGCCTGCTCCGGCGCAATTCCGGCAATGCGCTGATCGCCTTGCTCCGGGAATGGGGTGAAACGATCTGTGAGGTGAGGGGAGTGAGATGGTGTGATCAATTCGGCTGGGGGTGGCCTCCTTTTAATATTACCTAGGAGTTTGATGATTCTAGTTTAATATTTTTGGGATGTTACAAACCTTCCCCCCTTAAACAAAATCTCGTCCCGAGATTTGAAAAAGGACGAAAATATTACCTAGGATTTGAAGAGATCGGGAAACTCCGTCCTGATGTGATCTTCGCGCTCCCAGGTAGCTTCCTCTTCTGTGTGGTTTCTCCACTGAATCTTGAGAAACTTGATGCTTCGGGTTCTGGTATTTCTGAAAGCTTCTTCCAACATACGGATGGGTACTTCGGGATAGGTCAGGTCATCATTGATCTCTATAGTCCGATGATCAATATTCTTGAACACTTCAGTCTTCTCCAGGACTTCGAGAAACTTGCGAAGTAATGAGATATGGAACACATTGTGCACGGCTGACATCTCTTCGGGCACTTCCAATTGATATGACACTTCTCCTCGACGGTTCAGAATTTTGAAGGGGCCGATATATCTGGGGGCTAACTTCCTTTCAGCTGGAAACGCTGCATTCCCTTCAACGGCGACACTTTCAGATACACAAAATCTCCGATATTGAAAGCGAGGTCTCAACGTCTCTTGTCGGTGTAACTCTTTTGTCTGGACTGGGCGGTCTTGAGGTGCTCACGAATCTTGTGAACCTTATCTTCTGCTTCTCGTAGGATATCGGGTCCAAAATTTTGACTCTCTCCTACTTCCGACCAGTTCAAAGGGGTGCGACACTTTCTTCCGTACATAAATTCAAATGGGACCATTTGCAAACTAGCTTGATAACTGTTGTTGTACGAAAATTCTGCAAACGATAGACAGTCTTCCCACTTAGATCCATATTCTAAGACACATGCTCTCAGCATATCTTTGAGTATTTGATTTACTCGCTTCGTTTGTCCATCGGTCTGAGGGTGATAAGCGGTGCTGAAATCTAGGCGGGTTCCTAAACCTTCTTGGAATTTCTTCCAGAATCTCGAGGTAAACTGAGTTCCTCGATCCGATACGATGTTCTTGGGGACTCCATGCAAACTGACGATTCTAGCGATGTATAACTCTGTTAGCTTCAAACTCTGATATGTGGTCTTGACGGGTAAGAAATGGGCGACTTTGGACAACCTGTCCACTATGACCCAGATAGAGTCATTTCCCCTACTAGAAGTAGGCAATCCGGTGATAAATTCCATTCCAACAGAATCCCATTTCCATTCTGGAATCTGCAATGGTTGCAACAATCCAGCGGGTCTTTGATGTCCCGCCTTGACTCTCTGACATATATCACACTTGGCGATATAGCTTCCGATTTCTCTCTTCATCTTATGCCACCAAAATTGCTCTTTCAAATCTGGATACATCTTAGTTCCTCCGGGGTGGATAGAATAAAGAGTATCATGAGATTTCTTGAGAATAACTTCTTTCATCTCAGAATCTGCTGGTACACAAAGGCGTCCTTTGTACCACAAAAATCCTTCTTCGTCTTCGGTGAATCCGGGTACTTTGCCTGTACCGATACGACGCTTGATTCTGTCGATACTAGCATTTGATTTCTGCCCCTCTTTGATCTGGCAGATCAAAGTGGGTTGAAGTTCTATGCTAGCCAAAAATCCTTCACTCACTAATTCCATTTGAAAATCTTCCATATCTTTGTGCAAGCTTGGTTGCTCCTTCAAAATCATGGAGTTCAAGCGGCACGGCAATCTGCTAAGGGCATCTGCTACCACATTGGCTTTACCGGGGTGATAGTGAATGTCCAGATCGTAATCTTTGATTAGCTCAATCCATTTTCACTGTCTCATATTCAGCTCCTTCTGAGTGAATATATACTTCAGGCTCTTGTGATCCGAATAAATCTCACAACGGTTTCCCATCAGGTAGTGCCTCCATGTCTTCAGGGCTAAAACTACGGCTGCGAGTTCGAGGTCATGGGTTGGGTAATTTTGCTCATGTTGTTTTAGTTGTGGAGATAGATAAGATATAACTTTGCCTTCTTGCATTAGCACACATCCGAGACCGATCTTGGATGCGTCACAATACACATCAAAGGGTCTTCGTGATATCCAGCATGATTAAGATTGGGACTGAAATCAATCTCATCTTGAGTTCTTGAAAATTCGCTTCACATTTGTTGGTCCATTCAAACTTCTTGTCCTTCTTCAGCAATTGAGTCATGGGTCTAGCGATACTCGAGAATCCTTCTACGAACTTGCGGTAATATCCCGCCAATCCGAGAAATGCACGAACTTGGGTTTGAGTGGTTGGGGCTTGCCAATCTTCGACATCTTTCATCTTTGCAGGGTCAACGGCAATTCCTCCGGCTGATACAATGTGGCCGAGGAATCCTACCTCCTGTAACCAGAATTCACATTTGCTAAACTTGGCATACAACTGATGCTCTCTAAGGGTTCCAAGAATGGTCCTTAGGTGTAGCTCATCTTCTTCTTCTGATTTAGAATAAATCATAATGTCATCGATGAAAACAATGACAAACTTATCCAGGAAGTCCATAAAAATCTTATTCATGAGATTCATGAAATAAGCGGGGGCATTGGTTAATCCAAAAGACATGACGGTATACTCGTATAATCCATATCTGGTGGTAAAGGCAGTCTTTGGAATATCCTCTACGCGAATCTTGAGTTGATGATAGTCAGTTCTAAGATCAATTTTAGAAAACACTTTGGCACCGGTCAACTGATCAAACAAATCTTCTATCTTGGGCAATGGGTATTTGTTCTTGATAGTGGCATCATTCAACTTCCGGTAATCCGTACACAAACGATTACCTCCATCCTTTTTGTCCACAAATAAGATAGGTGATCTCCATGGTGACGCACTTGGTTGAATCAATCCAATTTCCAACATGGAATCTGGTTGCTTCTTCAGTTCTGCTAGTTCATACGGGTTCATGTTGTATGGTCTCTGGGCTATGGGTCCTGTTATGGGGATTAGTTCAATGATAAACTCGATATCCCGATCTGTGGGCATACCGGGCAAAACATCTGGAAATACATCGGGTTATTCACAGACTATCCGAACTTGGTAAATGGTAGGTTAGGCTATACTCTTGTTGCACTTGAATTGACGAGGTAAGGTTTCAGATATATGCTCTACTGATATTCCGGCTGTACTGGTCATGGTTATGGCTTTCTTGGCACAGTCAATCAATCCTTTATGTTTGGACATCCAATCCATTCCTAGTACTACTTCCAAACCTTTAGTTCCGAGTACTATCAGATTAGCATAAAAATCTATGCCATGGATTCGGATGGGGACGGCTTTGCAAATTTGCCTAGCTTTGGTGGTTGAACCGGGGATTTGAACAATCATAACATGCTTCAGTTTGGTTGGTTGAATCTTACTAGTGCATGCAAATTCTTTGGTGACAAATGAGTGCGATGCACCAGAATCAAACAATACTCGAGCAAGTACTGAATTAACAGGAAACATACCCAGCACTACGCCTGGCGCTTCCTGAGCTTCTCCATCATGCATGAGAAAAAGACAGTCGTTGCGGTTGAGTGAATTCCCTGCGGCAAACCTTCTTCCAGGCTGAACACGACGCTGCTGCTGAGCTGGGGCATTTGCATTGGGGGCTACGGTATTCTTCTTGTTGGGGCACTCGTTGGAGTAGTGACCCTTATTTCCACAGTCATAATAAGTCACTTGTGACTTGTCCTTTGCTGCAACCGGCATAGCATTTCTTCCAGTCCTCGGGGCAGTGTTGGTGTTGGTGGCAGCATTGTTGTTGTTGAACTTGGGTGGGGCACGGTTGAAATTGTTAGAGTTGCCAGGGTTGTTGTGATTTCCTCTGGGCCTCGGGTTTCCACGGTTGGGATAGGTCGAACGGTTCATCGGGGGTCTGTTGGTACTTGGGGCAAATCCTGGAGATGGGTTAGGGCGATACTTTGGGGTCTGATGGGTTCCCGGTTAATGCATCATGCGACACTTGCGGTTCTCATTGGATTGGTTGATCTATCCTTCCATCTGGATGGCAGAGTCAACAAGGGCTTTAATATCAGCAAAGGGGATATTGACTAACACCGTCTGCATCTCATCGTGCATACCATTCAAGAATCTCTCCTTCTTCTTGGCTTCAGTTTCGATCTCATCCGGGGCATACCTAGCTAATGACAAGAATTTGTCACGGTATTCCACTACGGTCATACTTCCTTGCTTTAGTTCTCTGAACTCATCTCTCATTCTCTTGATCAAACCCGGTGGCACATGGGTTCTGCTGAACTTGACTTTTAATTCCTCCCAGGTCATCATCTATCCTCCGGTCATTGCACGAACGCTGTTCCACCATGCTCTGGCATCTCCGGCTAGATAGTGGGTGGCGAACAGAACTTTCTTGTTGGCTTCCACTCCGGCGACTTCCAGGTTGTTTCCCATGGGTTGCAGCCAATCGTCGGCGTCTAAGGGATCTTCTGACTTAGTGAAAACAGGTGGGTTGGTTTTCTGGAAATTCTTGAGCTTAGATCCATGGTTGTCCTGATTTCCGTGGCCTTGATTGTTGTGGGATAGCTGGGCTATCTGTTGAAGGGTGGCTAGGTTGGCTTGACGTTCGGCTCTTTCAGCTTCGCGGTCAGAAACCAACATTTGCAGGATCTGCAACATCGGGTCTGGGGATGAACCACTTCCTCCGCGTGGCATCGGAAGATTGAGATAGATCATGAGAAAAGAGGGAAATTTGACTCATATTTTTCTAGAAACTTGCTTTTCATTCATTCATTCATAGAACCTGATACAAACACACACCACAACAAGGTAAGCAGATGGTTTTAAGAACCATTTTGGAAACTATGATACAGTGGGACCGAATAGTACTCACTACGCTAGTGCTCAAGTGCTACTACTCCTCGGAGTCGGTGTAATCGTCATCCTAATCATCCTCATCGTCATCGATGAAGGCAAAATCATCCTCACCGGTGAAGAAGTCCATAGCCTGATCCTCCAGAAAATCATCATCATCGCTGAGATAGGAGTAGGGGTCTCCACGAAGATCCTCTCTAGCATTCTCCCTTTCCTCTAACTGCATATCTCTCTCATGGATGGTCTCCTCCAAATCCGAGATACGGTGGCGAAGACGAGCAATGATGCGCTCCTTCTTGTCGAGCTGAAGGCAGTGAGACTTGCGATCCTTCGCTAGCATGGCGATGGTCTGATCCTTGGTCTTGATGATGGCGGGCTTGTGGTTGGAGTAGTCACGGAAATTTTCCAATTCCTGCTGACAATCGTACATCATGAAGATAAGGTGGTCCAATTGAGTCTTCAGCTCGGGGTGGTATGGGGCTTCCAGTGGTTGTCCATTTGCATCACGCCTTGGGCAAAACTCAAAGCGGGTTCCCTTGATATGATTGACGCTCTGCCCACACAGATGGGAAAGAGCTTCCTTCATGGCCCTGGCAAGTCCATCGAGCCAGTTGTTCTCTCTTAAGGTAAACTGAATTCCCTCAGCAGTGGGAGGTTCAATCTTTCCTCGGAGACTTGCAACAATTAGCCACTGCAGATATTCTCCTCCTTGATTATTGAGCTGAGCTCCGAAGAACTCGGGGTGCGGACGCTCCAGAAGTTCCGAAAGCTGGTCCAAATCCCGCTCAAAGATAAGGTCTCCTCCATTCCCAACTGATAAAACTTGATGTACTTCATGTCCATTAATAAGAATATAGGATGAGTAAGTTAGTAGAGTGCTCAAGTGTGTCAAATTTCATGTATTTTACAAGAGTTTTTTAGGAACATGAGTTTTTATGAAAGAATCAAGGTGATAAGAATGGGAATAAGTTTTTGTAAATATTTGCTTCCTTTGGTTTTGAAACTAAGTTTTTGATTCAAACGTCCAGTCTAACTAGGGTCTCCTATGGTCAGGATGGCTCTGATACCATGCCATACACCGCAATCCCAGGATTACCATTTTTACGAGACATAACAGATTTAGATACCACAGTACATCATCCATTACAAACCATACATATGGTCTTACAAAAATAAGGATCTCATGATCCAGTTCTTAATACAACTCAAGAAGCGGAATAACGTAATAATAACTGTAGCGTAGGCGAAGCTCCATCTTCGGGGTCACAAGCAATGCTGACGATGGTAGATGATCCTAGTTATCGTAACCTTCCTGGGGTCCATCCTCCTGGTACTCCTCTTCATAGTCTGGCCATGGGAATAGCCAGGGACAAAGCCATGAGTACTCTTTAAGTACTCACAAACTAATACTAACAAGTGAAGGGGTTTTTGTAGTAGGACACTAAGCTCTAGGGATGTTTTGCAAACAGCCATATTTACCTCTACTAAGTTTTAGAAACGAAGAAAGCTAGTTGAAGTTTCATCACCTAAGTGGGAACTTGTATTTCATATCACAACTCTGTTGTGGTCAAGTCAAAGTCTCAATTCATTTCACAATTCATTTTGAAAACATCTGACGGGGGAACAGTATGGCCACTCCAACTGTCCATAACCACGGACGTGGCTATTCGAATAGTTTGACACTCTGCAGAGATTGTACACTTTCACCACAATATTCGATACATCCGTCAGGAACAAATCCTGAATTCACCATACTCAGTATGCGGATAATCAATCCTAACCTTTCAATTACACGCCCTAGTATAAGCACCTCTCCTGTGAGTTTGGCCTCCCAACCATGACCAACTGTCATCTTGGGTACCGCATGTGGACAATCTTCACAAGGTAGCCTCATTCGGACCTTGGCCGTGAGGGAACCAATACTAAGGTATATAAGTTTCCAGTCAAGCCCTACCCAATTCTCAGGTATTGTGGTTGTACGGTAAAATTGGAATGGTATCGCATCCAGACAACCATCAGTTTTAAAAAGGGCTAAGGCTCATGCCTCAACATTTTCATCATCCAAATCATCTAGTGTTCGGAAACACATGTCAAAACATCTCAATAGAATGATCCATCATTCCACGGTTTTCATAACCATTTTCCACCAAGTATTCCCATCTAAAGTTGATCAATTTTTATGCTTATCACTAGCATCTACAAGTGGGGGTAAGTACTAATGTGGGGTGGTAAACTAGTGGAGTTTAACTAAGTTCAATCTCATGCCTTAGGATGACATAAAGATTATCTAGCTTAGGCCAAGTTTTATGCTCTTTATGCAACCTTCAATTACCTTTCTAATATCTACAATTTACTTAAGTAATCTCTAAGTAAGAGCTTTGATAAAGAAATAAAGTAGAAGCTTGCAAGTAAAACTAGGATTGGGTATCACCAAATGTGTCTAACCAAGCATGCTTAGTACATTGCATAGTTTATCTAACTTTCATATTTGCAAGTGTTAGCTTGCTTAGTTAATAGCTTGCTCAGTCAACTAGTAGTATTAGGCTTGCCTTGTGCAGAGCAATGGTTGAAGTTCTCCTCGGCTTCTTCTTCGTAGTATCCTCCTTCCTCCTCGTATCCTTGGTCGGTACTAGCGTCTATAAATAAATACCAGGTACACAATCACCAAACAATACTTAACTACTTTCAATCATCACACAAAGGTGTTCTATAGATGATCTAGTATCATCACTAACATCACCAGAATAAAGCATTTGTCTTATTTATTTTATTTTTATAAAATTAATTTCTACTCATTGAAAAACTACTTAAGATTTAATATTCTCCAAACCAAACATGGGATCATGTTGAAACATGTCATCACCACATATTTCAATACATGAGAATGTGATTTAAAGTGGTGTCACAATTTAATAAGGTTTAACCTTTTATTTTTAATTAAATAAAGTGACTATAAATATGATTAATTATTTCTGTAAGTAAACCCATATATTTTTTCTGTAAGTAAACCCACATATTTCTTTAAGTAAACCCACATATTTCTGTAAGTAAACCCACATATTTCTGTAAGATTTAATACTTTTATTACTTGAACATTATTTCTGTAAGTAAACCCATATATTTTTATATATTCTGAAAGGTATGATTAATTATGATTTTTGAGAGTTGGAATCAACTCAAAAGCTATTATGGTTTAAATTTGAAAAATGTTTGAATGCAGAAAAGCTTCTGCCTTGTTATTTTTACCAGGGTTGATCTATAGATTCAAATGATTTGAATCCAACGGGCTTGGATTAAGCTTTTCAAAACCTTTCTGACAAAATTGGTTTCATTCAATATGGTTCACTAAATCGAGCTGAGTTGATTTTTAAAACTGGGTACAGAACTATGTTTGAATTAAAATGGAAAAGGTTAAATTCAAACGACTGGGCTGCGCGGGAACTGCTAATGGGCCGGCCCAGTGTCACTCCGCGGCGCGGGGCGCAACTGACAGGGGGGTCTACTGGTCAGTGACTCTTTAAACGCGAAGCGGTACGGGGCAATCTCATCCGCACGATCTAAGTCTAATCGAACGGCTGCTACTCATCGTCCACGTCGGGCGGCGCCGGCGAGACAGAATCCTAACGCGACAGGTGGGGGTCGTGGGAGGCTCACCGGGGCTCAAGCGAGGGTCGGTGATGCGGGCGAATGACGAAGTCGAGGACGGCGAACCTCCTGGTACCGGCAGCTCCTCCTGGGGTGGACGAAATCGACGGCGCCCTTCTTCTCTAGTGGCGGCCTGCTCCGGCGCAATTCCGGAAATGCGATGCTCGCCTTGCTCCGGGAATGGGGTGGAACGATCAGTGAGGTGAGGGGAGTGAGATGGTGTGCTCAATTAGGCTGGGGGTGTCCTCCTTATATACGCTCGATGGTGAGACCGAACGGGATGGGCAGGCGACGGTGGCGACACGGCTACGGGCAGCTAGAGGCATGGCCGAGGTCGGCAATCGATAGGTGGTTTCCTGGCGATGCTCTAGGGTTTTAATGCGCGTGTAGGGGCAGTGGAAAATGGTCGGGAACGCACGATGCTCTGTGAGGCAGAGGCGGCGAACTCTGTGGCGAGCGGTGGCTACGTGGCACGGGCGGTGAAATGGGCATGTCTGGCGGTCTCCTGGGACGGTGGGGTGCATGCTGGCGGGAGGCTAGGGCTCGAGGTGGTTGGGTTGCGTGGGAACTGAGCATGCTCTGCGGTGCGCGTCGGCATGGTCGACAGCGGCGTGGGTGCGGCGTTCCTGGCGGTTCTGGTTGCTATCTACGAGGCAGGGCTGGTGAGAGGGGGCGTTGAGGCATGGGCTACCTCCCAGACAAGGTTGGCATGGCTAGTTCTTCCTCTAGCCTGCTTTCCACACTGGGGTGACACGGGTGCTCTCGTCCTGTTCACCATTGATGATATTGGCAAGCTTAAAGTGGGGCTAGCGATTAGTTAAGGATGTTAGATGATCTACTGAGACTAGTGGTGTCCAGAGAGGGAACAAGTTAGGCCAGAATCACTGCACACTATAGTGTTTTGAATTTTTTGATTTTTATCTGCAAGGTGTTTGATGAAATGGCCGCATGAATTCAAGTTTTGAATTTTGAAATTATTTTTGGTGGGTGTGCTAGGCATGTGTTGGTGAGTCTGTAGATGCTTGGGTTTTGAAACTTGAGTTGGTTTCAGGGGTTTTGAAAAAGTGGGATCTTCCCATATGATATAGATTCAATTTTAAACTATCATTTAAACTATGCATTTGAATGTTTCTGGATGATCACAAGGTGGGCCTTGATACTTTGTTATGAGTACTATCAAGGGGTGCAAAGATCCATACATGTTTCTGTTAAGTTCTGAAAGTTAGAGATAGCCAAAGTAGGCATGGGAGTTAATTTGGCCAAAGTGACCATTCACTTAATTTGTTTGTTTTGATTTATTTGTCTTTGGGAAAAGTTTGTGAATTATTTAGATGATGTTGATTTCACCTAAGAATCATTTTCCAAGCAAAGAAACACATAATCATGGCAATTCAAAAGAATCCACATTTTAATACATACACATATGAATGCTTTCATATTTTAATTGGAAAAGTTTTTGTTAACCCTAAATTTGGCGATTAGAGTTTGATGATTCTAGTTTAATATTTTTGGGATGTTACACGTTCTATCAAGAGGGGCTCTCGAGTGAGTGAATCGTTTGCATATTTCAGAGAGAGATCAAACCTTTGCATTCATAGCATCATATTTCTTGGTTGTTTGTTGGTTCGTGTCCATGATAGGATCTAGAGCTTGTAGTTTTCATCATAACAAGCTCTAGTTCATCATCTAAGGATTTCCCTTGCATATCTTATTGTGGTTTTTTATCTTGCGAGTTTTCTGGCTCCACACCTTGGGAGATACTTCACATATATATTCATGGTATTTTCTCCCTAGGTGATACGATTCTATTCATCGTTATATTTCCAAAAAAAAATTGGTTTCATCTCGTTTGGAGTTCGGATGCGAAAGTTATTGCATTTTTGGTTTCTGGTTTTCCTGCCTAAGTTCTGGCTTGCCACCGGTAGTAACGCTAGGGAAATTTTCCATCAAGTAACGGTGGAAGTTCCGGTGCTTCTTCAGCTCACGTACTATATCCTCTCTGTCTGGTTTGTTGTATTTGATGGAATGTGGATCGGAAGTTAAGGCGATAATACGCCCCCGCCGAAAGTTCCGGCGAGGTACCGGAAATACGCTCGGGCATAAATGATGCCGGTAGTATCGGGTGAAATTCCGGCTCTCGTTGCACTCACGTATTGTATCCTCTCTTTTTTGAATGCTCTATTTGATGGAACTTCAGTCGGAATTTTTTATCGGTAGTACCGCTCTCAGCGAAAGTTTCGGCCACAATCGTTTTTATGTCTTTCGCATCGTAGCTTTCTGACCATTGGCTGAGTGCCACCAGAAATTCCGGCCTCCCACCAGAAGTTCCGTCCAGAGTCGTGAATGCCCATAACGGGCAGATCTAGGAGCCCTTTAAAAGGGGTACCTCTTCCCCTTTGTGGGTATTAGTTCTTTTGGTCCGTTTTTCTCTCTCCTCATTGTTAACCTTCAGGAGATTGTCCCCTCTCCTTCCCCCTTCCATGATTCTTGCATCTTTTGAGGGATTTGAGAGAGGATATCTAGATCTACAATCCCCCCAAGGCAAATCCCTTCTTTGTAAGGAATCATTGGGATCTAGATCTTGGAGAGTTTTGTGTTCTCCTCTTTTGTTCTTCCTCCCTTAATCCCCCAATAGATTTTGTAGCTTTGTTGGAATATGGGAGTGAAGGACTTGCCCTTGCATTTGGTGCATAGGTTTGAGTTCTCCTCGTAGATTCAGCGAGTACAAGCTTGTGGTCTTATTACTCTTGGGTTCTTGGAACCCTAGACGGTTGTGTTGTTGGAGTGTTGACCTCTTGTGGTCTTTGTTGCCAGGCCTTGTAGCCTTTTGTGGATTTGTATAATTTTGTGGCGTTGTTGTTGGAAAACTCCAATTGAGTTGTGGAGATTGCCCCAATCTTGTATGGGTTTGGTGACCGCCCTGAGGTGTCCCATAGTGCAGTGAGTGCCCGCCTTTTGTGGTGCGCACTCGAGAGACTAGGGTGAGCCTTTGTGGCGTCGGTGAGTTGCGTGCTTCCGCATCGGGGTGAGGCCTTGTGTGGCGTTGGGTGTGCATCGAGCCACCACACCCCGAGGTGATCCATTTGTGGCGTTCGGAGAGCATTGTGCCATCGCACCTATCCAACGGAGACGTAGCTTCTTTGGAAGTGATCTTTACGATAAAAATCTTCGTCTTCGCGTCCATCGGTTATCTCTCAACTGAGCCCTTTACTTATGCATTTTACATTGTGATAGCCATTGTGCTTGAAGTATTTTACCTTTATATCACCTTGTTGCTTGTATTTCTTAGCATAGGTTATTGGTGCACTTAGGTGAACCTAGTGGTTAGGTTTTGTGCTCAACAAATTAAATATTAGTTTTTATTCCACATTTTTTGAGACTAAACTGTAATAATTTTAAAAGCCTATTCAACCCCCTCCCTGCCTAGGCGACGTCCTTTGCACTTTCACATACCCATCTCCCTTGATGCATTTTCTATCCCCACATAGGATAGCCCTTTAGGAAAGGGATCTGCCAGATTCTTAGCCAACTGGATATAATCCAACGCTATCACTCCGGAGTTTCTTAAATGTCTGACAACTTTTAATATCATTCTTGTGTGTTTGTTGGACTGCATGTTGACCTTTTAACTCTTTACCTTGACAATTATAATCTGATTGTCATGGTTCATAAGGATATCCGGTACTGGCTTTTCAACCACTGGCAAGTCCATCAAAATATCTCGAAGCCATCCTTCTTCGACACCAGATGTGTCTAATGTTGTTAATTCTGCTTCCATTGTCGATCTCGTTAGGATCGTTTGCTTTCAAGACTTCCAGGAAACATCACCACCTCCAAGATTAAAAACATACCCCGTTATGGATTTCATCTCATCAGCATCAGAGATCCAATTTGCACCACTATACCCTTCAAGAACCGATGGGTACCCGGTATAGTGAAGTCCATAGTTCATAGTACCTTTCAGATAGCGCATAATTCTTTCAACAGCACCCCGATGCACATCACCCAGATTGGAAACAAATTGGCTCAGTTCACACACGGTAAACATGATGTCAGGCCTCGTAGCGCTCGCTAGGTACATGAGTGAGCCAGTGACTTGAGAGTATCTTAGATGATCCTTAGTTGTGCCTTTGAACTTTCGAATCCGCACACTAGGATCATATGGTGTTGGGAGAAATTTTGTAGTCCGAATATCCAAATCGACATAAAATCTTCTAAACATAATGGGATTGTAGAAGTGTAATCCCACCCTCATTATCTCTCAATAGTTTGATGTTCAAGATAACATCAGCCACTCCAAGGTCCTTCATCTCAAAATTATGATATAGAAATGACTTAACCTCCTCAATGACTTTGAGGTTTGTAACACCCTCGGATCGACCCTATGCAAGTTTTAGCGATTCCTGTCAAACCCGCATAGAAACGATTCAAAGGTGCCCACCAGGCACTTTCGTGCAGGTGAAAAAAAAGTAATATCATTACACAATAGTCCTCGATGGAACCCATAGAACAGACATATACAATAATGACTCAAAGAGTCAAGAATACAGAATATATGGTACAAAGACCCAAATCATCTTGAGAACAAAACACATCCCAGTACGGATAAGATGCAAATTGATCTAAGAGCCCTGAATAATAACCAACGGCGTCCATAACCGTACCCAGGCCAGGCCGGAAGGGTAACCCTGCTAACAACGTCGATCTCAAAAACCTTCTACAACAAAAGGGGTACGGGCAAAGGGCAGAGGAAAAAGAGAGCGGTCAGTACTGAGGCTAGTACATGGCGAGTCTAGAATTCGACGGCTCTCGCCTACATAGGTATGGTGGGCTTAAGCGGCAGCACAACATGCACTAAACAACCTATAGAGACTCGATACAATTGTGAGCTACCAGAGAGGGATAAGAAGGACCTAGTCTGTAAGGTTCCCAACCTTTAATAAGGTAGAGATCCCTGTGTTTACAATGCTAGTCCCTGGATCAATAGCTAGAATCCACAGTTAAGATGTAATATCAAGAAACAAAGGTCATAATACAACTTGATAACCAGGAATAAAATAATTTATTACATCTTACATAGCTCATTTGGCTATCTCATTACAATGCAGCAGAATATAACAATAGCATGGGGTCCTTCATCTTCAAAGTGCCACAGGCAATCATGTTGGTTGTAGTCTTGTAATACTATTCAACACACTTCACTAACATCAAACAAACCTACAACATAATAAGTTGCAGCCACAAGGGTCAATACATTTGAATTGTATTGGCAAGTTTCACTACTATGTAGAATTAAGTGGATCCTATCATTACATGCATATTTGGCTAAGTAGGGTTTAGGCTCATTTGCAGAAAGCAATATAGTTTTATCCTATCTTTTCAAAATAGTTTTGATCTTTTGTCAAATCTTTCTGAACTACTTGGAAAACTCCAAGTGCTTCAAATCCCTTGTTGTCACCATCAAGTTTTAACTTTGAGAAATTGGAATGTCGAGATCTTCCATAGCTTCAGGCCTTAGTTGCTCGAGTTGTCCATAACCGGGACACGGCTAAGACTTAGAATTTGATCTTCTGCAGAAGTTGTACACTTTACCCACATGACACAATCTCGTCTTGATGCCACTAGTGGCCGCTGGATAAGTACTCACCAAAATGGAGTACTGGTAGATCGAGAATGTGACAAAGTCTTTCCATAGAAGTCCTCCCAATACACAATGCTAGCTTGTCTACCAGGCACCAATGTAGGAATATATTTCCCTTACACAATTCTAGTTAAACTGAAGATGCCAATGCATGGGTCTTCCACTATGTAGTTGACTAAGCCAGAGCCCATTTAGCATGTGGCTGTACATGGAAGCCACTGTACGAGAAACATGTTCAATCTCTAAGTCCCTGGGTGGTTTTCTTCTAGGCACATACAAAAAGATAGCCATATAAACATGGTTCCCTTTGTTGCCACCTTGTCCAAAACTTGAGTATCCTTGTCCACCCAGGTGGTTCATTGAGTACTTGTTTTATTATATAAAACATATATCTTTTCAACACTTCATATAATCATATCATGGATCCCATCACAAATATATAGCAGGGCTAAGCATACTACAACTACATTGTTTTTCACTAAGGAGGATATAAGGATATCCTATTAGGATTTAGCATAGCATAAAATATAGTAGTCCTTTCCATGCATGTTACAAAATCCACTAAGTGTAATGAAAATAGTAGGACATGGATGATAGTGTCACTTGCCTTTTTAGTAGAGAATGTTGGTTCACTTCTTGATCTTGCAAATATCACACTCTTCTAACTTCACTACAATTCAATCAAGAAAACACAAATTCAACTAGCATTCAAACCATTTCACCACATAAAATAACAAAACAAGGTCATGCATGCAAGCATGAAAAAGATATTTTTATTTGGAAAAGTGGTTTCTACTAGGATCTAAACATTTTAAAGATCAAAGTGGTCATTTACTAAAGTGGTAAAACTATTTGCAAAAGGTTTCATCTCATAAACCAAATATTATGCCAAGGTGATATTTTATGTAGTTGAAAATATCTTTTAGCAAAGTAATAATTTTATAGGGTTCATCAAATATGTTTTAATTCACAAACTTGGTGTTTAGGGTCAGAAAGTTTAATTAAAATCATTTCCCAAATATTTTACTCAAAAATCATTTCTAAACCATAAACAATATTTTTATTTGACTAGAAATGCATTTTTAAATCCATAAGTTGGTTCCTATGGTCAGTAGGTTCAAAACAATCCATTTTGCAAAGATTTCACCTTAATAATATATCTAGAACAATTTTTATATTCAAATTATGTCTACACAACTTTCTGCAATTTCACCCAATTTTCCAGAATCAAAACATTAAAAAAAATGCATGGTTGGGTAGGATTTGTCTTTCTGATTCCATTGATATAAAATTTTCCAAATTTGGACATGTAGAACTAAAATTATGAATTTTACAAGTTTGTAATTCTAATAGATCAATTTTCTAGTTTAATTCCTGAGTCTGGCCATGTGGCTCAGTCTAATTGGCTGATACCGTTTCGCGTGGATTGCGCTCTGTGAACCGTTGGATTTAACTAAGATCAAGCGGCACTGATCAACTCATACCCCTTTGTTTAAATCTATTCTCAGCCATACGATCTGCATCCTACGGATCTCAGCAGCCAGACCTTATCTGGGCGGCGCTAGCGGCGGCTGGTGGCGGCGCTCGCTCGGGCTATGGAGGATTCGGTGAAGCAGGAAGAAAGGGGACAAGAGAAATATCTCACCGTGCTCGTAGTGGTGTGGCGAAGTTCAAGGTGGTCGCAGCTGTCCAAGGGGCGCACGGGAACGGCGGTGATTGCTCATCGGAGATGGCGTCAGCGTTGGGCTCGCTCAGGTGTCGATGATGTCGACACTACATGGCACAAAAAGGTGAGGAAGAGGGTTCGTTAGATGCGGGCGAGTGTGACGTTCACGGGAGCATCATCGAGAGGGCGTGGCGAGGTCGGAGTTACCGGGAACGGTCGCCGGAGTTGCTTGCAGACGGCGGCGCTGCTGGTTGTCGTCGTTGCCGACGCTATGGGTCAAGCGCGGGCAAGCCGAGGGTGTAGAGAGAAGCGTCAGGGGATGGGGAGCAAGCTAGTGTGGTTGAGGAGGCGAGGGGCGGTAGGACGGCACCGGAATTGGTCAGGGAACACGTTGGAGACAGAGAGGTTTGAGCGTGCAATTCGTGCAGCCTGGTGGCCGAGAGGAGGTGGCGCTTCGGGGCAAAGAGAGAGGAGGGAGAGGCGTTTATGTATGCATGGTCACGACGAGGATTAAATCAGCCATCAACGCCAGATTTCAAAATTGATTCGCGGCAGGATGCCGTTGAGCAAGGGGGAAACGGCCGGCGCGGGGTTGATGACGATGAGGTGGCCAGTGGGGTCCGGCTGACAGTGAGAGAGAGAGGGGAGTTGGGCCACAGCATCAGTGACTTCGCGGGTTCTTTTCTGAGTGAAAAACGTTTCACTGCGGGGTGAGCAGGTGGGCTAGTTTGTTGGGCTGGGTTGGGCCTGTTGGCTGGGCTGCTTTTGTTTCATTTTTTATACAAAATGTTTTTCCTTTTCTGTTTTGAATTTCCTCATTTGATTTTCATTCAAACAATTCAAACTCCAAATCAATTCAAACCACCACCAAACTTTGGGTATATTTTAATTCTGTTTAACAATACATTCCAAAGTCCAAAATAGAACAATTATTCTTTTATTCTTTTAGGATCTATTAATAATTAAATAAATAGACCTTAGTCTTTATTTCAAATAGGATTTAATATATTTAAAAAAAACTCTATTTGAAATCTAACTTTCTACAAAAATCTTTTCAGTATGTTTTATAAAAACATAACACTTTGAAATATAATTTAAAATACTTTAATAAGTTTTTATTGATCATTCAAAATAGGAAAATGTCTATAGTTGAATGAAATTTGGATATAAATAAATCCTCATGGTTTTGTTTAAATAAACCTTTACTATTTTTATCAAATAGAAATGTTTTATTTTATTTGCTTGGCCAAGATTAATTTGGCTCTTTAAAAATAGTCCTTATTTATATTTCTACCTTTGCTTATCAAAACCATATCTTTTTATTTAAAAATCCAAAAATGGTGATTCCAACTATTATAACTTTATTATTTATTTATCTTTTTAAATCCCTTTTAGGATTTTATTTGATCAAAATATGTTTTGATGTTTCCATTTGGAATCAAAAAGTTTCTTCTCACCCTAAATTTCAACAAAATTTTATTTTGTTTATTTATTTTTCACATTTCAAAATTTGGAAAATTTTGGGATGTGACAGGCTACCACCCTTAAAAGAAATCTCGTCCCGAGATTTGGGAAGGCTAGGGTTACAAATTGGCTTGAAGACAACTAGGGTACTACCACCCTTAAAAGAAATTCTCATAGGGTTACATTGATGGTTCACTTGACTATGGGTTCAACACTTGATATCTAGACAAGGAATCCTTATTTGACTCTTCTGAGTTAACTAGTTCCTGACATCCACTTATTCTATATCTTCAAAGTTCCCATCCATGTCAATGTGGTTCACATGTCCTTTCTTGGTCACATTGGAGTCATTTCCATTGGCTCTTCTAGCATCCTTTTTCTTTTTCTTCTCAGGACAGTCTGATGCATAGTGTCCAAGTTCCTTACAATTATAGCACTGCAACTGGCTAATGTCTTTCTTCCTGAAAGTGTCATGTTGGTTCTGACCAAGGTCATCTCCATTGTCAGTATCATTTCCATTATTATCACTTCCATTGTTGTTGTGGTGATACTGATGTGGTTCAGAACCTTCATTGCTCTTTTTGAATGAACGCTTCTTTTGTGATGATCCTGAGTGATACTTGATTTTATGCTTTCTCTTTCTGTTCTCAACTTGATTCATCTTGTTTTCCAAGATGGTGCATTTGTCACAGAGTGATTGATAAGTTGGGACATAGGCAACAGCTAGCTGCAGGTTCAACTCTTCATTAAGTCCTTCAAGAAATTTATCCTTTCTCTTAGCATCTGTATCAACTTCATCCGGTGCATAGCGTGCCAGATTGTTGAATTCTTCAATGTACTCAGCCACACTAAGGTGAAGTTGTTTCAGATTGTGGAATTACTTTTTCTTCAAGTGCATCACTCTAGAAGAGATGTGAGCTGTACGGAAACCATCCTCAAAAATAGCCCAAGTCACATCTTCAAGGGGAGTGGTGATCTGAAAGTTGTACCACATGCTGCAAACCTAACTTTTTCCTCGTCGGTGCAGCCAATAGTCACTAAGTCCTTATTCACCGAACGTAACCAATCATTGGCTAACATTGGTTCAGTTGTTCCAGAGAACCTAGCAGGCCTAAGTTTCAGAAACCTGGTGAGCATATCATGTGCTGGAGGATTATTCTGATTGTTGTTGTTCTGATTCTGTATGAACGTGGTTATCATCTACATCAGTTGCGTCTGAGATGTCATCATCTGCTGCATCTCAGGAGTGATGTTGTTGTTGTTGTTGTTTTGGTTGGGGTTGGCACGACGGGGAGGCATCCATTGGTTTGATAGGGATAAGTAATGACAGATAGGCTAAAGAAGTTCTAACACATCACCCAAAACAATCAAGTTCAAACAAACAATCAAGCAATCAACAAGCAACTATTCACTTAACAACTTATGAGCTTAACTCATGAGTTGAAGGAAACAACAAGTTTTCTTGAAATAAATAACTTAGTGTAGTCATACCTCATAGGTCAATATGATCCATACACTAACATGATATCAATGTTTTGGTAGGCAATCTAATGTCTCTTGGTTCTCACTTGTAGTCCTTAGTGATGTCTAAGTTGAAGTCCTTGGTGGAACTAAAGTGGAAGTCATTGGTCATTGTGAAGGCTTTGTCCATCAAGTTGATAAAGGAAGAGATGTAGAATCAAAAACCAAAAGGTTGAGGAAAGAGTTTACAATATTGTTTGTAAATAAGCTTTGGAACAAATACAACTCCTATTTTCTAAGGGGTTTTGTCCAATACTAGGGTTACAATCCAACAGGCAACACAAAGTGCTCGATACCATCTATAAGGTTCCCAACATTTAATAAGGTAGAGATCCATGTGTTTACAATGCTAGTCCCTGGATCAATAGCTAGCATCCACAGTTAAGATGTAATATCAAGAAACAAAGGTCATAATACAACTTTATAACCAGGAATAAAATAATTTATTACATATTACATAGCTCATTTTGCTATCTCATTACAATGCAGCAGAATATAACAATAGCATGGGGTCCTTCATATTCAAAGTGCCACAGGCAATCATGTTGGTTGTAGTCTTGTAATCCTATTCAACACACTTCACTAACATCAAACAAACCTGCAACATAATAAGTTGTACCCACAAGGGTCAATACATTTGAATTGTATTGGCAAGTTTCACTACTATGTAGAATTAAGTGGATCCTATCATTACATGCATATTTGGCTAAGTAGGGTTTAGGCTCATTTGCAGAAAGCAATAGAGTTTTATCCTATCTTTTCAAAATAGTTTTGATCTTTTGTCAAATCTTTCTAAACTACTTGGAAAACTCCAAGTGCTTCAAATCCCTTGTTGTCACCATCAAGTTTTAACTTTGAGAAATTGGAATGTCGAGATCTTCCATAGCTTCAGGCCTTAGTTGCTCAGAGTTGTCCGTAACCGGGGACACAGCTAAGTACTTAGAACTTGATCTTCTGCAGAAGTTGTATGCTTTACCCACATGACACAATCTCGTCTTGATGCCACCAGTGGCCGCTGGATAAGTATTCACCAAAATGGAGTACTGGCAGATCGAGAATGTGACAAAGTCTTTCCATAGAAGTCCTCCCAATACACAATGCTAGCTTGTCTACCAGGCACCAATGTAGGGATATATTTCCCTTACACAATTCTAGTTAACATGAAGATGCCAATGCATGGGTCTTCCACTATGTAGTTGACTAAGCCAGAGCCCATTTAGCATGTGGCTATACACGGAAGCCACTGTACGAGAAACATGTTCAATCTCTAAGTCCCTGGGTGGTTTTCTTCTAGGCACATACAAAAAGATAGCCATATAAACATGGTTCCCTTTGTTGCCACCTTGTCCAAAACTTGAGTATCCTTGTCCACCTGTGGTTCATTGAGTACTTGTTTTATTATATAAACATATATCTTTTCAACACTTCATATAATCATATCATGGATCCCATCCCAAATATATAGCAGGTCTAAGCATACTACAACTACATTGTTTTTCACTAAGGAGGATATAAGTATATCCTATTAGGATTTAGCATAGCATAAAATATAGTAGTCCTTTCCATGCATGTTACAAAATCCACTAAGTGTAATGAAAATAGTAGGACATGGATGATAGTGTCACTTGCCTTTTTAGTAGAGAATGTTGGTTCACTTCTTGATCTTGCAAATATCACACTCTTCTAACTTCACTACAATTCAATCAAGCAAACACAAATTCAACTAGCATTCAAATCATTTCACCACATAAAATAACAAAAACAAGGTCATGCATGCAAGCATGCAAAAGATATTTTTATTTGGAAAAGTGGTTTCTACTAGGATCTAAACATTTTAAATCTCAAAGTGGTCATTTACTAAAGTGGTAAAACTATTTGCAAAAGGTTTAATCTCATAAACCAAATATTATGTTAAGGTGATATTTTATGTAGTTGAAAATATCTTTTAGAAAAGTAATAATTTTATGGGGTTCATCAAATATGTTTTAATTCTCAAAACTTGGTGTTTAGGGTCAGAAAGTTTAATTAAAATCATTTCCCAAAGATTTTACTCAAAAATCATTTCTAAACCATAAACAATATTTTTATTTGACTAGAAATGCTCTAACTCAATTATTTATTCCCTAACTTCACAAAATACATTTTTAAATCCATAAGTTGGTTCCTATAGTCAGTAGGTTCAAAACAATCCATTTTGCAAAGATTTCACCTTAAAAATATATCTAGAACCATTTTTATATTCAAATTATGTCTACACAAGTTTCTGCAATTTCACCCAATTTTCCAGAAGCAAAACATTAAACAAAATGCATGGTTGGGTAGGATTTGTCTTGCTGATTCCATTGATATAAAATTTGCCAAATTTGTACGTGTAGAACTAAAGTTATGAATTTTACAAGTTTGTAATTCTAATAGATCAATTTTCTATTTTAATTCCTGAGTCTGGCCACGTGGCTCAATCTAATTGGCTGATACCGTGTCGTGTAGATTGCGCTCTGTGAACCGTTGGATTTAACTAAGATCGAGCGGCACTGATCAACTCATACCCCTTCGTTTAAATCTATTCTCAGCCATACGATCTGCATCCTACGGATCACAGCGGCCATACCTTATCTGGGCGGCGCTAGCGGCGGCTGGCGGCGGCGCTCGCTCGGGCTACGGCGGATTCGGTGAAGCAGGAAGCAAGGGGAGAAGAGAAATAGTTCACCGTGCTCGCAGTGGTGTGGCGAAGCTCAAGGTGGTCGCAGCTGTCCAAGGGGCGCACGGGAACGACGGTGATTGCTCGTCGGAGACGGCGTTGGCATCGGGCTCGCTCAGGTGTCGATGTTGTCGACACTACAGGGCACAAAAAGGTGAGGCAGAGGGTTCGTTAGATGCGGGCGAGTGTGACGTTCACGGGAGCATCGTCGAGAGGGAGTGGCGAGGTCGAAGTTACCGGGAAGGGTCGCCGGAGTTGCTTGCAGACGGCGGCGCTGCTGGTTGTCGTCGTTGCCGACGCTATGGGTCAAGCGCGGGCAAGCCGAGGGTGCAGAGAGAAGCGTCGGGGGATGGGGAGCAAGATAGTGTGGTTGAGGAGGCGAGGGGCGGTAGGACGGCGCCGGAATTGGTTGGGGAACACGTTACAGACAGAGAGGTTTGAGCGTGCAATTCGTGTAGCCTGGTGGCCGAGAGGATGTGGCGCTTGGGGGCAAAGAGAGAGGAGGGAGAGGCGTTTATGTATGCGTGGTCACGGCGAGGATTAAATCAGCCATCAACGCGTATTTACGCGAATTGATTCGCGGTAGAACGCCGTTGAGCAAGGGGGAAACGGCCGGCGCGGGGTTGATGACGATGAGGTGGCCAGTGGGGTCCGGCTGACATTGAGAGAGAGAGGGCGAGTGGGGTCGTAGTGTCAGTGACTTCGCGGGTTCTTTTCTGAGTGAAAAACGTTTCACTGCGGGGTGAGCAGGTGGGCTAGTTTGTTGGGATGGGTTGGGCATGTTGGCTGGGCTGCTTTTGTTTCATTTTTTTATACAAAATGTTTTTCCTTTCATGTTTTGAATTTCTTGATTTTCTTTTCATTTGAACAATTCAAACTCCAAATCAATTCAAACCACCACCAAACTTTGGGTATATTTTAATTCTGTTTAACAATACATTCCAAAGTCCAAAATAGAACAATTATTCTTTTATTTTTTTAGGATCTATTAATAATTAAATAAATAGACCTTAGTCTTTATTTCAAATAGGATTTAATATATTTTAAAAAAACTCTATTTGAAATCTAACTTTCTACAAAAATCTTTTCAGTATGTTTTATAAAAACATAACACTTTGAAATATAATTTAAAATACTTTAATAAGTTTTTATTGATCATTCAAAATAGGAAAATGTCTATACTTGAATCAAATTTGGATATAAATAAATCCTCATGGTTTTGTTTAAATAAACCTTTATTATTTTTATCAAATAGAAATATTTTATTTTATTTGCTTGGCCAAGATTAATTTGGCTCTTTAAAAATAGTCCTTATTTATATTTCTACCTTTGCTTATCAAAACCATATCTTTTTTTAAAAAAATCCAAAAATGGTGATTCCAACTATTATAACTTTATTATTTATTTATCTTTTAAATCCCTTTAGGATTTTATTTGATCAAAATAGGTTTTGATGTTTCCATTTGGAATCAAAAAGTTTCTTCTCACCCTAAATTTCAACAAAATTTTATTTTGTTTATTTATTTTTCACATTTCAAAATTTGGAAAATTTTGGGATGTGACATAGTCGGAACCAAGCTGATACTACCACCAAACATACCCATCCTGGTATTTCCCCCTCGAACCAAACGAGGAAGTCCTGCCGAGGAAACTCATATGGTTGGCAGTTTTATTCATTCTTTCCGTGGTGGTTATCCAACTTACTAGTCATATCAGGTACAAGTCAAATTATAACAATAAACTTTAGTTATAGTTGTCTATGATTGATAATTGTTCTCCAAATCATCCATAACTGCGGATACGGCTTCTCAAAAAGATTAAACCCTGCAGGGGTGCACCAAAGTTTCCACATGCACCTATACCCTTGTTGTCAGATCAGGTAGGTACAAGATCACAAAACATACACCCAATGGTATTTCGACAGGGTTTCAGACATGACGTTTCCTAGACCCAAAGAAAGCACATGGGGGCCACCCCACTAAGCTACCCGTAACGGTTTGACGGTCACTGAGACGGGCCCAGAGTTTGTGCGAATGGCTGTAAATGACTAGAAACCCGAAAGTGTTACTGGGCTTGTCGATACCATGAAAACATTCCACATTTGTTCCTAAACAGTACAGGCGCTCTAGGTGCAATAGTAAATAAAGCAGTAAAGCATGGCATAAGTACAGGATAGTAATAAAGCCCCAAACTAGTTTGTGTCCTGAATACAGTACTTTGAAATTAGGTACTAAATCGATGGGGGTGCCCACACACCCCACATGTGGTTAGCGCGCTCGATCTCGGAACATGTGTCAAGAACTCGGGTCCTAGGTGGACACAAGTGGGCGGTTAAAAACTAAATATTGTCTGTTACCCACCGACATCTCTGCATTATTTACCTACTTTCAATATTACTTATTAAATGATAATTAAAGCCATGATCATCCCCACCATTAATCATGTGTCAACCACCCAAAAAC
Source organism: Avena longiglumis (assembly GCA_030063025.1). Classification (NCBI taxonomy): domain Eukaryota; kingdom Viridiplantae; phylum Streptophyta; class Magnoliopsida; order Poales; family Poaceae; genus Avena; species Avena longiglumis. Next base: position 341,674,891 of record CP125978.1, on the reverse strand, counting down.
GGAACATCGACGACACGAAGCAACACCTAAGCAAGCAACTACGACTCGCAAGGCTGACTGTCTACCAATCAACAGGCAATAGGAGGTGTCCAAGGCAATATAGAGGCTGCAAGGAATATAAATGGTGCACGGAAACTAAAGCATCGTAACACGGATAGCAATATATCAACAGGAGTAAGTAAAGACTATAAAAAAAATAGGTAGAAAGGGGAGAACGCTCGCCAGAAAACATAGCCGAAGATTCATCCAAAGAACAGGTCGACACTCGCATCAACTCATCAGACCTAATCCATGAAGAAGCAATGCACTAAAAGAAACACCGGATGCACTATTTAATACTACGGCAGAAGATCAGGCATGATGCGTGTATGATGCATGACATGGCAAAGATACGATGCAATTAGACAATATTAAGAGGAACCGAGGTCCCAACATTTAATTAATAGGTTCATGTTGTTTAGATACCCCACAATTTAAATGTTGTATTCACAAGACAAAATATGTTATCGGTTCTTTACACAAATTTAAATGGAGGCAATATAAGACTAGAAAAGCCTGCATATGGTCTCCATATTTAATTATGAGGTGAATTGTCATAATGCCCCCAAACCACATGATGTATGCAAGCATGTTAAATTAATATGCAACAAGTAGATATTATATATTATAAAAATATGGGTCTCGAAAAGGGGTCACACTTTGAGGGGTTCGGATCCGAGGGTATTGGGGTCGACGGGTGATGAGTGCATATTTGCATCATGTTTTACATTGTTATTTTGCATTATAGATGTAGGATTTTGGTATTTTATGGCGTTCGCACGCAGTTTTTATGTTTATTTTCACCAGGATCAGATCATATCAGATGATGGATCTAAAGGACACAATTCTTGGAGCAGTTGTACTGGAGATAAAAGGAGCCAAAAACTATGTAAATCGCTTGTTTGGGGAATATTAACAATACCAGAAGAAAACCCTAAGCAAGAAGTGGAGATAGAAGGGTTGACGACCAACTATACGGCGATGCCAGATAGTTAGTTTTGCACGCCTCAAGATCCTCAAAAAGTTTCACCCGTTCAACTGGTTCGAGAGACAAGATCTAACACCCAGAAATCTAACCTCCGGAAGGCATCTGGAGGGGGAACTTGCCCGAGGGATTCATCTTCGCCCTATGCAGATCTAGGAGGCCAAGGCATCGATCTCCATCTTCATCAACCGTTGCATCTTCATCACCACCATCATCTACATCCATACCATCTAGATCTTGTTGTAATTCTTGCACTAGTTGTGGATTTATACAAGTACTATTCATCAATGATCGCTTCCATTACCATTAATATGTTGTTGTCTGCCTCCATGTCTGAGTAGATCATTAGTTCTTGGGGAGATGGAGAAACCCTAGTATGAGATTGGAATAAGATAAAGTCTATTATGATATTCATCGCTGTGACCATGTGTTAGATTGTCTGCATCTTGATGTTGGGAGAAGTCGACCTCTCTAATATTTGCCTCTTGTGGGGACTTGATGTAGGGAACTACTTGTTGGTAGACGGAGGGATGTTAGCACTTAGAGTGACTATAAAGTTGTTGGCACCCCTCACATATCAACTTGGAGATCGAGGAAACTCACAAAACACTATCCATGCCATGGGATACGTCCTGCGGGATTACGTCCCTTAATAGCGCGGTAATTCTATTGATGTTGATTTCCGTCTGTTGTGGTTATGAGGATGATCTGAGCAGTGGTTTCTACGTATTTTTTCAAATACGAGTTCCTCCCACACATACATAGTTAAGAATGTTCATGATGATAATCTTTATCTTAGCCCATTATAATGCTAGTGGTGTATCCGCCAATCCCTGACAACGCTTTCTTCCATTGAAGTTTCTAATCTCTTTTACATATGCGATACTTATTTTTTGTATTCAGTTTTATTTACTTTACGTATTGTTCTCTTATACCAAAAACCCAAAAACAACTTTTTACACATTACTCGCATTTTATCTTGTCACTTAGAACTTTGCTTAGCATTTCTATTTTCTGTATTTTCTTTATTTCGAAACTAGCTACATCCGATATCTGCACTTGCAGTCATCAAGCTATTTCTGGCGCCGTTGTCGGGGAGCTAACGTTATAGGTCTTTTAGTTTTTGTTTATTTACTTTAGTTTTGTTAAGTTTTGTTTTGAGTTACAGGTTTCCACCAACATGATGGAGTTTGAGCATATGACTAGTTTTAACCCACTCAACCGTTTTGGGAAGCACTATGATATTTATAAAAGAGACAACTCCAATGAGAAGACATGGAGGTTTGAAATAAATCCTCTACTACTTGGTATTCTACACAAGAAGAAATTTTCTGGAGATGAAGAAGATCCTGATCCATATGAGAATATTGCATGTTTCAAAGATATATGTGGTACGTTTCAATTAAGAGGGTATACCGCCGATGAGGTAAGGGTTAAACTTTTTAGTCAAACATTGATAAGTATAGCTCTCTCATGGTATAGGTCTCTACCCTTAAAAGCCACTACTACTTGGGAGTTAATTTGGCCAAAGTGACCATTCACTTAATTTGTTTGTTTTGATTTATTTGTCTTTGGGAAAAGTTTGTGAATTATTTAGATGATGTTGATTTCACCTAAGAATCATTTTCCAAGCAAAGAAACACATAATCATGGCAATTCAAAAGAATCCACATTTTAATACATACACATATGAATGCTTTCATATTTTAATTGGAAAAGTTTTTGTTAACCCTAAATTTGGCGATTAGAGTTTGATGATTCTAGTTTAATATTTTTGGGATGTTACACGTTCTATCAAGAGGGGCTCTCGAGTGAGTGAATCGTTTGCATATTTCAGAGAGAGATCAAACCTTTGCATTCATAGCATCATATTTCTTGGTTGTTTGTTGGTTCGTGTCCATGATAGGATCTAGAGCTTGTAGTTTTCATCATAACAAGCTCTAGTTCATCATCTAAGGATTTCCCTTGCATATCTTATTGTGGTTTTTTATCTTGCGAGTTTTCTGGCTCCACACCTTGGGAGATACTTCACATATATATTCATGGTATTTTCTCCCTAGGTGATACGATTCTATTCATCGTTATATTTCCAAAAAAAAATTGGTTTCATCTCGTTTGGAGTTCGGATGCGAAAGTTATTGCATTTTTGGTTTCTGGTTTTTCCCTGCCCGGAAGTTCTGGCTTGCCACCGGTAGTAACGCTAGGGAAATTTTCCATCAAGTAACGGTGGAAGTTCCGGTGCTTCTTCAGCTCACGTACTATATCCTCTCTGTCTGGTTTGTTGTATTTGATGGAATGTGGATCGGAAGTTAAGGCGATAATACGCCCCCGCCGAAAGTTCCGGCGAGGTACCGGAAATACGCTCGGGCATAAATGATGCCGGTAGTATCGGGTGAAATTCCGGCTCTCGTTGCACTCACGTATTGTATCCTCTCTTTTTTGAATGCTCTATTTGATGGAACTTCAGTCGGAATTTTTTATCGGTAGTACCGCTCTCAGCGAAAGTTTCGGCCACAATCGTTTTTATGTCTTTCGCATCGTAGCTTTCTGACCATTGGCTGAGTGCCACCAGAAATTCCGGCCTCCCACCAGAAGTTCCGTCCAGAGTCGTGAATGCCCATAACGGGCAGATCTAGGAGCCCTTTAAAAGGGGTACCTCTTCCCCTTTGTGGGTATTAGTTCTTTTGGTCCGTTTTTCTCTCTCCTCATTGTTAACCTTCAGGAGATTGTCCCCTCTCCTTCCCCCTTCCATGATTCTTGCATCTTTTGAGGGATTTGAGAGAGGATATCTAGATCTACAATCCCCCCAAGGCAAATCCCTTCTTTGTAAGGAATCATTGGGATCTAGATCTTGGAGAGTTTTGTGTTCTCCTCTTTTGTTCTTCCTCCCTTAATCCCCCAATAGATTTTGTAGCTTTGTTGGAATATGGGAGTGAAGGACTTGCCCTTGCATTTGGTGCATAGGTTTGAGTTCTCCTCGTAGATTCAGCGAGTACAAGCTTGTGGTCTTATTACTCTTGGGTTCTTGGAACCCTAGACGGTTGTGTTGTTGGAGTGTTGACCTCTTGTGGTCTTTGTTGCCTGTTGTGGCCTTGTAGCCTTTTGTGGATTTGTATAATTTTGTGGCGTTGTTGTTGGAAAACTCCAATTGAGTTGTGGAGATTGCCCCAATCTTGTATGGGTTTGGTGACCGCCCTGAGGTGTCCCATAGTGCAGTGAGTGCCCGCCTTTTGTGGTGCGCACTCGAGAGACTAGGGTGAGCCTTTGTGGCGTCGGTGAGTTGCGTGCTTCCGCATCGGGGTGAGGCCTTGTGTGGCGTTGGGTGTGCATCGAGCCACCACACCCCGAGGTGATCCATTTGTGGCGTTCGGAGAGCATTGTGCCATCGCACCTATCCAACGGAGACGTAGCTTCTTTGGAAGTGATCTTTACGATAAAAATCTTCGTCTTCGCGTCCATCGGTTATCTCTCAACTGAGCCCTTTACTTATGCATTTTACATTGTGATAGCCATTGTGCTTGAAGTATTTTACCTTTATATCACCTTGTTGCTTGTATTTCTTAGCATAGGTTATTGGTGCACTTAGGTGAACCTAGTGGTTAGGTTTTGTGCTCAACAAATTAAATATTAGTTTTTATTCCACATTTTTTGAGACTAAACTGTAATAATTTTAAAAGCCTATTCAACCCCCTCCCCCCCCCCCGTCTAGGCGACGTCCTTTGCACTTTCACATACCCATCTCCCTTGATGCATTTTCTATCCCCACATAGGATAGCCCTTTAGGAAAGGGATCTGCCAGATTCTTAGCCAACTGGATATAATCCAACGCTATCACTCCGGAGTTTCTTAAATGTCTGACAGCTTTTAATATCATTCTTGTGTGTTTGTTGGACTGCATGTTGACCTTTTAACTCTTTACCTTGACAATTATAATCTGATTGTCACGGTTCATAAGGATATCCGGTACTGGCTTTTCAACCACTGGCAAGTCCATCAAAATATCTCGAAGCCATCCTTCTTCGACACCAGATGTGTCTAATGTTGTTAATTCTGCTTCCATTGTCGATCTCGTTAGGATCGTTTGCTTTCAAGACTTCCAGGAAACATCACCACCTCCAAGATTAAAAACATACCCCGTTATGGATTTCATCTCATCAGCATCAGAGATCCAATTTGCACCACTATACCCTTCAAGAACCGATGGGTACCCGGTATAGTGAAGTCCATAGTTCATAGTACCTTTCAGATAGCGCATAATTCTTTCAACAGCACCCCGATGCACATCACCCAGATTGGAAACAAATTGGCTCAGTTCACACACGGTAAACATGATGTCAGGCCTCGTAGCGCTCGCTAGGTACATGAGTGAGCCAGTGACTTGAGAGTATCTTAGATGATCCTTAGTTGTGCCTTTGAACTTTCGAATCCGCACACTAGGATCATATGGTGTTGGGAGAAATTTTGTAGTCCGAATATCCAAATCGACATAAAATCTTCTAAACATAATGGGATTGTAGAAGTGTAATCCCACCCTCATTATCTCTCAATAGTTTGATGTTCAAGATAACATCAGCCACTCCAAGGTCCTTCATCTCAAAATTATGATATAGAAATGACTTAACCTCCTCAATGACTTTGAGGTTTGTAACACCCTCGGATCGACCCTATGCAAGTTTTAGCGATTCCTGTCAAACCCGCATAGAAACGATTCAAAGGTGCCCACCAGGCACTTTCGTGCAGGTGAAAAAAAAGTAATATCATTACACAATAGTCCTCGATGGAACCCATAGAACAGACATATACAATAATGACTCAAAGAGTCAAGAATACAGAATATATGGTACAAAGACCCAAATCATCTTGAGAACAAAACACATCCCAGTACGGATAAGATGCAAATTGATCTAAGAGCCCTGAATAATAACCAACCAGCGTCCATAACTGCAGGCCAGGCCGGAAGGGTAACCCTGCTAACAACGTCGATCTCAAAAACCTTCTACAACAAAAGGGGTACGGGCAAAGGGCAGAGGAAAAAGAGAGCGGTCAGTACTGAGGCTAGTACATGGCGAGTCTAGAATTCGACGGCTCTCGCCTACATAGGTATGGTGGGCTTAAGCGGCAGCACAACATGCACTAAACAACCTATAGAGACTCGATACAATTGTGAGCTACCAGAGAGGGATAAGAAGGACCTAGTCTGTAAGGTTCCCAACCTTTAATAAGGTAGAGATCCCTGTGTTTACAATGCTAGTCCCTGGATCAATAGCTAGAATCCACAGTTAAGATGTAATATCAAGAAACAAAGGTCATAATACAACTTGATAACCAGGAATAAAATAATTTATTACATCTTACATAGCTCATTTGGCTATCTCATTACAATGCAGCAGAATATAACAATAGCATGGGGTCCTTCATCTTCAAAGTGCCACAGGCAATCATGTTGGTTGTAGTCTTGTAATACTATTCAACACACTTCACTAACATCAAACAAACCTACAACATAATAAGTTGCAGCCACAAGGGTCAATACATTTGAATTGTATTGGCAAGTTTCACTACTATGTAGAATTAAGTGGATCCTATCATTACATGCATATTTGGCTAAGTAGGGTTTAGGCTCATTTGCAGAAAGCAATATAGTTTTATCCTATCTTTTCAAAATAGTTTTGATCTTTTGTCAAATCTTTCTGAACTACTTGGAAAACTCCAAGTGCTTCAAATCCCTTGTTGTCACCATCAAGTTTTAACTTTGAGAAATTGGAATGTCGAGATCTTCCATAGCTTTAGGCCTTAGTTGCTCAGAGTTGTCCATAACCGGGGACACGGCTAAGACTTAGAATTTGATCTTCTGCAGAAGTTGTACACTTTACCCACATGACACAATCTCGTCTTGATGCCACTAGTGGCCGCTGGATAAGTACTCACCAAAATGGAGTACTGGTAGATCGAGAATGTGACAAAGTCTTTCCATAGAAGTCCTCCCAATACACAATGCTAGCTTGTCTACCAGGCACCAATGTAGGAATATATTTCCCTTACACAATTCTAGTTAAACTGAAGATGCCAATGCATGGGTCTTCCACTATGTAGTTGACTAAGCCAGAGCCCATTTAGCATGTGGCTGTACATGGAAGCCACTTTACGAGAAACATGTTCAATCTCTAAGTCCCTGGGTGGTTTTCTTCTAGGCACATACAAAAAGATAGCCATATAAACATGGTTCCCTTTGTTGCCACCTTGTCCAAAACTTGAGTATCCTTGTCCACCCAGGTGGTTCATTGAGTACTTGTTTTATTATATAAAACATATATCTTTTCAACACTTCATATAATCATATCATGGATCCCATCACAAATATATAGCAGGGCTAAGCATACTACAACTACATTGTTTTTCACTAAGGAGGATATAAGGATATCCTATTAGGATTTAGCATAGCATAAAATATAGTAGTCCTTTCCATGCATGTTACAAAAACCACTAAGTGTAATGAAAATAGTAGGACATGGATGATAGTGTCACTTGCCTTTTTAGTAGAGAATGTTGGTTCACTTCTTGATCTTGCAAATATCACACTCTTCTAACTTCACTACAATTCAATCAAGAAAACACAAATTCAACTAGCATTCAAACCATTTCACCACATAAAATAACAAAAACAAGGTCATGCATGCAAGCATGAAAAAGATATTTTTATTTGGAAAAGTGGTTTCTACTAGGATCTAAACATTTTAAAGATCAAAGTGGTCATTTACTAAAGTGGTAAAACTATTTGCAAAAGGTTTCATCTCATAAACCAAATATTATGCCAAGGTGATATTTTATGTAGTTGAAAATATCTTTTAGCAAAGTAATAATTTTATAGGGTTCATCAAATATGTTTTAATTCACAAACTTGGTGTTTAGGGTCAGAAAGTTTAATTAAAATCATTTCCCAAATATTTTACTCAAAAATCATTTCTAAACCATAAACAATATTTTTATTTGACTAGAAATGCATTTTTAAATCCATAAGTTGGTTCCTATGGTCAGTAGGTTCAAAACAATCCATTTTGCAAAGATTTCACCTTAATAATATATCTAGAACAATTTTTATATTCAAATTATGTCTACACAACTTTCTGCAATTTCACCCAATTTTCCAGAATCAAAACATTAAAAAAAATGCATGGTTGGGTAGGATTTGTCTTTCTGATTCCATTGATATAAAATTTTCCAAATTTGGACATGTAGAACTAAAATTATGAATTTTACAAGTTTGTAATTCTAATAGATCAATTTTCTAGTTTAATTCCTGAGTCTGGCCATGTGGCTCAGTCTAATTGGCTGATACCGTTTCGCGTGGATTGCGCTCTGTGAACCGTTGGATTTAACTAAGATCGAGCGGCACTGATCAACTCATACCCCTTTGTTTAAATCTATTCTCAGCCATACGATCTGCATCCTACGGATCTCAGCAGCCAGACCTTATCTGGGCGGCGCTAGCGGCGGCTGGTGGCGGCGCTCGCTCGGGCTATGGAGGATTCGGTGAAGCAGGAAGAAAGGGGACAAGATAAATATCTCACCGTGCTCGTAGTGGTGTGGCGAAGTTCAAGGTGGTCGCAGCTGTCCAAGGGGCGCACGGGAACGGCGGTGATTGCTCATCGGAGATGGCGTCAGCGTTGGGCTCGCTCAGGTGTCGATGATGTCGACACTACATGGCACAAAAAGGTGAGGAAGAGGGTTCGTTAGATGCGGGCGAGTGTGACGTTCACGGGAGCATCATCGAGAGGGCGTGGCGAGGTCGGAGTTACCGGGAACGGTCGCCGGAGTTGCTTGCAGACGGCGGCGCTGCTGGTTGTCGTCGTTGCCGACGCTATGGGTCAAGCGCGGGCAAGCCGAGGGTGTAGAGAGAAGCGTCAGGGGATGGGGAGCAAGCTAGTGTGGTTGAGGAGGCGAGGGGCGGTAGGACGGCACCGGAATTGGTCAGGGAACACGTTGGAGACAGAGAGGTTTGAGCGTGCAATTCGTGCAGCCTGGTGGCCGAGAGGAGGTGGCGCTTCGGGGCAAAGAGAGAGGAGGGAGAGGCGTTTATGTATGCATGGTCACGACGAGGATTAAATCAGCCATCAACGCGTATTTACGCAAATTGATTCGCGGCAGGATGCCGTTGAGCAAGGGGGAAACGGCCGGCGCGGGGTTGATGACGATGAGGTGGCCAGTGGGGTCCGGCTGACAGTGAGAGAGAGAGGGGAGTTGGGCCACAGCATCAGTGACTTCGCGGGTTCTTTTCTGAGTGAAAAACGTTTCACTGCGGGGTGAGCAGGTGGGCTAGTTTGTTGGGCTGGGTTGGCTGGGCTGCTTTTGTTTCATTTTTATACAAAATGTTTTTCCTTTTCTGTTTTGAATTTCCTCATTTGATTTTCATTCAAACAATTCAAACTCCAAATCAATTCAAACCACCACCAAACTTTGGGTATATTTTAATTCTGTTTAACAATACATTCCAAAGTCCAAAATAGAACAATTATTCTTTTATTCTTTTAGGATCTATTAATAATTAAATAAATAGACCTTAGTCTTTATTTCAAATAGGATTTAATATATTTAAAAAAAACTCTATTTGAAATCTAACTTTCTACAAAAATCTTTTCAGTATGTTTTATAAAAACATAACACTTTGAAATATAATTTAAAATACTTTAATAAGTTTTTATTGATCATTCAAAATAGGAAAATGTCTATAGTTGAATGAAATTTGGATATAAATAAATCCTCATGGTTTTGTTTAAATAAACCTTTACTATTTTTATCAAATAGAAATGTTTTATTTTATTTGCTTGGCCAAGATTAATTTGGCTCTTTAAAAATAGTCCTTATTTATATTTCTACCTTTGCTTATCAAAACCATATCTTTTTATTTAAAAATCCAAAAATGGTGATTCCAACTATTATAACTTTATTATTTATTTATCTTTTTAAATCCCTTTTAGGATTTTATTTGATCAAAATATGTTTTGATGTTTCCATTTGGAATCAAAAAGTTTCTTCTCACCCTAAATTTCAACAAAATTTTATTTTGTTTATTTATTTTTCACATTTCAAAATTTGGAAAATTTTGGGATGTGACAGGCTACCACCCTTAAAAGAAATCTCGTCCCGAGATTTGGGAAGGCTAGGGTTACAAATTGGCTTGAAGACAACTAGGGTACTACCACCCTTAAAAGAAATTCTCATAGGGTTACATTGATGGTTCACTTGACTATGGGTTCAACACTTGATATCTAGACAAGGAATCCTTATTTGACTCTTCTGAGTTAACTAGTTCCTGACATCCACTTATTCTATATCTTCAAAGTTCCCATCCATGTCAATGTGGTTCACATGTCCTTTCTTGGTCACATTGGAGTCATTTCCATTGGCTCTTCTAGCATCCTTTTTCTTTTTCTTCTCAGGACAGTCTGATGCATAGTGTCCAAGTTCCTTACAATTATAGCAAGCAATCGCTAATGTCTTTCTTCCTGAAAGTGTCATGTTGGTTCTGACCAAGGTCATCTCCATTGTCAGTATCATTTCCATTATTATCACTTCCATTGTTGTTGTGGTGATACTGATGTGGTTCAGAACCTTCATTGCTCTTTTTGAATGAACGCTTCTTTTGTGATGATCATGAGTGATACTTGATTTTATGCTTTCTCTTTCTGTTCTCAACTTGATTCATCTTGTTTTCCAAGATGGTGCATTTGTCACAGAGTGATTGATAAGTTGGGACATAGGCAACAGCTAGCTGCAGGTTCAACTCTTCATTAAGTCCTTCAAGAAATTTATCCTTTCTCTTAGCATCTGTATCAACTTCATCCGGTGCATAGCGTGCCAGATTGTTGAATTCTTCAATGTACTCAGCCACACTAAGGTGAAGTTGTTTCAGATTGTGGAATTACTTTTTCTTCAAGTGCATCACTCTAGAAGAGATGTGAGCTGTACGGAAACCATCCTCAAAAATAGCCCAAGTCACATCTTCAAGGGGAGTGGTGATCCGAAAGTTGTACCACATCTTGCCAAACCTAACTTTTTCCTCGCTTGCAGCCAATAGTCACTAAGTCCTTATTCACCGAACGTAACCAATCATTGGCTAACATTGGTTCAGTTGTTCCAGAGAACCTAGCAGCCTAAGTTTGAAAACTGGTGAGCATATCATGTCTTTGGAGGATTATTCGATTGTTGTTGTTCGATTCGTATGAACGTGGTTATCATCTACATCATTCGCCCGAGATGTCATCATCTCGCATCTCGGAGTGATGTTGTTGTTGTTGTTTTGGTTGGGGTTGGCACGACGGGGAGGCATCCATTGGTTTGATAGGGATAAGTAATGACAGATAGGCTAAAGAAGTTCTAACACATCACCCAAAACAATCAAGTTCAAACAAACAATCAAGCAATCAACAAGCAACTATTCACTTAACAACTTATGAGCTTAACTCATGAGTTGAAGGAAACAACAAGTTTTCTTGAAATAAATAACTTAGTGTAGTCATACCTCATAGGTCAATATGATCCATACACTAACATGATATCAATGTTTTGGTAGGCAATCTAATGTCTCTTGGTTCTCACTTGTAGTCCTTAGTGATGTCTAAGTTGAAGTCCTTGGTGGAACTAAAGTGGAAGTCATTGGTCATTGTGAAGGCTTTGTCCATCAAGTTGATAAAGGAAGAGATGTAGAATCAAAAACCAAAAGGTTGAGGAAAGAGTTTACAATATTGTTTGTAAATAAGCTTTGGAACAAATACAACTCCTATTTTCTAAGGGGTTTTGTCCAATACTAGGGTTACAATCCTACAGGCAACACAGTGCTCTGATACCATCTATAAGGTTCCCAACATTTAATAAGGTAGAGATCCATGTGTTTACAATGCTAGTCCCTGGATCAATAGCTAGCATCCACAGTTAAGATGTAATATCAAGAAACAAAGGTCATAATACAACTTTATAACCAGGAATAAAATAATTTATTACATATTACATAGCTCATTTGGCTATCTCATTACAATGCAGCAGAATATAACAATAGCATGGGGTCCTTCATATTCAAAGTGCCACAGGCAATCATGTTGGTTGTAGTCTTGTAATCCTATTCAACACACTTCACTAACATCAAACAAACCTGCAACATAATAAGTTGTAGCCACAAGGGTCAATACATTTGAATTGTATTGGCAAGTTTCACTACTATGTAGAATTAAGTGGATCCTATCATTACATGCATATTTGGCTAAGTAGGGTTTAGGCTCATTTGCAGAAAGCAATAGAGTTTTATCCTATATTTTCAAAATAGTTTTGATCTTTTGTCAAATCTTTCTAAACTACTTGGAAAACTCCAAGTGCTTCAAATCCCTTGTTGTCACCATCAAGTTTTAACTTTGAGAAATTGGAATGTCGAGATCTTCCATAGCTTCAGGCCTTAGTTGCTCAGAGTTGTCCGTAACCGGGGACACAGCTAAGTACTTAGAACTTGATCTTCTGCAGAAGTTGTACGCTTTACCCACATGACACAATCTCGTCTTGATGCCACCAGTGGCCGCTGGATAAGTATTCACCAAAATGGAGTACTGGCAGATCGAGAATGTGACAAAGTCTTTCCATAGAAGTCCTCCCAATACACAATGCTAGCTTGTCTACCAGGCACCAATGTAGGGATATATTTCCCTTACACAATTCTAGTTAACATGAAGATGCCAATGCATGGGTCTTCCACTATGTAGTTGACTAAGCCAGAGCCCATTTAGCATGTGGCTATACACGGAAGCCACTGTACGAGAAACATGTTCAATCTCTAAGTCCCTGGGTGGTTTTCTTCTAGGCACATACAAAAAGATAGCCATATAAACATGGTTCCCTTTGTTGCCACCTTGTCCAAAACTTGAGTATCCTTGTCCACCCAGGTGGTTCATTGAGTACTTGTTTTATTATATAAACATATATCTTTTCAACACTTCATATAATCATATCATGGATCCCATCCCAAATATATAGCAGGGCTAAGCATACTACAACTACATTGTTTTTCACTAAGGAGGATATAAGTATATCCTATTAGGATTTAGCATAGCATAAAATATAGTAGTCCTTTCCATGCATGTTACAAAATCCACTAAGTGTAATGAAAATAGTAGGACATGGATGATAGTGTCACTTGCCTTTTTAGTAGAGAATGTTGGTTCACTTCTTGATCTTGCAAATATCACACTCTTCTAACTTCACTACAATTCAATCAAGCAAACACAAATTCAACTAGCATTCAAATCATTTCACCACATAAAATAACAAAAACAAGGTCATGCATGCAAGCATGCAAAAGATATTTTTATTTGGAAAAGTGGTTCCTACTAGGCTCTAAACATTTTAAATCTCAAAGTGGTCATTTACTAAAGTGGTAAAACTATTTGCAAAAGGTTTAATCTCATAAACCAAATATTATGTTAAGGTGATATTTTATGTAGTTGAAAATATCTTTTAGAAAAGTAATAATTTTATGGGGTTCATCAAATATGTTTTAATTCTCAAAACTTGGTGTTTAGGGTCAGAAAGTTTAATTAAAATCATTTCCCAAAGATTTTACTCAAAAATCATTTCTAAACCATAAACAATATTTTTATTTGACTAGAAATGCTCTAACTCAATTATTTATTCCCTAACTTCACAAAATACATTTTTAAATCCATAAGTTGGTTCCTATAGTCAGTAGGTTCAAAACAATCCATTTTGCAAAGATTTCACCTTAAAAATATATCTAGAACCATTTTTATATTCAAATTATGTCTACACAAGTTTCTGCAATTTCACCCAATTTTCCAGAAGCAAAACATTAAACAAAATGCATGGTTGGGTAGGATTTGTCTTGCTGATTCCATTGATATAAAATTTGCCAAATTTGTACGTGTAGAACTAAAGTTATGAATTTTACAAGTTTGTAATTCTAATAGATCAATTTTCTATTTTAATTCCTGAGTCTGGCCACGTGGCTCAATCTAATTGGCTGATACCGTGTCGTGTAGATTGCGCTCTGTGAACCGTTGGATTTAACTAAGATCGGCACCGATCAACTCATACCCTTCGTTTAAATCTATTCTCACCATACGATGCATCCTACGGATCACGGCCATACCTTATCTGGCGGCGCGCTAGCGGCGGCAAGTGGCGCGGCTTCGCTCGCTGGCGGATTCGGTGAAGCAGGAAGCAAGGGGAGAAGAGAAATAGTTCACCGTGCTCACAGTGGTGTGGCGAAGCTCAAGGTGGTCGCAGCTGTCCAAGGGGCGCACGGGAACGACGGTGATTGCTCGTCGGAGACGGCGTTGGCATCGGGCTCGCTCAGGTGTCGATGTTGTCGACACTACAGGGCACAAAAAGGTGAGGCAGAGGGTTCGTTAGATGCGGGCGAGTGTGACGTTCACGGGAGCATCATCGAGAGGGAGTGGCGAGGTCGAAGTTACCGGGAAGGGTCGCCGGAGTTGCTTGCAGACGGCGGCGCTGCTGGTTGTCGTCGTTGCCGATGCTATGGTTCAAGCGCGGGCAAGCCGAGGGTGCAGAGAGAAGCGTCGGGGGATGGGGAGCAAGATAGTGTGGTTGAGGAGGCGAGGGGCGGTAGGACGGCGCCGGAATTGGTTGGGGAACACGTTACAGACAGAGAGGTTTGAGCGTGCAATTCGTGTAGCCTGGTGGCCGAGAGGATGTGGCGCTTGGGGGCAAAGAGAGAGGAGGGAGAGGCGTTTATGTATGCGTGGTCACGGCGAGGATTAAATCAGCCATCAACGCGTATTTACGCGAATTGATTCGCGGTAGAACGCCGTTGAGCAAGGGGGAAACGGCCGGCGCGGGGTTGATGACGATGAGGTGGCCAGTGGGGTCCGGCTGACATTGAGAGAGAGAGGGCGAGTGGGGTCGTAGTGTCAGTGACTTCGCGGGTTCTTTTCTGAGTGAAAAACGTTTCACTGTGGGGTGAGCAGGTGGGCTAGTTTGTTGGGATGGGTTGGGCATGTTGGGCTTTTTTGTTTCATTTTTTATACAAAATGTTTTTCCTTTCATGTTTTGAATTTCTTGATTTTCTTTTCATTTGAACAATTCAAACTCCAAATCAATTCAAACCACCACCAAACTTTGGGTATATTTTAATTCTGTTTAACAATACATTCCAAAGTCCAAAATAGAACAATTATTCTTTTATTTTTTTAGGATCTATTAATAATTAAATAAATAGACCTTAGTCTTTATTTCAAATAGGATTTAATATATTTTAAAAAAACTCTATTTGAAATCTAACTTTCTACAAAAATCTTTTCAGTATGTTTTATAAAAACATAACACTTTGAAATATAATTTAAAATACTTTAATAAGTTTTTATTGATCATTCAAAATAGGAAAATGTCTATACTTGAATCAAATTTGGATATAAATAAATCCTCATGGTTTTGTTTAAATAAACCTTTATTATTTTTATCAAATAGAAATATTTTATTTTATTTGCTTGGCCAAGATTAATTTGGCTCTTTAAAAATAGTCCTTATTTATATTTCTACCTTTGCTTATCAAAACCATATCTTTTTTTAAAAAAATCCAAAAATGGTGATTCCAACTATTATAACTTTATTATTTATTTATCTTTTAAATCCCTTTAGGATTTTATTTGATCAAAATAGGTTTTGATGTTTCCATTTGGAATCAAAAAGTTTCTTCTCACCCTAAATTTCAACAAAATTTTATTTTGTTTATTTATTTTTCACATTTCAAAATTTGGAAAATTTTGGGATGTGACATAGTCGGAACCAAGTCGATACTACCACCAAACATACCCATCCTGGTATTTCCCCTAACCAAACAAGGAAGTCCTGAGGAAACTCATATGGTTGGCAGTTTTATTCATTCTTTCCGTGGTGGTTATCCAACTTACTAGTCATATCAGGTACAAGTCAAATTATAACAATAAACTTTAGTTATAGTTGTCTATGATTGATAATTGTTCTCCAAATCATCCATAACTGCGGATACGGCTTCTCAAAAAGATTAAACCCTGCAGGGGTGCACCAAAGTTTCCACATGCACCTATACCCTTGTTGTCAGATCAGGTAGGTACAAGATCACAAAACATACACCCAATGGTATTTCGACAGGGTTTCAGACATGACGTTTCCTAGACCCAAAGCAAGCACATGGGGGCCACCCCACTAAGCTACCCGTAACGAAGTCGGACGGTCACTGAGACGGGCCCAGAGTTTGTGCGAATGGCTGTAAACGACTAGAAACCCGAAAGTGTTACTGGGCTTGTCGATACCATGAAAACATTCCACATTTGTTCCTAAACAGTACAGGCGCTCTAGGTGCAATAGTAAATAAAGCAGTAAAGCATGGCATAAGTACAGGATAGTAATAAAGCCCCAAACTAGTTTGTGTCCTGAATACAGTACTTTGAAATTAGGTACTAAATCGATGGGGGTGCCCACACACCCCACATGTGGTTAGCGCGCTCGATCTCGGAACAGGTGTCAAGAACTCGGGTCCTAGGTGGACACAAGTGGGCGGTTAAAAACTAAATATTGTCTTTTACCCACCGACATCTCTGCATTATTTACCTACTTTCAATATTACTTATTAAATGATAATTAAAGCCATGATCATCCCCACCATTAATCATGTGTCAACCACCCAACAACGGAACATCGACGACACGAAGCAACACCTAAGCAAGCAACTACGACTCGCAAGGCTGACTGTCTACCAATCAACAGGCAATAGGAGGTGTCCAAGGCAATATAGAGGCTGCAAGGAATATAAATGGTGCACGGAAACTAAAGCATCGTAACACGGATAGCAATATATCAACAGGAGTAAGTAAAGACTATAAAAAAAATAGGTAGAAAGGGGAGAACGCTCGCCAGAAAACATAGCCGAAGATTCATCCAAAGAACAGGTCGACACTCGCATCAACTCATCAGCCTAATCCATGAAGAAGCAATGCACTAAAAGAAACACCGGATGCACTATTTAATACTACGGCAGAAGATCAGGCATGATGCGTGTATGATGCATGACATGGAAAAGATACGATGCAATTAGACAATATTAAGAGGAACCGAGGTCCCAACATTTAATTAATAGGTTCATGTTGTTTAGATACCCCACAATTTAAATGTTGTATTCACAAGACAAAATATGTTATCGGTTCTTTACACAAATTTAAATGGAGGCAATATAAGACTAGAAAAGCCTGCATATGGTCTCCATATTTAATTATGAGGTGAATTGTCATAATGCCCCCAAACCACATGATGTATGCAAGCATGTTAAATTAATATGCAACAAGTAGATATTATATATTATAAAAATATGGGTCTCGAAAAGGGGTCACACTTTGAGGGGTTCGGATCCGAGGGTATTGGGGTCGACGGGTGATGAGTGCATATTTGCATCATGTTTTACATTGTTATTTTGCATTATAGATGTAGGATTTTGGTATTTTATGGCGTTCGCACGCAGTTTTTATGTTTATTTTCACCAGGATCAGATCATATCAGATGATGGATCTAAAGGACACAATTCTTGGAGCAGTTGTACTGGAGATAAAAGGAGCCAAAAACTATGTAAATCGCTTGTTTGGGGAATATTAACAATACCAGAAGAAAACCCTAAGCAAGAAGTGGAGATAGAAGGGTTGACGACCAACTATACGGCGGACTGCCGTATAGTTTGCACTGCCTCCGCATCCTCAAAAAGTTTCACCCCGTTCAACTGGTTCGGAGAGACAGCATACAGAACACCCAGAAATCTAACCTCCGGAAGGCATCTGGAGGGGGAACTTGCCCGAGGGATTCATCTTCGCCCTATGCAGATCTAGGAGGCCAAGGCATCGATCTCCATCTTCATCAACCGTTGCATCTTCATCACCACCATCATCTACATCCATACCATCTAGATCTTGTTGTAATTCTTGCACTAGTTGTGGATTTATACAAGTACTATTCATCAATGATCGCTTCCATTACCATTAATATGTTGTTGTCTGCCTCCATGTCTGAGTAGATCATTAGTTCTTGGGGAGATGGAGAAACCCTAGTATGAGATTGGAATAAGATAAAGTCTATTATGATATTCATCGCTGTGACCATGTGTTAGATTGTCTGCATCTTGATGTTGGGAGAAGTCGACCTCTCTAATATTTGCCTCTTGTGGGGACTTGATGTAGGGAACTACTTGTTGGTAGACGGAGGGATGTTAGCACTTAGAGTGACTATAAAGTTGTTGGCACCCCTCACATATCAACTTGGAGATCGAGGAAACTCACAAAACACTATCCATGCCATGGGATACGTCCTGCGGGATTACGTCCCTTAATAGCGCGGTAATTCTATTGATGTTGATTTCCGTCTGTTGTGGTTATGAGGATGATCGGCGATGGTTTCTCGTATTTTTCAAATCTGAGTTCCTCCCACACATACATAGTTAAGAATGTTCATGATGATAATCTTTATCTTAGCCCATTATAATGCTAGTGGTGTATCCGCCAATCCCTGACAACGCTTTCTTCCATTGAAGTTTCTAATCTCTTTTACATATGCGATACTTATTCTTTGTATTCAGTTTTATTTACTTTACGTATTGTTCTCTTATACCAAAAACCCAAAAACAACTTTTTACACATTACTCGCATTTTATCTTGTCACTTAGAACTTTGCTTAGCATTTCTATTTTCTGTATTTTCTTTATTTCGAAACTATCTACATCCGATATCTGCACTTGCAGTCATCAAGCTATTTCTGGCGCCGTTGTCGGGGAGCTAACGTTATAGGTCTTTTAGTTTTTGTTTATTTACTTTAGTTTTGTTAAGTTTTGTTTTGAGTTACAGGTTTCCACCAACATGATGGAGTTTGAGCATATGACTAGTTTTAACCCACTCAACCGTTTTGGGAAGCACTATGATATTTATAAAAGAGACAACTCCAATGAGAAGACATGGAGGTTTGAAATAAATCCTCTACTACTTGGTATTCTACACAAGAAGAAATTTTCTGGAGATGAAGAAGATCCTGATCCATATGAGAATATTGCATGTTTCAAAGATATATGTGGTACGTTTCAATTAAGAGGGTATACCGCCGATGAGGTAAGGGTTAAACTTTTTAGTCAAACATTGACAAGTATAGCTCTCTCATGGTATAGGTCTCTACCCTTAAAAGCCACTACTACTTGGGATGATTTAGCTTGTGAATTTTTATCTAAATATTACCCATTATCAAAATCTTTTGGAATCATGCGTCTTATAATGACTTGGAAGAACTGTACCAATGATGGACTAGTAAGAGATTATATAAGATTTAAAGATTTTCTTAGACAATGTCCTCATCATGATTTACCTGAATGGTATTTATTGCATATCTTTTATGGAGGTTTAATTGAACCTAATATAATTGAACTAGACTCTTGCATGAGGGGAGCTTTTATGGATTTACCTACAACTAAAGCTTGGGCTTTACTTAATAGAATTCGCGATCATAGAGTTTCATGGAATTTTGGTCTAGGAAGTGAAGGAGGCACAGAAATAGATCATGAATGTATTCACGAATATAATAAAAAAAGGCCATGTTAATGAATTATCTAAAGAGATTTATTTAGATTCCGATCTTGTGTTTCAAGTTGTTAAAGATTTTATGGAACACATCAAAGCTCCAAAGGTGGGTCTGGTCAAGTTTGATATACCACCTGAACCAGAAAAGAAAAAATAATTAAAGCAACTGTAGCCTCCCTAGAACCCATGTATGAGATACCTTTCCCTAACATTGCACATAAGCATATTTTGGAGTATGAACAGGTCAAAGGAGTACAGGAAGAGAAAGAGGAGGAAAGTGTGCCAACAATTGAAAAACATCTAGATGGAACCAAACATGAAGAGGTAACCAAGGAAGCAATCATGTCTATGTATGCACATTATAACATAGTTGAACTTCATGAAGAGACTTTCATATTTGTTTAAGGTAAAAGATGTGGGTAGGCCTATTCTTCCCTGCATATTTAAAGAAACCTTGCATTACAGTTTATGTGATCTTGGAACCGAATTTAATGTTATATCTTATGATTTTTATCTAGAATAAAAGAAGAAATTGTATACTGATATGACGATCATGTTAGCCAATAAAAATCTTATAATTCCAATGGGAGTAGTTGAAGATGCAGTTATCACAATTAACAATAAAAAATTCTTATTTATTTTGTAGTTGTTGATATGCCAATTGACACTCTTTGCCCAATTATTTTTGGAAGAAACTTTTTGGGTGATATAGGTGCCACAGTAGACTTCAAAAAGGAGGTTGTATCCCTTAAGCTTGGGGAAGCGGAAAAAGAATTCTATTTTTCCAAATTTAAAGACAAACCTCTAATCATAAAATAAGAAGAGAAGGAGAAAAACTATTGAAGAAATGGTAGCTCTCTTCCTAAATAATTTTCTACCGCATACAAACAAACAAACAAGCCAAGATCTAACTACTAGATTGTAGCAACGATTCGATGGAATAACTCACCCTCGAAGATTCCAAAGTGTTTAACGAGAGCGGATTCTTGTGGGTGATGTAGTCGTACTCTCCCCAATCTCAAGATCGCGTAGACGATCCTTCCGGCTATGCTCAATGGCGCTTCATGGGTCACTGCGTTCGGTTACTCGACGAAGACCTTCCTCTCCCTTGTTCCAGCAGGAAGCGGAGGTTGTAGCACTCTCCTCGCGATTCCGGCAGCACAACGGCGTGGTACCAGAAGTAGAGGGGAGATCTCGCAGGGCTTCGCCTTAAGCCGGAGCGAGTATGGTGGAGTATGAGAGAGTACCTCGACGATCTAGGGTTTAGACACGCCGAGGAGGGGCAAGCCGGCGGCTAGGGTTAGCTAGGCGGCGGCGGCAGTGGAGGTGGCGGCGCCGGCGGCTAGGGTTTAGAGGTGGAGGTGTTGGGTGTCTAGGAGGGGAGCCCTGCCCCTCCTTTTATAGGTGGAGGAGCCGACCAAGGGGAGGGGAGTCCCTCCCCAACTCGGCTTGGAGGTGGGCCGGCAGTGGAGGGGAGGAACTCCTCCCCAACTCGGTTTCCACCTCCCTCTCCACTTCCCAAAAATAGCCGTTTGACTTTCAAATTGGCGTTTGACTTTTCAAACAAGGATTTGATTAAATCCTCTATTTTGTTCAGCGATGACACTTAGTACATGATGCAATCATACCAACTTGATATAACACATTCATGTACCCTTCCCCTCCGGAGTGCCGGACATTCCGGAACCTTCTAGAACATTCCCGATGAAAACACCGGAACCATTCCCCAACTCCGAAACAGGCCTTTCCTTATATGAATCTTATTCTCCGGACCATTTCCGGATCTCCTCGTGATACCCGAATCCCATTCGAGACTCCGAACAACATTCGGACTCTTTCTCATCATTTCATAACTACTCAAACAACGTCGAATCCTTAAGTGTGTCTCCCTACGGTTCGTGAATTATGCGGACATGATCGAGACACTTCTCTGAACAATAACCAATAGAGGAATCTGGAAATTCATATGGCTCCCACATATTTCTACGATTACTTTGCGGATCGAATGAACCACTTACATACGATACCAATTTCCCTTTGTCTCACGATAGTTTACTTATCCGAGGTTATGATCGTCGGTATCTCTGCATACCTAGTTCAACCTCGTTACCGATAAGTACTCTTTTATCGTTCCCGTGATATGTGACCCCTTGTAATCCAGTCACATGCTTGCAAGCTAATTGGATGAAATTTCACCGAGAGGGCCCAGAGTATATCTATCTGTCATATGGATGGACAAATCCCACTCTTGATCCATGTGTTTCAACCAATACTTTCCGAACACTCAATGCCACCTTTATAGCCACCCAGTTACGGTGTGGTGTTTGATGTCATCAAAGCATCCATCCGGTAAAGGTGATATGCATGATCTCATGGTCAAAGGAATTAGGTTACTATGTATCAGAAAGCATATAGCAGTTAAACTATTAAAATGACTTGATCTTTATGCTACGCTTATCTATAGGAGTATGTCCATCATATCATTCTCCTAACGATATGATCTTGTTGTTAATAAAATCTCAATGTTCATGATAGGGAAACCACAATCATTTATTAACCAACAAGCTAGTGATGTATAGAGGCTTTACTAGGGACTTCAATTTAAGTTTACAAATCACACAAGTATTAATGTTTCCTTGTTAATACTATTATAGCATTAATGTAAACATTTATCATAAACACAAAGATATAATAATAACTACATTTATTATTGCCTCTAGGGCATATCTCCAACAGGAAGGTGTTAAACCAATTGCAGAATTTAATAGAAGATTGAAGACTAAAATGAAGGAAGTGTTAAGAAAAGAAATAGTACTCCTACTTGATGCAGGTATAATCTATCCTGAAAAAGAAAGTGAATGGGTAAGTCATGTTCATTGTTTTCCTAAGAAAGGCGGCTTTACAGTTGTTCCTAATGAAAACAATGAATTGATACCTACTAGAACTGTTGTTGGACATAGGATGTGCATAGATTTTAGAAAATTGAATAAGGAGACTAGGAAAGATCACTATCCTTTACCATTCATATATCAAACTTTAGAGAGGTTATCAAACCACACTCATTTTTGTTACTTGGACGGATACTCTGGTTTTTCCTAAATATATGTTCATCCTGAAGACTAACTTAAGACAACCTTCATTAGTCCTTATGGTTTACATGCTTACCGATGTATGCCTTTTGGTCTATGTAATGATCCAGCTGCTTTTCAAATATGCATCACTGCTATATTTGCAGATTTTATAGAACTTATAATGGAAGTATTTATGGATGATTTTTCTGTCTATGGAACTTCGTTTACTAGTTGCTTGGATAATCTCAAAAGAATTTTGCAGCGTTGCAAAGAAACCAATCTTGTATTAAACTGGGAGAAGTGCCATTTTATGGTCAAAGAAGGCAGTCCTTGGACACAAAGTATCAGGTAAGGGTATTAAAGTAAATCGGGCTAAAGTTTAAGCAATAGAGAGAATGCCACAACCAACGGATGTAAAAGGTATAAGAAGATTTCTTGGTCATGTAGGCTTTTATAGAAGGTTCATTAGGAATTTCTCTGGGATTTATAAACCTTTAACTAATCTATTGCAAAAGGGAGTGAGATTTAATTTTGATGATAAATGCCTTATTGCCTTTGATAAGCTTAAATATGCTTTGTCTCGAGCTCCCGTCATTAAACCACCTATATGGGATATAACTTTTGATTAATATGTGAAGTTAGTGATGATGCTATAGGAGTAACTCTGGGACAACACATAGGTCGCAGATTTAATATTATATATCATGCTTGTAGAACTCTCAATAGTTCTCAAAAGAATTATCCTAAGGAAGAAAGAGAACTCTTTGCTATATTTTTATCTTATGATAAGTTTCGTTCTTACATTGTTGATGCAAAAGTAAGAGTTCATACGGATCGTGATGGTTTAAATAACTCCTCGAGAGGAAGTTTTATAAGCCAAGACTGATCCGTTGGATCCTTTTACTTCAAGAATTTGAGTTCCAGATTATGCAGAGACATGAAGCAAAGGTAGAAGATGCATCATCTATATTTACCCAACAAGACATCGATCTTATAGAAAGGAGTTTTGGTGTTGATGATTTTTGTTTTCAAGAATTATTATATGAGCTAGAACTAAATCCTCCTAATAAGAAGAAGTCCTTATTGCTGGAGGAGCTTGCCACTCCCGATTAAATAAACGGTAAGTGGAAGGTAAGTTCTATAACTCTAATAAGTGATTATTTCCATAGTTCCTACTATTAAAATTTTTGCCTTTGAATTCCTCTTGTTTTTCTGAAGTTTTTTAGGGGTTTTTGCAACTATACGTCCGGAGAAAAATCTCCCGCCTTATAATTGGTCGTTAAAAGTTCTGTATCCCCTTTGAAAAATAATTTTTGGGTGTTGTAACTATACGGGCGCAACTATACGGCCGGAGAAAAATCTCCCACTGTATAGTTGGTCATTAAACGTTCTGTACCCTCTTCTCAAAATAATTTTCGAGGTATGGTATCTATACGGCCGGAAAAAATTCTCCCGCCGTATAGTTGGTCATCAAAGATTCAGTACCCTCGACACGTTTTCGTTATTTTTATTATGATAAAAAACATTTTTATTGGTTATTAGTCGGTAATCTAACCGACCTGGGCTAGGAAAATATGGAAGTTTCTGCCCGGAACCATCTATACGGCCGCAACTATACGGGCCACGACCGTATAGTTGGTCATTACGGCGCAAAACTCCTCCAAATCCGCGATATCTTTTTCTAGTAGGTTTGGATTGCTTTCTTAGATGACAATTTGATGTTTCTCGCGAGTTTTACCAACCTTTGTCCGCTCTTATATACTTCCCTATTGTGTCTCTATCTAAGCACAAATCACTAGGAACAAATCCAGATATGCTCTAACCTATCTCGGGCCATGGAAAACCTTTGGGGCTCATTGCCCCAAGTGACCTTTCTAGCAGCCCGTCAATGGAGGATGGCGATGAGGAGGTGGAGAGGTTTATCCCATGGTACAAAGAGTACGTCAATCCAAGCTTCTACAATAGCAACCCCGATGAAGGGGTGAGCGACGTTTAGATCTTCCGCGACGTCTATGATCCCCCGGAGATCGACTGGGTGGCGATGAAAAGGATCCAAGAAGAGAGGGAGAGATGCAAGCTGCATGGAAAAGGACGTGTGGAGACAGTCTAGTTCATCACTACAGATCTGAGGCCAAACAAGCATAAGGAGAAACCTAACATTGATGCAGGTGCTGGCAAGGAACTGACGTTTCCCCAGTCGAGGCCTACCATTGGCGCCCGTATGAAGATAAAGCCTCAAGAGGAATAGAGGAGCAACTTATACTTCCCCGATCCATCGAGGAAGCTGTCCCTAGAACAAAGGATCGCGTGCGTGCACTAGAAGTATATCAGAAGCAGGAGCTACTCCATCACGTGGAAGTCCGTCACCACCTCAAGGAGATAGGGGATAAGGGTGATATTCTCCCAATGATGACCAATATCGTTGATAGGATGGATAGACTGCAATCTGATTTACGCAGGTGCTACAGCCGCATCAACGCTTTGGAGGACACCAAATAGAAGATACGCACCGTAGTTCTACATGCTATGGCACCACAGTGACCTTCAATAAAGCACGATATCAATTGCAAGGGATTATTTGATCCTGCCTGGCTTGATTCCAAGCTTGGGGAGATATTTAAGACCTTGTAATCTATCTTACAAGTTTTATTTATTCTAGTTTTGCATTAATTCGAAATCATAAATAAAGATGGCATCATTAGATTCACTTCAGGAATAGTTGATACCTATTATGAAATTCCGAGTTTACTATAATATATGGAGTATTATTGAGTTTGAGTTTGTCTTATTGTATATATGAATGACTTGAGTATGATTTTACTTGCACTTGATGATAGCAATAGGAGTCTTCCACACCATTGGTATTAATGGAACATATACATATAGTTTGATTAATATGTTGTAGATAATTGGTTTGATTTACAAAAAGGAGAAACTATCTAATTAATTAAGATAAAAAAGTAAAAACCTTGAACAAAGGAGAAAATATATGTGCTATCAAAAAGAGTGAGAACAAGTTTGAGGTAGAATACTCAAGTTATAAAGATGCTTCATACATATTAGGAATTTGACAATTAAGATCGTTAAACTTTGAAATTCCTACATGAGGTGGATTATATGGCTAGATCCTTTGCACAACACTTAAACAAAAGTGTGAGCACAAATATATATATGAAAAGAAGAAAAAGAAATATGAAGAAAAAGAATGAATGTACAAAGAGCAAGTAGGCATATACCACCATATTGTAGTAAGACAAAGAGACGTTTGAGATTTTGAATCCCAAGTAAATATGTCGATCCTAAAAACACTTGGGACTACCTCACTAACTCATTCGATAAAACCAAATAATTTTACTTCATGTTGACAATAATATTTTCTGAACTATTAATTGCTAAGGTGTGGAAGCCTGCTAATATTATTCGGATGGTTCGAGTAAGGTACTATTCATGAACTTATTTATATGTATCCTTTATGATAAACACATGTTGCAACTGCCTTATTTATTTTATTGACTCAGCTTCATGAATATGAGTATCACATCCATTAAGCTAAACTTGCTCGGGACGAGCAAGAGTCTAAGCTTAGGGAAGTTGATGAGTGCATATTTGCATTATAAATGTAGGATTTTGGTATTTTACGGCGTTCGCACGCACTTTTTATGTTTATTTTCACCAGGATTAGATCAGATGATGGATCTAAATGACATAATTCTTGGAGCAGTTGTACTGGAGAGAAAAGGAGCCAAAAACTATGTAAATCACTTATTTTGGGGAATATTAATAATACCACAAGAAACCTAAAGCGATAAGTGGAGAAAGAAGGGTTGACGACCAACTATGCGGCGGGCTGCCATATAGTTCCCGCCGTATAGTTGGTGTCACCTCCACCTCAAATTGTCTTGATACCTTCAATGTCTTGATGCTCAAATCGTCTATTGCCGGGGACACGACTAAGTACTTAGGTTTTACCCTCTCGAGAGGTGGTGCACTTTCCCCACAAGACTCGACATGCATCGAGACGAGATCTTTCAGAAGCCTTAACTTAGACCAAATGGAAGCGTTTCATCCTATCATCCCTACCACCTTCGGTCCATCTGGCTTAGTTATTGCAACCTATATGATGAAGGCAGAGCACATATGCCATGTGGCTGCACTAGAAGCTTCTCAACACTTAACATCTCAAATCTTTTTGTTCCTGGGTGGATTTCCACAAGTGTGATACACAATGTAACCATCAACATGGGCCTTGTGTAACCACTCAACAAAAACCATTCTCACCATTCCACCTAGGTGATTCATTCACATAGTTGTTTTATTAAGCAAAATCACAAGTAGTAGACTTAGAAATATTTCATACCACGAATAATCCACCCTTGTTTTCTACTATCTAGGCTAAGCATGATAACATGTCAAGTTTCCTAACTTAGGATAATTCTACCAAGACATCATATAGGATTTCCCATGGCATAGCTTATACTTAGAAAAATTCCATGCAAGTCCTACTAAAAATTACCACTAATGCATAGTCAAAATAATAGGACAAAATATATGGAGCATCACTTGCCTTTTTAGTAGAGAAACTAGGTACACTCCTTCATCTTGCAATTTTCACACCCTTCAAAGTTCACTAAAATTCAATCAAGCAAAAACAAATTCAAAACTAGCATTCAAACAATTCACCACATAAAATTATAAAAACAAAGAAATGCATGCAAGCATGCAAAATATTGTTTTATTGAAAAGTGGTTTCTAATATGGCTATAAACATTTTAAAATACCTACTAGTCATTTATAAAAGTGGAAAAACATTTGAAAACAAGTTAGTGAAAATAGCCCTTTTAAATCATTTTTTGTTTTACTAGAAATGCTTTTATTCAATGTGATAATTCCTAGTGTTAACAAAATATACTTTTAAAATTAAAAGTTAGTGTTTATGGTCAGAGAGTTCAAATAAAACCATTTGCAAAAGGTTTCACTCAAAAATATTTTTTAAAACAATTTTATACTCAAAATAGTCATAATAATGTTTCTGCCAAAACACTTATTTTTTAGAAGAAAAATACTAAACTAATGCTATGGTTGTAAAGTTTACATTTTCCTAATTCCATTGATATAAAATTTTCAATTTTTGGCCAAGCATATCAAAAGTTATGAATTTTTCAAACTCAAAAATCTAATAGATTCATTTCTGTTTTTAAAACCAGAGTCTGGACACATGGAGTGATTCTATTGGTCCATACCGTTTCGTTCGGATTGAGCTACGTGGATCGCAGGATCTAATTGAAATCGCACGGTGCAGATCACTCGATACCGCTTCGTTTAATGATTCTATCGTGTCCTTTGGATCTGCATCTAACGGCTCAGAGTGCATCGACCATGGATGGGTAGCGCTAGCGACGGTGAGCAGCGGAGGCGCATGTTGTCTATGGCGGTCTGGCGTTCCAGCAATCGGGGGAGGAAAGGAGGGTGTTACCGTGCTCGCGGGGTCGCTGCGGTGCTCAAGGTGGCCGTAGCTGGCGGAGGGCGCATAGGGTCAACGCTGATTTCTCGCCGGAGACGCTCCTGTCGTCGGGCACATACTGTCATCGTCAGGGGCGAGGCTACGAGGCATTCCAAGGCAAAATAAAGGTTGCATTACATGCGCGAGACGAAGGAGAGTGCACGAGAATAATCAAGAGGGGGGGCGGTTAGGAATTACCAGGAGAAGTCGCCAAAGTTGCGGGCTCTATCGGTTGCGCTCAGACGAGGTCGGAGTCGACGCTCTGGGGCGCGCGCGAGCAAGTGGGAACCACTGGCAGGTGCGCGAGACGATGGCCAGCATGTCTGTGTGACCTAGGGCAAGGGGCGTGGTCGGAGTTGGCCGGAATCGTGGCCGGAGCACGTCGGAGCACTGGGGGTTCGGGCGAGAAATTTGCGCAGTATAGGGGCTCTGGTGGAATGGGTACTGAGGGGAAAGGAAGAGGAGAGCAAGGCGCTTAATAGGATCGGGGTATTAATGTGAATATACGTGATTCATTCAACGGCAGAAACGGCGAAGGAGGAGTTGGGGGCGGGGTCAGCGGGTGAAGACGACGATGCCAGGTGGTTGTGGGGCCTGGACGTCAGCGAGATGAGGGGTATGGGTGCGGGTGAGAAAAGAACGAGGCAGAGAGAGGAAGAGAGCCAGGTGGGCTGTGCTGTTGGGCCAGATTGGGCTAGTTGGGCCTGGTTCGTTGGGTTAGATTTGTTTTCCCTTTTTATTCTGAATTCTTTTTCTTTTTCTAATTCTATTTTTCTGTTTTTATTTGAAAATTTTCATTCAGATTCCAAATTGAATTCAAACTTTTTTTTAACTTTTCAGTAGGTTTAAACCTCTTATTTAGTGTGTTTAAAAGTTCACTTTGAAATGTTTCAAATAATTTTCTTGTGATTTATTATTTATTTAGTTTAGGCTATTTGTCTTTATTTAAATAAAATTGAATATGGTTCAAATGTTGGAGATATGCCCTAGAGGCAATAATAAATATAGTTATTATTATATCTTTGTGTTTATGATAAATGTTTACATTCATGCTATAATAGTATTAACAAGGAAACATTAATACTTGTGTGATTTGTAAACTTAATTTGAAGTCCCTAGTATAGCCTCTATACTTCACTAGCTTGTTGGTTGATTAATGATTGTGGTTTCCCTATCATGAACATTGAGATGTTATCAACAACAAGATCATATCGTTAGGAGAATGATATGGTGGACATACTCCTATAGATAAGCATAGCATAAAGATCAAGTCATTTCAATAGTTCAATTGCTATATGCTTTACGATACATAGTAACCTAATCCTTCGACCATGAGATCATGCATATCACCTTTACGGATGGATGCTTTGATGACATCAAACACCACACCGTGAATCGGGTGGCTATAAAGGTGGCATTGAGTGTTCGGAAAGTATTGGTTGAAACACATGGATCAAGAGTGGGATTTGTCCATCCATATGACGGATAGATATACTCTGGGCCCTCTCGGTGGAATGTCATCCAATTAGCTTGCAAGCATGTGACTGGCTCACAAGGGATCACATATCACGGGAACGAGAAAAGAGTACTTATCGGTAACGAGGTTGAACTAGGTATGCAGAGATACCGACGATCATAACCTCGGATAAGTAAACTATCGTGAGACAAAGGGAAATTGGTATCGTATGTAAGTGGTTCATTCGAACACAAAGTAATCGTAGAAATATGTGGGATCCATATGAATTTCCAGATTCCTCTATTGGTTATTGTTCGGAGAAGTGTCTCGATCATGTCCGCATAATTCACGAACCGTAGGGAGACACACTTAAGGATTCGACGTTGTTTGAGTAGTTATGGTATTATGAGAAAGAGACCGAATGTTGTTCGGAGTCTCGGATGGGATCCGGGATATCACGAGGTGATCCGGAATGGTCCAGAGAATAAGATTCATATAAGGAAAGTCCCGTTTCGGAGTTCGGGAATGATTCCGGTGTTTTCATTGGGAATGTTCTAGAAGGTTCCGGATTGTCCGGCACTCTAGAGGGGGGAGGGTACATGAATGTGTCATTACATATTGAATGATTGCATCATGTACTAAGTGTTCTTGCTATTCCAAAACTGAAAAGTCAAACTGCCAGTTTGAAAGTCAAACGGCTAAAATAGGAAAGCTGGAAAGCGAAGGTGGGAAACATGAAACTGTGGGAAACAAGCAAGAGGTGGTTGGAACCGACTTGGGGGACGAGTCCCTCCAAGCCGGAGGGCCAACCAAGACCGACTTGGGGAGGGACTCCCCTCCCCTTGGCCGCCCCTCCCACCTATAAAAGGAGGGGCAGAGCCTCCTCCTCTAGACAAACAAGTTCATATCCTCTAATCTCCGGTTTAGAGCTGTTTTGGTTTAGAGCTTCTAATTGCTCTAGCCTGCGGTTTAGAGCATTCTAATTGGTGTGTCTAATCCCTAGACCACTAATAGCTCTCTCTCATACTCCACCATACTCGCTCCGGCTTAAGGCGAAGCCTCGGGATCTCCCTCTACTTCGGTACCACGCCGTTGTCTTTGGAATCGCGAGGAGAGTGCTACAACCTCCATTTTCTTTGGAACAAGGAGAGGAAGGTCTTCGTCGAGTACCGAACGTGTGACCGATTGCGGAAGCTGCCGAGCATGGCCGGAAGGATCGTCTACACGATCTTGAGATCGGAAAAGAGTACGACTACATCACCCGAGAATCCGCTCTCGTTAAACACTTTGGAATCTTCGAGGGTAAGTTATTCCATCAACTCGTTGCTACAATCTAGTAGATAGATCTTGTCTTGTTTGTTTGTATGCGATAGAAATTTTTGTTTTCCATGCTACGAACCCCTACAAAGGGTATCGAGCCGTGTCTATATGTAGATCTGTTGCACGAGTAGAACACAATGGTCATTGTGGGCGTTGATGCTTTATTGTCGATTGCTTCTTATGTACTTTGCATCTTGCGGTATGTTGGGATGAAGCGGGCTAACCTTACATGACATCGTTCATGAGACTTGCTCCACGCTTGACATGCAACTTGTATTGCATAAGTGGCTTTATGGTGCTGTTTCTCCTAGCATAGTTAAGATCCAATTTACAACGGGTGATCAACAATGCTAGTATCAATGTTGTGGTTCTTGTTCGTAAGTTATAACGACACTTATTGAAAGCCCCAAACCACGTAAAATATGCAAAGAAAGTAGGCGTCTAACTTTGTTTTGCGGGGTGTCTGATGATGTGATATGGCCATGATTGTGATTATATTTGATGTATGCAATGTTCCTTATTGTAAGTTGGCAACCGGCAGGAGCCATATGGTTGTCTTTAATTTATGTTAAAGACCCGCGTGTCTATTCAAAGTAGTTGTAATAGTTGAAGCCGGTGGACGACAACCATGGAGAAGCGTCATTGACCTTGATGCAATGCCGGTGATGATGGAGATCATGTTCGTGCTTGAAGATGGAGATCGGAAGCACAAAGAAGAAAGGCCATATCATATCACATATTATTGAATTGCATGTGATGTTAATCCTTTATGCATCTTATATTGCTTGGTAGATGACGGTAGCATTATAAGATGATCCCTCATGCACATCAATTTCAAGTCATAAAGTGTTCGCCCTTAGTTAGCACCGTTGCTAAAGCTTGTTGTTTCGAAGCACCACGTGATGATCGGGTGTGTTAGATTCTGCAAGTGTATACAACGTGAGCAAGCCAGATTTGCTCATGCAGAAACTAAGGTTTGATCTTGACGAGCCTAGCATGTACAGACATGGTCTCGGAACACGGATCACCGAAAGGTAAAGCATGAATCGTATAGTAGATATGATGAACATGACGATTGTTCGCCATTGAAACTATATCAACTCTCGTGATGATCGGTGTTGATGTAGTGGATTTGGTTCGTGTGATCACTAAAACAATGTCAGGGATATTGTTTTGAGTGGGAGTTCACCTAGTTTAATTTCATTAATTAATTTGAACTCAATTTGTCATAAACTTAGTCTAAACTATTGCAAATATGTTGTAGATCAATGGCAGCCCCTACCATCAATTTTAATGCGTTCCTAGAGAAAGAAAAGTTGAAAAACAATGGAAGCAACTTTCATGGATTGGTTCCGCAATTTGAGGATTGTCCTCACAAATGGTAATTTGACCTATGTCTTTGGATGCATTGGGTGACCCACTGGTGATGCTCCCAATGAAGTAAAGAATGTTTACCTCGCTCGGAAGAATCAGTACTCCATAGTTCAGTGTGCTATCTTGTATGGTTTGGAATCGTAGCTTCAGAAAAGGTTTGAGAATTCAGACCCATATGATATTGTCGAGGATCTCAAATTGATCTTTCAGACTCATGCGGAAATTGAAAGTTATGAGGCTTCTGAAAAGTTCTTTAACGCAAGATGGAAGGGCAGCTCACGTCGGTGAGCATGTGCTTAAGATGTCTGCACGCAAACAAACTTCAAAGCTTGGGTATAGTGATTCCTAATGCTTTGGGGATTTACCGTGTCCTCAGTCACTACCACCAAGTTCTGTGAACTTTGTGATGAACTACAACATGCGTAACATGAACAAAGAGTTGCGAACTGTTTGCTATGTTAAAATCAGCGTAGTGGAGATCAAGAAAGAGCACCAAGTGTTGTTGGTCAATAAGACCACCAAATTCAAGAAAGGCAAGTCTAAGCAAAGGGACACTTCAAGAAGGGTGGTAAGAAAGTTACCACGCGTGAAGAAGACCAAAGCTGGAGCCAAGCGTCATCGAGTGCAAGGAGAAGGTCACTTTGGGCGGAATTGCCCAAAGTACTTGGAGGATCTCAAGAACGGCAACATCAAGAAGAAAGGTATATCGATATACATGTTATTGATGTGTATCTCACTAGTACTCGTAGTAGTGCTGGGTATTTGATAATGGTTGGTTGCTCATATTTGTAACTCAAACAGGTCTTTGCGAATAAGCGGAAGCTAGCGAAGAACGAGGTGACGATGCGGCGTGGGAAAGCGGATCAAAGGTTGATGTGATCGCGGTCGGCACGCTACCCTTCATCTACCATCGGGATTAGTTTTATACTTAAATAATTGTTATTTGGTGCCCGTGTTGAGCATGAACATTATATCGGGATCTTGTTTATTGCGAGACGGTTACTTGTTTAAATCGTGAGAATAATGGTTGTTCGATTTATATGAGTAATATGTTTTATGCACATGCACCTTTGATAGATGGTCTATTCTTATTGAATCTCGATAGTGGAAATACACATATCAACAACATTGAGGCTAAACGTTTGAAATCAAGCAATAATTGACCTATATGTGGCATCGTCGTCTTGGTCACATTGGGAAGCGTATGAAGAAACTCCATTCGATGGACTTCTTGAATCACTTGATTTTGAATCACTTGAAAGATGCGAAGCATGTCGATGGGAAAAATGACTAAGACTCCATTTTACGGTATGATGGAGCGAGCTATGGACTTATTGGAAATCATACATACCGATGTGTGTGGTCCAATGAGTGTAGCATCGCCGGTGGTTATCAAGTTATGTTCTTACCTTCACGGATGACTTGAGTAGATATGGGTATATCTATTTCATGAAACATAAGTCCGAAACTTTCGAGAAGTTTAAGGAGTTTCAAAGTGAGGTAGAGAATCAACGTAACACGAAGATTAAATTTCGTTACGATCGTGGAGGTGAATATCTAAGTTACGAGTTTGGCGAGCATTTGAAGAAATGGAATACTTTCACAGATTGACACCGGGAACACCACAGCGTAATGGTGTGTCCGACGTCAATCGAACTCTCTTAGATATGGTTCATTCTATGATGTCACTTACAGTTGCCGCTATCATTTTAGGGTTATGCATTAGAAACAGCGCATTCACTTTAAATAGGGCACCGTCTAAATCCGTTGAAACGACACCGTATGAATTATGGTTTGGGAAGAAACCTAAATTGTCGTTCCTTAAAGTTTGGGGATCTGAAGCCTATGTAAAGAAGTTACTGGGACAAGCTTGAACCCAAAGCGGAAAAATGCGTCTTCATAGGATACCCAAAGGAAACTATTGGGTATACCTTCTATCATAGATCCGAAGGCAAAATCTTCGTTGCCAGAATGGATCCTTTCTAGAAGGAATTTCTCTCGAAGAAGTGACTGGAAGGAAAGTAGAACTCGACGAGGTTGTCGAACCTTCTCGAAATTGCGAGTAGCGCAAAGACCGAAGAAGTTCTTGTGGTGCCTGCACCAATAAGAGAGGAAGCTAATGATGGTGATCATGAAACTTCGGCTGAAGTTACTACAAAGCCTCGGAGGTCAACGAGAACTCGTACCACTCCAGATTGGTATGATCCCGTTATGAGTGTCATGTTGGTGGACAACACCGATGACCCCGAGACATATGAGGAAGCGATGATGAGCCCAGATTCCAATAAATGGCAAGAAGCCATGAAATCCGAGATTGGATCCATGTACGAAAACCAAGTATGGACTTTGGTGGACTTACCGGATGGCGGAAGGTATCGAGAACAAATGGATTTTCAAGAAGAAAACAGATGCTGATGGTAAAGTTACTGTCTATAAAGCTCGACTTGTCGCAAAAGGGTTTCGACAAATTTAAGAAGTTGACTACGATGAGACTTTCTCACCAGTAGCGAAGCTAAAGTCTGTGAGGATTATGTTAGCAATCGCTGCATATTATGATTATGAGATATGGCAGATGGATGTCAAAACAGCATTCCTCAATGGAGATATTGATGAAGAGTTGTATATGATGCAACCCAAAGGTTTTGTCGATCCTAAAGATGCTAACAAGGTATGCAAACTTCAACGGTCCATCTATGGATTGAAGCAAGCATCCCGAAGTTGGAATCAATGTTTTGATAAGGTGATCAAAAGTTTTGGTGTTATACAAACTTATGGAGAAGCTTGTATTTACAAGAAAGTGAGTGGGAGCTCTGTAGCATTCTTAATACTATATGTGGATGACATATTGTTGATTGGGAATGATGTAGACCTTCTTAATAGTGTCAAGGAATATTTGAATAATAGTTTTTCAATGAAGGATCTTGGCGAAGCAGCTTACATATTAGGCATAAAGATTTATAGAGATAGATCGAAACGCCAAATATCATTGTCACAGAGTACATATTTGGACAAAGTTCTAAAGAGGTTTGGAATGGAAGAAAGCAAGAAAGGGTTCTTGCCCATGTTGCCTCAATCGACCTTGAGTAAAACTCAAAGTCCGACATCGGCGTAAGATAGAGAAAGGATGAGTAAGACTCCTATGCCTCAGCCATATGATCTCTAATGTATGCCATGCTATGTACTAGACCCGACATTGCATATGATGTTAGTTTAACTAGCAGATATCAAAGTGATCCGAGTGGATCATTGGACGTGATCAAAAACATCCTTAAGTACTTGAGAAGAACTAAGGATATGGTTCTTTCTTATGGAGGTGATGAACAGCTCGTTGTTAATGGTTACACCGATGCTAGTTGGAACACCGATCCGGATGATTCTAAATCACAATCTGGATACGTATTTATTTTGAATGGTGCAGCAGTTAGCTGGAGGAGTGCAAAGCAAAGCGTTGTGGCGAGATATTCAGCTGAATCGGAATACATGGCTGCTTCGGAGGCTTCACAAGAAGCGATATGGATGAAAGAGTTCATTACAGAGCTGGTTGTGGTTCCTAGTGCGTTTGACCCAATGTCTATCTACTGTGATAACATGGGAGCCATAGCCAATGCGCAAGAACCAAGGTCACACAAGAAGCAGAAGCATATCAAGCTGCGTTTTCACGCTATTCGAGAACATATCCAGGATGGGGATATAAATATTTGCGAAGTACACACAGATCTGAATGTGGCGGATCCGTTGAATAAACCTCTCCCGAGGTCAAAACATGACCAACACCAAACTGCCATGGGTGTTCGGTATATTACCATGTAATCTAGATTAAGATGACTCTAGTGCAAGTGGGAGACTGTTGGAGATATGCCCTAGAGGCAATAATAAATATAGTTATTATTATATCTTTGTGTTTATGATAAATGTTTACATTCATGCTATAATAGTATTAACAAGGAAACATTAATACTTGTGTGATTTGTAAACTTAATTTGAAGTCCCTAGTATAGCCTCTATACTTCACTAGCTTGTTGGTTGAT
This sequence comes from Avena longiglumis, assembly GCA_030063025.1. Lineage (NCBI taxonomy): Eukaryota > Viridiplantae > Streptophyta > Magnoliopsida > Poales > Poaceae > Avena > Avena longiglumis. The sequence continues at coordinate 341,638,522 of CP125978.1, read as the reverse complement.
TAATGATTGTGGTTTCCCTATCATGAACATTGAGATGTTATCAACAACAAGATCATATCGTTAGGAGAATGATATGGTGGACATACTCCTATAGATAAGCATAGCATAAAGATCAAGTCATTTCAATAGTTCAATTGCTAAATGCTTTCTGATACATAGTAACCTAATCCCTTCGACCATGAGATCATGCATATCACCTTTACGGATGGATGCTTTGATGACATCAAACACCACACCGTGGCGGGTGGCTATAAAGGTGGCATTGAGTGTTCGAAAGTATTGGTTGAAACACATGGATCAAGAGTGGGATTTGTCCATCCATATGACGGATAGATATACTGGGCCCTCTCGGTGGAATGTCATCCAATTAGCTTGAAAGCATGTGGTGGCTCACAAGGGATCACATATCACGGAACGAGAAAATAGTACTTATCGTACGAGGTTGAACTAGGTATGCGAGATACCGACGATCATAACCTCGGATAAGTAAACTATCGTGAGACAAAGGGAAATTGGTATCGTATGTAAGTGGTTCATTCGAACACAAAGTAATCGTAGAAATATGTAGCCATATGAATTTCCAGATTCCTCTATTGGTTATTGTTCGGAGAAGTGTCTCGATCATGTCCGCATAATTCACGAACCGTAGGGAGACACATAAGGATTCGACGTTGTTTGAGTAGTTATGGTATTATGAGAAAGAGACCGAATGTTGTTCGGAGTCTCGGATGGGATCCGGATATCACGAGGTGATCCGGAATGGTCCAGAATAAGATTCATATAAGGAAAGTCCGTTTCGGAGTTCGGGAATGATTAGGTGTTTTCATTGGGAATGTTCTAGAAGGTTCGGATTGTCCCAGCACTCAGAGGGGAGGGTACATGAATGTGTCATTACATATTGAATGATTGCATCATGTACTAAGTGTTCTTGCTATTCCAAAACTGAAAAGTCAAACTGCGGTTTGAAAGTCAAACTAAAACAGAGCTGTGGAAAACAGAAACGTGGGAAGCAGGAAGCTGCGGAAACAAGCAAGAGGTGGTTGGAACCTACTTGGGGAGGAGTCCCTCCAAGCCGCGCCAACCAGGGCGACTTGGGAGGGACTCCCTCCCTTGGCCGCCCTCCCACCTATAAAAGGAGGCAGGGCCTCCTCCTCTAGACACACAAGTTCCTATCCTCTAATCTCCGGTTTAGAGCCGTTTTGGTTTAGAGCTTCTAATTGCTCTAGCCTGCGGTTTAGAGCGTTCTAATTGGTGTGTCTAATCCCTAGACCACTAATAGCTCTCTCTCTTATACTCCACCATACTCGCTCCGGCTTAAGCGAAGCCTGCGGGATCTCCCTCTACTTAGGTACCACGTTGTCTTCTTGGAATCATGAGAGAGTGCTACAACCTCACTGCTTTGGAACAAGGAGAGGAAGGTCTTCGTCGAGTCTGAACGTGTGACCGATCATGGAAGCGGCTAACGCAGCTTGGGAAGGATCGTCTATACGATCTTGAGATCGGAAAGAGTACGACTACATCACCCACGAGAATCCGCTCTCGTTAAACACTTTGGAATCTTCGAGGGTAAGTTATTCCATCGACTCGTTGCTACAATCTAGTAGATAGATCTTGGCTTGTTTGTTTGTATACGATAGAAAATTTTTGTTTTCCATGCTACGAACCCCTACATCAAACCCATATTATTTTATTCAAATAATCTCTTATTCTTTTTAAATTAATTAGATAACTTTTAATCCATTTTGGTAATTTCAATTATTTTTCTCATGATTTAATTAATCATTTATATTAGGAATTTTGTCTTCATTCAAATAAAACTGAGTATGGTTAAAAGCCCATATAATTTTATTTAAATAATCTTTATTCCTTTATTTTTATTTGGATTACCTTTATTCCATTTGCTTATGGATTTGGCCAAGATTTAATTTGACTTTTAAATATTCCTTATTTATTTATTTCTTTCTTTGTCTTTTAAAATCCATATCTTTTTATTTATAGTTCCAAAATTGGTGGTTCCAATTTGTATAATTTTATTTAATATTTACTTATCTTTTCAAATCCTTTTAGGATTATTTTGCTCACAATTTGGTATTTATTTTTTGTTAGGAGCTTTGTTAGCTTTGGAAATTATTTCTTTTATCTTTATTAAATTCATAAGTTTTTATCCATGGTTCCAAATTTAGTGAAACCAATTTCCATGGTTTTATAATATTTTGTTTATCCTTTTTGATCATTTATAAATGTTTGTTACTAAATTTTTATATGGGACAAAGCCATAGTGTTGGTGTGATCTTGGAGATGATTTCTCTCATTAGGGTTTTAGGGTTTTGGTTTAACTTTTCCAAGGGTTTAAATTCAAGATTCTTTTCATGCAAGAATGCATTTGATCTTTTGAATATTTGTTTGTTGCTTTCTTATTCAAATTTTGTTCAAGTAGGGTTTTGATGTTTCCATTTAGAAGCAAAAAGTTTCTTTTCACTCTAAATTTCAACATTTGTTTATTTTGTTTATTTATTTTTCACATTTCAAAATTTGGAAAATTTTGGGATGTGACAGACTACCACCCTTATAAGAAATCTCGTCCCGAGATTCGGGAAGGCTAGAGGTTACAAGTTGGCTTCAAGGCAACTAGGGTACTGCCACCCTTAAAATATTTCTAACTAGATTACATCTTGGCTTACTTGAGATCTTGATGTAACTTCTATGGATAGTTGTTTGCATAGTGTCCTTTGTTTCCACATTTGAAACATGTGACAAAAGGTTGATGTCTCTCATAGGTTTGCTTGTCTTTTCTTTCTCCTTTTCTGGACAATGTGATGCATAATGGCCTAGCTCTTTGCATTTGTGGCACATCACTTGGCTAATATCCTTCTTCTTCTTGGGTCTCTCCAAAGCTAGGAGGGCTCTTAGTTCATGTTCTTCATATTTTACCACAAAGGTGGGAAAACATACTCTGTTCTTAGAACAATTCCTAGGATAACGTCCATGTTTCATCTTTTGTCCACCATAGTGGGTCACAATGTATGGAGGTGTAAACTAAGGTTTGACTTTGTCTTCATCCTTCTTGGTAGAATTTGTTCCTTCATGGAGGTTTCCAAACACTTGATGCATTCCATCTTGTTTCATCTGTTGAACTATAGGATAGATGGGGCATTCGATAGGGACATGATCTTTTACTTCACATAGGAAACAAGTAACTTGAGATGTGGGGCATTTTCTACCTGGATGTTTCTCTTCACAATTTGGGCATTGGTCCATATGATCTTTATAAGTGTGTCCTATGTCTCCACAGATTTTGTAAGCTTGAGTTCCTTCTATAATATCATCCTTGATATCATTGTTGTCACATTCTCCTCGGGAAGGGTTGTTTATCATGTTGATCACTTGATTGGTCATCCTTTGCAACAATTAGGATTGGGTTTCCAAGAACTTTAGCATGGTTGATTCTAACTCAATGTTGTTGGCTAAAAACTGAGTTGTCACTTGATTCAACTGGGCTTGGGTTGCTAGTAGTTGTTCTCTCATGTGCATCTCTTGGTTGTTGTTTTCACCCTCCTGGATGTTAGAGTTATGGTCTCTTGATGAAGTCATCTGTTTGGGTTAGATTGGGATTAGAATAGGCAAAAGATTTCTAGAGGAAGAATTCTACTCACACACAACAATTCATACAAGCAATGTGCAAGCAATCACAATCATGCATTCCACTCAAACAACAAGATTCAAGTATACTTTTAGGCACCAAAATATTTTTTCTACACCACATGAGTTGGTGTGATCAATAAATCGATCTAAACTAAACTCTAGTATGGTGGTCCAACTATGGGGTTCACTTGATATCATTCCATCTTCTTAGTTGTTATTTCATGAACAAGATCATGGTATCCTTGGAAAAATTATTGCATTTTGGTCACAAAGCTTCAAAGGTGATGATGGTTCCTTCTAAGTTGTGTTTCCTTGGTCTTCCAAGTCTTGAGTATTATTCTTGTCTCACTTGTTGTCCTTAGTGATGTCCAAGTTGAAGTCCAAGGTGAAACTGAAGTTGAAGTCATTGGTGATGGTGAAGTTCTTGCTCATGTTGAAGTTTTTGTCCATCAAGTAGGAAAATAAGAGATGTAGAATAAAAACAAAATGTTGAGGAAAGAATTTACAATATTATTTGTAAATAAGTTTGAACAAAAATAACTCTTATTTCTCTAAGGGGTTTTTTCCAATCCTAGGGTTACAATCCTACAGGAAACACAGTGCTCTGATACCATCTGTAGAGATCCCAACCTGATAATGTAGAGGTCCCTGTGTTTACAATGCTAGTCCCTGGATCGAATAGCTAACATCCATAGTTTAAGATGTAATATCAAGAAACAAAGGTCATATTACATCTTATAACCAGGAATAAAATAATTCATTACATCTTACATAGCTCATTTGGCTATCTTATTACAATGCTATATAGCATGGAGTCCTTCATCTTCAAGTGCCACAGGAAATCATGTTTGTTGTAGACTTGTAATCCCTACTCAACAAACTTCACTAACATCAAACAAACCTGCAACATAATAAGTTACAGCCACAAGAGTCAATACATTTTAATTGTATTGGCAAGTGATACTATGGTAGAATAGTGGTATCTCACATCTATATGAATTTGGCTAAGTGTAGCTTAGGATTGCTTTGCTCAAAATAAAATTTTCCTTATTAGTTGAAAACACTAAGTTTTTGTTTGACAAAAACACCCAAGGAACCACCAATAGATATTGGTGAATCTTTACCCTTGTTCAACCACAAGATTTTAACTTAGAAATTGGGATGAGGAGATCCTTGATAGCTTCAATGTCTTGATTCTCAAATTGTCCATTGTCGAGGACACGGCTAAGTACTTAGGTTTTACCCTCTCTAGAGGTGGTGCACTTTCCCCACAAGACTCGACATGCATCGAGACGAGATCTTTCAGAAGCCTTACCTTAGACCAAATGGACGTGTTCCATCCTATGACCCCTACCTCCTTCTGTCCATCTGGCTAAGTTATTACAACCTATATGATCAAGGTAGAGCCCATATGCCATGTGGCTGCACTAGAAGCTTCTCAACACTTAACATCTCAAATCTCTTTGTTCCTGGGTGGCTTTCCACAAGTGTGATACGCAAGGTAGCCATCAACATGGGCCTTGCGTAACCACTCAACACAAACCATTCTCACCATTCCACCCAGGTGATTCATTCACATAGTTGTTTTATTAAGCAAAATCACAAGTCATAGACTTAGAAATATTTCATAGCATGAATAATCCACCCTTTTTTCTACTAGCTAAGCTAAGCATCATAACATGGCAAGTTTCCTAACTTAGGATAATTCTACCAAGATGAACGTCGGAAACGTATCGATAATTTTTGATGCTCCATGCTTGTTTTGTATCAATTGTATTATGTTTTGTCTATACTTTGAGGTGTTTTTATATCTTTTCTGGGACTAACCTATTAAAAAGTTGCCAAAGTGCCAATTGCCTGTTTTCTTCCGTTTTTGGTTCCAGAAAGGCAGAAAACAATATTCTCGGAATTGGACGGGACAAAAGCCAAAGTTATTATTTTTCCCGGAGCAACACGGAACCACGAAGCAGAGCCGGAGGGGTCCACGGGGTGGCCAAACACCCTAGGCGCGGGCAAGCCCTGGAGGCGCCTAGAGGGGTGTGGGCCCACTGGACCCCCACCGACCTTGATTCCTGCGTCTATAAGAAGCCTCCGATGGGAAAACCCTAAGCAATCCAGAAGAAATCCGCGAAAACCTCTATAACACCGCCGCCACCGAAGGGGAGATTTGGGGGACAGAAAGTCTCTGTTCCGGCACCCTGCCGGGATGGGGAAGTGCCCCGGAGCCATCTCCCTCGATCTCCATCACCATCTTCATCACCGTTGCTAATTCCCATGATGTGGAGGGAGTAGTTCTTCCTCGAGGCTAAGGGATCTACCGGTAGTTATGTGTTCATCTCTCTCTCTCTATGCATGATCTTGTGGTCATGAGCTTTGTAATCAAGTAGATATACCTTGCTACTCAAGTGCTTCATTAGAACTCTGCTCTCCCCATGTGTGTGAAAGTGACAGCGTGCATGCCATGGTGGCACTTAGGTTTGAGTCTACATAAATACTCTTTGTGCTTTAATAGATCTATGATTTTTCCCACGTGTGTGAAAGTGACAGCGTGCATACTGTGTGTGGCACTTTGGCTAGATTGAATATTTGTTATGAGTTATATTTGGAGTTGGATGTGTCTATGAAATTGTGGTGTTTGTTGGAACCATCTAGTGCTCAAGGTGACAGTGTGGGGTTATCTAGATTGGGGAAGGCAGACTTTGAGGAGTGCTGTTATAGCCCTACCAATGATTAGAGTGTTCAACCAGAGAGAAGTTAAGAGTAGTATCATGAAGAGGGGATATTTATATGAGAGAGTGTTCACTAGTGAAAGTATGATCCCTAGGCCTTGTTTCTAAGCATTGAAACACCGTTTCCTACTAGATCTGTTGCATGTTTGTGAAGGAAATATACCCTAGAGGCAATCATAGAGATGATTATATTTCATATGTATCCATGAGTTATTGTAATGTTCCTTGAATATCCATATCAGGCAACTTGTATTGATTGGCAATTATGTGAATTGTTTGTGAAACTCTTTACTTGTATGGTTAGTTAATAGTTGTCCCTAGTCGGAGTTCATGTGAGGACACACGTGAATATTAGACTAGCACATCGATTGGTTGGTGACTATGTTTCGCAAGTCATATACATGGAGATGGCAAACCAATGATATGGACACATGTTATGAACATGGGCTTGGACTGACCCAACTTGAGACTGGCAATTAGTTGCAGCTCTCTCTCTACACATCGTGTATGTTTTATCCTTAGACCTGAGATTGTCGCATGTACTTGAGATGTGAATCGACCTACTTTGGGGCTATCAGACGCTACTCCGTAACTAGGTAGTTATAAAGGTAGCTTTCGGGTTTGTCCTAAAACATGCTGCAAGGCATGGTCAATAAAGATGGGATTTGCCCCTCTCTACTTGAGAGAGAAATCTCTAGGCCCCTCGAGTGATCGGATCTAGAAATGCATGGCCATGCTACATAAGGTTAAGATTTAACCTAGTAAAGGGATTCCGAGTTACGGTATCGAGAAAGACAGGTCAGCTTGGAGCTAGACCAAATATCATGAGGCAAAGGGAAAGACATGTACTAAACCTTGTGATGGTTCGTCCGATATGATCTTTGTATGCGTTTAGGAGTTGGCATGTCTTGCTAGAGTCCGCTACCAACTATTAACAGAATAAGTGTATTCGTGTCATGTCTATACGTATATGAACCTATAGGGTCACACACTTAAGGGGCTGAAAGCCTAATGAGAGGATTGGATCCGAATTAGACCAGGCTTAGGCTACTAATGGGCTGCTAATGTAGAAGCCCACTAGGGACGTCTATATAAGAGAGGTTAGGGCGAGCTGACCAGGGTTGAGCCATTCCACCTAGCCGCCACACCTCACGCATGTGTTGCACGCGCGGACCTAGCAGCCGTCGTCTGATGCTTCCACCCCACACATGTGGATACCTTGGAGGTGTTGCATCTGTGGCACTTGGACGAGCCGTGCAAGGGGAGCTTCTCGTGGGATGAGGACAACGAGGAGACGTGGAACGTCTACACTGCCTCGACGCACTTCATCAATTCCGCAACTGCGCGTCTAGTGGTAATCCCGTGATCTATGAGAACAGTATTCCTGGTTTACGCGGTAGAAAATTTTGATTTGCACTAGTGTAGCCTACCCGTATCCCTTCAAATGGTATCGAGCCGTCTTTGTTCAGTTATAGGTTCGGGATGTTTGCATATGGTGATATGCAGATTGATATGAATGATGTGATCGTTTATATTGCGGTGGTTCGGGATTGATCTATGATCTTGCTTTCCGTGATCGTGATTCTAAGGTCGTCGAATGACTTACCCCTACCGGTCGGTTTCCGCCATCGGGGTAGACAGTGTCACATCCCAAGATTTTAAAAATTGGGACTAGAAAAAATGTGCATTTGCATGACATTCATGAGCATTGCATATTTGCATCAAGAAAAATCCCTAAATAGAATAAAGGACTAAAACCCTAAATAGTATGTGCCACTTTGTTCCTAAAGGGAATTAAATTGGCTTTATAAAAACCCACTATTTCTAAGTCAGCGATTATTGCTAAATTATAGCCTAAAAAGATCCAATGAATATTACAAAATTTTAGAAACAAAATTGAGCTCATTTGGAGCTATTAAGGAAAAGTTATGGAATAAATACAAACAAATAAAGATATAAATAAAATGAAATATACAAGGATTTATAAATACACTATTTGTAAACTAGTAAAAATATGATCCTATAATGATCTATTCGATTTTAGAAAATTTTAGAAACAAGAATCATGTCATTTGGAGTTCGTATGCAAAAGATATGAGGGAAACAAATAAATAAAAAAGAAAAAGAAAAAAAAGGAAAAAAACTAACGGTCCAGCCCACCGAACCAGCCGGCTGGACGCGCGTACACAAATCGATCGATCCCATGGGATGCTTTAAAAGTCGTGCAAATCAGTTTTTCTCGAACCTATCTCTATTCAAACTCTTATATCTTTTTATCTATAACTCCGAATTAACTTCCGTTTATTTATATTTGTTCCATACTCCAAGACCTATCTCTCCACCGTCCTAAACCTCCATATAAACACATGGAGCCACAGCTGTATGAGTTCCCTCCTTGAAATCCCGAATCTACACATGCACGAATCTTATTTCGCTTATTAACCCATCTATACTTCATCGTTTTCCTTCGGCCAAAAAACGAAAGTTGTGATCTCGTTGAAATCTTTCAATCCCGATAAACCTCACCTATTTTCATCAACCACAGCCGGAGAATTTCGCATCGCAATATTTCAGATATGACGGGGTAAATCCAAGATGTACTCGCGCTCGTTTATTCAAATCCAAATTCCTTTGGTGAGAAGGTAGGAATAATGATTCCCCACAACTTTCATGTTGTAAGTTTTTCAATTTGACCTACGGATTTGTCTCTCTAACATAGATCTATTTCTTGTCTATTTTGAGCTAAAATCGGGTCAATCTCCTCTCCTAACCACTGGATCTCATCCCAACGGCCAGGATTAGATCGATTCCACGAAGGGGTACGAGCCAACCGGATCTCGCCACGTGTCAACGCCAGATCAGCCCCGCGTCCCAGTCAGCATAGAATATTCCTAGGAAATATTCCCTGTAGATTTGAAATTGAATTTAATTTGCAGAAAATTGTGTATACTTGTAAAAATCATATAAAAAGATCTATAGATCCAAAAATAGCAAATAATATATCAATGGATTCAGAACATGTTTAGAATATTAATATGGCATTATATTCAACCTTTACAGTATGCGTTTACTGCAGTAACTTAATTAGTTTTAATGGTTTTTTAGGTTAATAAATTCATAGGAAATTATCTATAACTCCGAAAAATATGAACAATATATCAAATTGCAGCTACTATAATGTAGATTAATAATATCTGGTTGGATCCAGCCTTTGCGGATTATTTACCCCGTAGTGATTTAATTAGTTTTAATGGCTTTAGAAATCATTAAATTCATAGTAAATTATTTGCATATCACAAAAATATAAATGATATACCGATGGAAAGCTGGTTCCATGTAGATCATCAATACGTATTTGGTTCAGGCAAATACTGTAAGGTTATTCTGTAGATATTTAAACAAGCTAATACCCATTTTTGAGTAATAAATTCATAAGAAAATAAATACTATTCAGAAAATTGCAAATATTATGTCCCTGGAATCACAAGAAAGAGTAGAACCAGTTTCTGAATTAAAATTATAGGTGTACAGTACGTATAATGTTAGGAGCGTTATAATACATTCTGTAGTATTTTAATTATTTAAAAAGATCTATAACTCCGATTAGGGTGAATCTAATGCCTACTGGTTTGTATTAACGTCCTCTATCCAGTAAACCCAAGAAACAAATTTAATTTGACAGTTAGAACAGGCGTTACAACAGAACTATTAAAAACCCTATATTGGCAAGTAATTATTAATAACAAGTACTCCATTGCATTAATTGGCCTCTTGCATGCATCATATACTTCATTATTGTTGAGAGAACTAAAGTAACAACCATTGTGACTTATTAAATTGTCATGCATGCATTTGTTGCATTTGTTTGATCTCTATGTGTTATTGTTTATGTTGTATGCGATTGTTTGATCGATAGATTGCGAGGAGTGCAACGTGTGTGATTGCAATGAGTGCTTGAACGACTTCACCAACTATCAAGGCAAGTAGATGCTAATTTGTTCATGATTATTGTCCTACTATTTTTAATGCATTGTCATGTATTTTGTAGATGCATGTGTAGGAAAGTACTATCACTATGCTATGTCCTATTATGTGCTAGTGCTTTCCTGTAGATGAGCCACCGTTGGTAGATGTGCTTAGCCATGCTATGACGAAGGCTAGGTTACATCACTGAAGGTTGTTTCTAAATGTGTTGGTTTGTGAAAACTAAAAACAACTTAATCAATGAATCTCCTGGGTGTGATGGGATTGATAATTTTTGGTGGTATCATTGCGAAAAGGCACCCAGGTATCAAGAGAAAATGATTGGCTTCTTTATTTTGTAGCTTACGTGTGCAACCATGTGCCAATAATGAAATGGGCGGTTGGTTGGACTCGATGAGGGTGGTAACTCGAACCCACGTATCCAGAGATGTAGAATTTTGGTAGGTTGGACCGGTGCGTGTCGGGTTTGGGGAACTACTTCCCGAACGGTCCCTTCTTGGACTTCTCCCTATCATCACCCAATATGAGAGTGGTGGTACGAGCTGGGCTGGCCAAGTCACATGGGTAAAGTGTACTAACCCCTACAGGGTGTATAAACTAATCGATTAGCCAAGTCCCTGGTTATGGACATCTGAGTTGCTTGATATTGAGTTCATGACATGTTTCTCGCTCATTCTAATTTCCTAATGTCTTTAATGTTGATGGGTTAATCTATTTGGGATCTTTTCAAAGAAAATCAAAACTGTTTATGAAAGTAGGACAAAGGTATTTGCAAATGCAAGCTAGCCATAGCTCCACTTGACAAATAAGCATGTAGATGCTAGGATTATTGTCTCCTTTAATAGCTCTACTTGCCATACATTCCAAGTATTGACCCTTCGGGGATGCTACGTTTTATGTTGCAGGTTATGATTCTGATTATGAGTGATCGACTAGGTTGCGATACTCCACTCAACAGTTGTTCGCCTGTGGCACAATTGAAGATGGAGCCTATCAATTGTTTATGCTTACGTATGCTACTTGATATTGAGATAGCCTTGAGCTAAGAATTATTGTAATAATTGCAAATTCTGGATCAATTCGTTATTTATGATGCACTGTTAAACTCTTTGGTATTCATTTGTACTGTGTGTGCCAGTGAACCGATCCAGGGATTGGCACTATACACATGAACTCAGCCTTATCAGGCGAGGGTGTTATAGACAGTGACACATAAATCCTGTTGAATCACGCGAAGATCAATATGATTGATCGAATCGGAACCTAGATCTAAAATCGATGTACCGTGATCAAAGGAGTTTGATTGAATCAGGGCAGGAGTCAGTTTATGGTAAATTTGATTTGCCGATCAAAATCCTTACAGAAAATTGTGTAGATTCGATCTCTCATTTTTCACAGTTAAGGGAACCCCGCAGGGGGCCCCTAGACCCCCCTTAATCGTAGCCCCTTTTGTATCTCGTTAAGGTAACTAGGTGCTGCGATGTCACATGATCCGGTAGAATGTGATTCTATGCATAACTTGTTTTTGCAGGATGTATGTGATCAGTATGGCCCATATATGTATGTGATGCATGTATGAAAATTTGCATGACTTGCGTGTTGTGAGTAGGGCAATATGGCTGGAGCCATATGTGTTGTCATTTACTGTTATGGCCTGCGTGCCAACTTGTGATGATCCCAATACTATGTAATTTTGATTACTAGCTGTTAGGAGTAATAGCTTGTATTAGTTCTTGGAGGACTCATCACCTGGAAGATGGCTCACATGGAACATGAAGATGGAAATCATCATGGTGGACAGGTTCTATGGCGATGGAGATCACCATGAGAAAATGGGTCATACTGTGTCACATCTATGTGAATGCTATTCTTATGTGTTTTACTACTATGCATGCTTAGATGATACAAGTAGAACGATCACTCACAAAGTTTAAGTTAAACCATGCCCTCCCAACCAAACCTTGCACCATCCTATGCCATGTACAATCGTTGGTGGGCCTATGAAATTAGGGGGCCACGGTTTTCCTTGGTTGGATGGGTTTGTATCAGATACCTACACGCATAAGGGTTGGTGAACTTGACAAGTTCATCTTAACAGTTAAGGACCTTGGGGCATAAAGGTTGGGCGCCTAGTTTTGACATAGAGATGTCACACAACAACAAGAGTCATATATGATATGATTAGCAAGTGTTGCTTACCGATTTACCTTGTCTTCTAGCAGTGATGCTAAAGCTCACTAGTCGACTTGTTATTTGTGGATCTTGAATCACTTAGTAACAATAGAGGGATATTTATTTAAGTGGGAGTATATGCTATTAAATTGTTTAATATGTTTTACTCTTTCATGGTTACAAGGCTTAGTATTTTGCATGTTTTCTGTTGTAGATAAATGGCACCGAACACTACATCACCATTTTCTTTGCGTTCGATTCTTGACAAAGGTAAACTTAATGAAACAAACTATACGGACTGGGTCCGTAACCTGAGAATTGTTCTCAGGTCTGATAAAAAGGAAACTGTTCTGGATACCCCAATCCCCGATGAACCTACTGATAATGTATCTGCTGCCCTAAAGAATGCCTACAAGAGAGCATGTGATGATTTTCTTGAGGTTAGATGTCTTATTCTTGCATGCATGGAACCTGAACTCCAAAAGAAGTTTGAGGATCAGGATGCGTACGATATGATTGTGGCGCTTAAGGACATGTTCCAAGATCAGGCAAGGACTGAGAGGTACAATGTTGCCAAGTCCTTCGTCGAATGCAAGCTAGCAGAGGGAGAAGTTGTAGGCCCCCATGTGATCAAAATGGTTGGTTACAGTCAGATTTTGGAAAAGCTTGGTTTTCCACTAGGCCAAGAGTTGGCCACTGACTTCATTTTGGCGTCTCTTCCATCCAGCTATGGTCAGTTCATTTCGAACTACCATATCCATGGGGTGGAGAAGGGCCTTAATGAGTTATGCGGGATGCTAAAAACAGCAGAAAGTGACATGAAGAAGTGTGCAGGGCATAGCCATGTGATGGCTGTGCAGAACAAGCCTAGCTTCAAGAAAAAGGGTACTTCTTGGAAGAAGAAGAAGAAGAAGAAGGGCAAGGCTAAGGATACGATCCCTAAGCCTGCACCCAAGCAAAAGGCTGGACCTGTAGAAGACACTGAGTGCTTCTTTTGTCATGAACATGGCCACTGGAAGAGAAACTGCAGCAAGTACCAGGCTTCTTTGAAGAAGAGTGGAAGTAAGAGTACTTCCCACTTAGGTACGCTTGTTGTAAATGTTGTGGACATTCTTCTCGCTGATTCCTATGTTAACTCTTGGGTATTTGATACCGGATCGGTTGCTCATACTTGCAATTCGATGCAGGGGCTAATAAGGACTAGAGAAGTGCAGAAAGGCGAAGTGGATTTTCGCGTCGGAAATAAAGCAAGGGTTGCTACATTGTTCGTCGGCGTCATGCAAGTTCACCTTCCGTCAGGATTTATTATGGAGTTGAATAATTGTTATTACATTCCTAGTATGGGTCAAAACATTTTATCACCTTCATGTTTGATGAGGGATGGTTATTCATTCGCGAGTGCAAACTATGGTTGTAATCTCTAAGAATGATATGTTTATGGCTAATGCTCCCATTGTGAATGGGTTATTTATTTTAAATCTTGATGATACATCTGTTTACAATGTTAGTGCTAAAAGGCTTTGGCCTAATGATTTGAGTCCTACCTATTTATGGCATTGTCGTTTGGGGCATATAAGTGAAAAGCGCATGAAGAAGCTCCATGGTGATGGTCTTCTAACTTCGTTTGATTTTGAATCATATGAGACATGTCAAGCTTGTTTACTTGGAAAGATGACCAAGTCGCCTTTTTTAGGTTTACCCGAGAGAGCTACAGGCTTGTTGGAACTCATACATACTGATGTATGTGCATCAATATCTATAGAGATAGATCAAGGAGGCTAATTGGATTAAGCCAGAGTACATACATTGATAAAGTGTTGAAACGGTTCAGCATGGAAGAGGCTAACAAGGGGTTTTTGCCCATGTCTCACGGCATAAAACTCATCAAGACTCAGTGTCCTTCGACTACTGATGAGCGTGAGCGCATGAGTAGGGTTCCATATGCTTCGGCTATTGGATCCATCATATATGCAATGATATGTACTTGCCCAGATGTTTCCTATGCTCTAAGTGTTACGAGCAGATACCAGGCTGATCCAAGGTCACTAGACAGCGGTAAAGAACATCCTTAAGTACTTGAAAAGGACTAAGGATGTGTTCCTAGTTTATGGTGGTGAGGATTAACTCAGTGTAAAGGGTTACACAGATGCGAGTTACCTTAACGAATCGGATGATTTGAATTTGCAATCAGGTTATGTGTTTGTCTTGAATGGTGGTGTTGTGAGCTGGAAAAGTTCCAAGCAATATACGGTGACCTCCTCCTCAACAGCTGGATGGTAGTGTCATGATGTGCAAAATACATACGGACTCAAATGTTGCTGATCCATTGACTAAGCCTCTCCCGCAGCCCGCGCATGAAGCGCACACAAGAGCAATTGGTATTAGATACATTTTAGAATGACTATAGTGCAAGTGGGAGACTGAAGGAAATATGTCCTAGAGGAAATCATAGAGATGATTATATTTCATATGTATCCATGAGTTATTATAATGTTCCTTGAATATCCATATCAGGCAACTTGTATTGATTGGCAATTATGCGAATTGTTTGTGAAAATATTTACTTGTATGGTTATTTAATAGTTGTCCCTAGTCGGAGTTCATGTGAGGACACACATGAATATTAGACTAGCACACTGATTGCTTGATGACTGTGTTTCGCAAGTCATAGACATGGAGATGCAAACCAATGATGTGGACACATGTTATGAACATGGGGTTGGACTGACCCAACTTGAGACTGTCAATTCGTTGCAGCTCTCTCTCTACACATCGTGTACATTTTGTCCTTAGACCTAAGATTTTCGCATGTACTTGAGATGTGGATCGACCTACTTTGGGGCTATGAGACGCTACTCCGTAACTAGATAGTTATAAAGGTAGCTTTCGGGTTTGTCCTAAAACATGCTGCAAGGCATGGTCAATCAAGATGGGATTTGCCCCTCTCTACTTGAGAGAGATATCTCTAGGGCCCTCGAGTGATCGGATCCAGAATTGCATGGCCATGCTACATAAGGTTAAGATTTAACCTAGTAAAGGGATTCCGAGTTACGGTATCGAGAAAGAGAGGTCAGCTTGGAGCTAGACCAAATATCGTGAGGCAAAGGGAAAGACATGTACTAAACCTTGTGATGGTTCGTCCAATATGATCTTGGTATGCGTTTAGGAGTTGGCACGTCTTGCTAGAGGCCGCTACCAACTATTGACAGAATAAGTGTATTCGTGTCATGTCTATACGTATATGAACCTATAGGGTCACACACTTAAGGGGCTAGAAGCCTAATGAGGATTGGATCCGAATTAGACCAGGCTTAGGCTACTAATGGGCTGCTAATGTAGAAGCCCCACTAGGAAAGTCTATATAAGAGAGGGTGGGGCAAGCTGACCAGGGTTGAGCCATTCTACCCAGCCGCCACACCTCACGCCTGTGTTGCACGCGCGGACCTAGTAGTCCGGCGTCTGGCGCTTCCACCCTGCACGTGTGGATACCTCGGAGGTGCTGCATCTATGGCACTTGGACGAGCCGTGCAAGGGGAGATTCTCGTGGGACGAGGACAAGGAGGATACGTGGAACATCTACACTGCCTCGACGCGCTTCATCTATTCCGCAACTGCACGTCTAGTGGTAATCCCGTGATCTATGACAACAGTATTCCTGGTTTACGCGGTAGAAAATTTTGATTTCCGCTAGTGTAGCCTACATGTATCCCTTCAGTTTGCTTGCTTCCTTCTTTGTTCCATTTGCCGGGGAGGTTTTGGGATTTTACCTTTCCTCCACGCCATAAGCTCTTTTCTGGCACCATGTCGGGGTCCCAACCTTTAATAAGATTGATGGATCAATAGCTAGCATCCATTTAGATGTAATATCAAGAAACAAGGGTCATAATATAACTTTATAACCAGGAATAACATAATTTTATTACATCAAACATAGCTCATTAGGCTATTACATTACATTGCAAATGAACAAATATAGTCATGGGTCCTTCATCTTCGACTTTGTAATCCTAATCAAACAATCTTCACTAAAATCAATCAAAATCATCTATATGCATTTGGCTAAGTGGAATTGAGGCTTGCATTGCTAAAATAGATTTTCTTATCATTTTGAAAATACTAAGTTTTTGTTTGGCAAAACTTTCCAAGACATCTACTAATCAAATGGCAAAACAATTTTCTTCAATCTAAGATTTCAAGATCCTTGTCTCAAGCCATCTTTCCATCAAAGATTGAAGAATACACAATCCCTTGTTCACCCACAAGTTTTATTTAGAAATTGGAATGATGAGATTCTTGATTGTTTCCATGTCTTGATGCTCAAATTGTCCTTTACCGTGACATGGCTAGGTGGTGCACTTTACCCACAAGACTTGGTTTGCTTCTCAACATTTGACATCTCAAATCCTTTGTTTCTGGTGGCCATCCACAAGTGAGATACACAAGGTTAACCATAAATATGGGCCTTGTGAACCACTCCAATCTTTCCATTCCACCGGTGATCCATTAACTTAGTTGTTTTATTAAACAAAACATAAGTCCTTTAGACTTAGATTATTTTCCATAGTGTGAGTATATTTTCCACCCATGTTTTCTATTAGCTAGGCTAAGCTTGGTAGTATTAGGTATCTTTAACTTATGAAAATCCTACTAAGGATTCATTACTATGTTTTCCTATAGCAAGATCTATACTTAGCAAAATCCATGCAAGTTTTAATTAACAAAATCACTAATGCATAGTGAAAGTAATAGGATAAAAGTATGAAGCATCACTTGCCTTTTTGGTAGAGTATAGGTTCACTTCTTGATCTTTGCAACAATCACACTCTTCAAGTCTCTACAAATCAATCAAGCAAGGTACAAACTCAATCTACCAATCATTTGTTTGAAAAAGTGGTTTCTAGTGGGTCATAGTCATTTGGGTACATCTAATGGTCATTCTCTAAAAGATTTCACTTTAAAACCATTTTCAAAACAAAATGTTATCAAACCATCTACTCAAAGTTTTCTTCTTTTAAACATTTCCATAATAAAATCACTAATTTTATTTGGCTGTTAAATAATTCAACTTAATTCTCACAAAAATCATTTTAACACTATTGGTTGGTTTTGATCTCAAAATTCATTTTAAATGATTTTTCTAATGTTAAATTTAAACAAGATAACAAATACTATTTGACAAACTTTTGATATAAAATTTGTCAAATTTGGACGAATGGTTCCTAGGGGCGTAGGAGTGTGGCGCGAGTCTGCTGAATGTTGTCGTCGCCGGAAACCAAAGTGTTAGATGCGCGTCTATCGAGAGGGGTCATGAAGAGGCGATAGGTGAGGGCGATGTATCACCGAAATACGTGGATTGCCAGAAACGGCCGCGTGCGGAGGAGGAGAGGCGGTGTCGGGCTTGGTTCGAGGAGGAGGGGAGAGGGCTTGAGGGGGAGGGGTAGAGGGGCGTAAACTGGCTGTGGGGGCACTGTGGATGCTGAGAACTGCGCGTGCTTTCGAGGGAGGGAGGAGGGCGGGCGGGAATCGCATGAGCAGGGTCGCCGAGAGCGAGGAGGAGCTCTGGTGAAATTAGAACGGCCTGAGGCGTGGTGGGAGCGAGAAAACAACTAGGTACTACCACCCTTAAAAATTTCAAGCAAAATTACATTACACCACGTCAACAAGTTAAAGCTATTTTCTGCCAACGTTATCACTTGTATTTAACTATCTTTTCGCCGAACTAGTGCACCTATATTGGGTGTGTTGGGGACACAAGAGACTTCTTGTATATTGATTGCAGGTTTGCTTGAGAGGGGATACCTTTGACCACTTCCTCCATGAGTTTGATAAACCTTGGGTGATCCACTTAAGGGAAACTTGTTGTTGTTCTACAAACCTCTGCACTTGGAGGCCCAACAACTATCTACAAGAATAGAAGTGCGTAGACATCAAGCTATTTTCAGGCGCCGTTGCCGGGGAGGAAAGGTAAAAGGCACTCACACACCTTACCCAACGGCAATAGCAAGCCAGAAAGCTCTTTTCTGGCACCGTTGCCGGGGAGGTAAGGTAAAAGGTACTCACATCCTCCGGTGTGAGTGCTCAAAGTTATTTCCTTTAGATTCTGCAATTTTGTCTTTTTGTTTGTTGTTTTCACTAGTTAGGCTTAATGGAAAACAACAACAAAATTAGAAAGCTTCATAGTGTTTATCTTGAGTTAGGACATGAAGTGTTTGAAGAGAAAATTAAAAAACCTATGGAACTTTATTTCCATGCTAATAGCAATGTTATTAGTATGAATTTTTTGAACACCATTGTTTCTAATGCTATGTAAACGTCTAAGCTTGGGGAAGCTAGTTTTTATTAAAATGATCTTTTTAGCCCCCCAGCTTTGGAAGATAGTTATTCTATTGCTTATGATGATACCAAACCTCCAACATATGATGATTATGGAGATGAATATGATATTTTCAGTCCACCTACTATTGAGGAGAAAAGTAATTGTGATTACAATATTCCTCCTATATTTGATGATTATGGTGATGAGAATGATAGTGATAGCTATTTTGTTGAATTTTCCCCCACTCCGATTAATAAGAGTGACTATGCTTATGTGGAGAGTAATAATTATTTTATGCATGTGGCTCATGATAAGAATGTTTTATGTGATAGATATATTGTTAATTTTATTCATGTTGATACTGAAATTTATTAAGAGAGAGGGAAACATGGTCTTATGCATTTCAATAGTATTAAGTTTCCCCTCTTTATGTTGAAAGTCTTGCAGTTGCACTTGTTTTGCTTTCCTATGCTTGTTACTTTGTGCTTTCATGACTTGTTTCTTTACAAGATTCCTATGCATAGGAAGTAGCTTAGACTTAGATGTTCTTTGAATTTGCTTCTTGATGCTCTCTTTTAAATCAATTCATATTTCCTATGTGAGCATCTTTGAAACTATCATGCCTAACTTAAAGCCATTAAATAAAAGTACTTGTTGGAAGATAACCCAAGATTTTTCTTGAGTCTTGGAAGTTATTACTTCTGTAATGACCTCTCCATATCCTTTTTTGTTTGCTTTTTTTGCCAAGAATGACCTCTAATGAGAGGGAAGTAAGATTTGGGGAGTTGTTGTCCCGAAACAGATTTCTGTCCTCCACCAAAAAAATTCGTGAGGAGTCTCTGTAACTCGGATTGAGCTGAAAATTTACGAATAAATCCCCCAGTATGTTACCTAACTTTTGTTAGTAAAACACATTTTGATTTGAGCAACAGAAGATTTTTGGAAAAAATCGGTCTCTACCTACTGGTCTGTTTTGACAGATTACTGCCATTATTTGCATTTGCTTCTTATTGATTCCTTTTTTCGTTCTCTTTAGGTGAATTGAGATTTTTGAAGGAGTTACTACAGTAACTTGTGTTTTTATTGAAAATACTTGATGTTCCAAAGCTTTGCCAGAGGTCTAATATCTTTTGAATACACTAATATTGCTAATGATGATTGTGTGAAGTTTTGTATGAAGGAAAATTTTCAGGTGTAGAGAAAGAATGATGTAATGAGATGAAGAATGGACAAAAAATCAAGCTTGGGGATGCCGCCTAGGTGTCACCCCACGAAATATCCAAGAGTTACAAGCATCAAAGCTTGGGGATGCCCAAGGCATCCCCTTCTTCATCAATAAAAATCTCAGGTCTTTCTAGGCACTTCGTTTTTATTGTTTCATGCATTGTTGTGTTGTTCTTGGAGCGTCTTATTTTTCATTTTTGGTTTTCATTTGCTTAGTGTGATTGAGTAAGTTGGTTGGTTACACCACACTTCTTTTGGAGAGAGAGACACTCTGTTTTCATTGCCTAGAACACTCTAGTTTTCACTTTTATTGTTTTGTGAGTGTTCACTTTTGCTAGCACTGCGTTCAGCCTTAGTTTTCTTGTGCTCCAAGCTTAGAACTTTTTAGTTCTTCTTTGTGGATTTGTGAGACAAGCTCACTGATCTTTATTGATTATTATATTTGTGACTTGTTTCAAATAAGTTGTTTGGTGTTGGAAACAGTAGAAAGCTTCATGCTTATAGTGGTACAAAAGGGAGCTTGTTTTGACTATGGCTTAGATTTTATCATGTCATGCTAGATCTTGTTTTGACCTTATGCTTAGTGATTATTGCTGTAGCATGACTTGTTCCAAACAATTAGGATTGCTTAATGTCCCTTGAAGGAATCATGCGTTGTTTTAGCATGCAAAAAGCATAGTATTGTGGTATTCTCCTTTGATGCTTTGTTTGGGTTGACTTGGCACATGCTCACACCATGTTATGACTATGACAAGTAACCATTAGCCTCTATGATCATTTATTCCTTGACTTGTAGTACCACTCTATGCTTTGATTAGTAATGCTTTGTTGCTCTGCATGATTATGACGATTATGCTCTCTTAGTTGGTTGCTCTCAGTATTTTGCTAGCCTCCACTTGTGTGAGTAAGCTCTACTCATGCTTCCAACTCCCAAGAAACCAAGTTTTTCCAAAGTGTCCACTATAAACTCCTATGCATGGTGTGTTACACCATTCCAAGTGTGTTCTTGTTTTCAGCTATCTTCCAATTAAAAAGTATTTTGTTATGTGAAAACTTAGTGATTAAAGGCCTCACAAACTTGATGGCACACTTTATATTCCTTGCCCCTAATAAACTTGAACCATTTGACAACTTTGTTGTATATGCTTGCACTTATAAGTTGGAACTAGCAGAACCGTGCTGTCACGGGGAATGTTTTCAACATTGCACTTGTACTTTTTGTACTCTGTTGATATCATGCTCTTTTGTCTATGGATGTCACCGGTGTGAAATAAAGAGGGAACTTGTAAGTCCATGGAGTTTGTATTATGTGTTAGAGAAACTCCCGGGCCGCTAGCCTAAGCCATGCCTAATCATGGTGGAAACTTGCAGCATCACCATAATGAGCTATCTATGAAGCATCCTCAATCAAAAGCTATGGATATGGTAAATAAAAATATTGCTGAGATGCTCATTGTCTTCTTGTCATTTTGGTTATGGGAAAGCTCATGTACCATGTGCAAGGGGTACCCCGTTGGCGGTTCTCAATGATATGCAAATACTTATAGTGACAAGAACTTACCTGGACCCAAAGTTGAGTATGCATGAGGTGTGGCCCTCGTATTCAAGGGACTTGAGATTGCCAACTTATACTTCATCAAGCATATACTCCAGCTTTGCCACTTTAACCTTAACCACTTCAAGATGCTTATGATAGGGGCAATGAGGGTTGAAAGCTAACAAGTACCATAATTTTTGGAAGCTCTTTCTGAAACTTGAAATCCCTGCTTCCTTTACAAAAAGGCCTTTCTTCCACCATTATTGAGTCTCCACCTTCTACCTTTAGGCACCATTAAGAGAGCATAGTTGTCATTCTGTGTGTAGTATTCCAAAGCTTATTGATTGATGCATATTGTGATATTACTTGTTCTTGTGCTATTTGTTTCTAGTCGCCCTTGTGAACTTTGAAGGTGTCATATGCATCTATTTGCTACTTTATGAAGGACAAGCTGATTGCCACTATGCTATGTTTTCTGTATGTGAAACAAACAAACGTTTTTCAATGCATGTTATTCATGATCTTTGTTTGTAGCTGATACGTTGGAAACGTATCTATAATTTTTGATGCTCCATGCTTGTTTAGTATCTACTTTGCTTTACTTGTCTACACTTTGAGGTGTTTTTTACATGTTTTATGGTACTAACCTATTAACAAGTTTCAACAGTGCCAGATGCCTGTTTTCTACTGTTTTTGGTTTTAGAAAAGTTAGTAAAGAAATATTCTCGGAATTTGACGGGACAAACGCCAAAGTCAATTACTTTTCGTGGGAAACAAGAAGTCTAGAGGAGAGCCGGAGGGCCTGGACAGGGGGGCAGACCCACCCCAGGCGCGGGGTCAGGTGGACCCGTGTCTGGCTAGGGTTTGGCGGCCATGGTCGCCTCCCGGTCTCGCACCTTCGCCTATAAGAAGCTCCTGATGCAGAAACTCTCGGCACCCGATCAGAAAACCACGAAACCTTTTGTAGCCGCCTCCACCATCGTCCCTAGATCGGGGGGATCTGAAGTTCTTCCCGGCACCCTACCAGAGGGGAGATCATCCCAGAGGCCTTCTCTCCAGTATGATTTGTGAGTAGTTCCACCTTGGAATATGGGTCCATGTAGTAGCTAGATGGTTGTATCTCCTCCTTTGTGCTTTCATCTATAGATCTTGTGAGCTCCGTTCATGATCAACATCTAATCTATTTGTAATCATGCATGTTGTGTTTGCAGGGATCCGATGGATATTGAGATTATTATGTTGTTTTTATTAATGGCTTTATCTTTATGATTCTATCATGTTTGTGTTGTTGGTGATCTTGCATGCTCTCTGTTGCTAGTGGTTATCTTGGCCAAGTAGTTGCTAGTGACTCCACGAGGGAGTATTTATGCTCGATAGTGGGTTCATGCCTCTAGTTTCCAAGGGAAGTGACAGAAATCTCTTCAGTTGTAGATGTGATGTTGCTACTAGGGAGAAAACAACGGTCTCTTGTTCATGGAACATGTGGACTATTTACCTTACACACTTTGCTTAAAGCAGTTGTCTATTGCTTGCAACTTAATACTGGAGGGGGTTCGGATGATAACCTGAAGGTGGACTTCTAGTCATAGATGCAGTTGGATTATGGTCTATGTATATTGTTGTATTGCCCAATCAACCTCATAGGATCTTTCTGGCTAGTAATTTCATTGTTATGCCTTGCTCAGTTCCTATCAATTGCCTCGCTGTAATTTGTTTACCCTTCATGCCATGTTGTTTATCTAAGGAGAGCACCTCTAGTGAAATATGGACCCCGTCCAATCTTTACCATTAATACATCTTCCACTGTTACCTGTTTACTTGCTGCAAACCATTACCTTCCACACCATACGTTTAATCCTTTGTTACAGCAAACCGGTGAGCTTGAAAACCTCACTGATTCGTAGGGCAAAGTCTTGAGTTTGTGTAGTGCAGGTCTCCATGTTGCCAGCAACACCTGTGTGACGTTTCCTTCCTCCTACTGGTTCGATAACCTCGGTTTCTTACTGAGGGAAACTTGTTGTTGTGCTGCTTCATACCTTGATCTTGGGGTTTCCAACGAAGTGTTCCACGACAAGTATTGGGTGCCATCAGTAGCCTTTCATGTTGCATGCATAGTTACTATGTCCTATTGTTAGAACTCCATCTTTCATGCACATGTTTAGAGTTCTTTGATTCCAACTTTCAATGCTTGCAAATGGTTTGATCTTGGTTTTGATGGTGCATGTCAACTCAAAAATTATTATTTTTATCACTTACCTACTCGAGGACGAGCAGGAGTTAAGCTTGGGGATGCTTGATACGTCAGAAACGTATCTATAATTTTTGATGCTCCATGCTTGTTTTGTATCAATTGTCTTATGTTTTGTCTATACTTTGAGGTGTTTTTATATATTTTCTGGAACTAACCTATTAATAGGTTGCCACAGTGCCAGTTGCCTATTTTCTTCTGTTTTTGGTACCAGAAAGGCAGAAAATCAATATTCTCGGAATTGGGGACAAAAGACAAAGTTATTATTTTCTTGGAGCAATACGGAACCACGAAGCAGAGCCGGAGGGGGGCCACAGGGTGGCCAACCCCCCTAGGCGCGGGCAAGCCCTGGAGGCGCCTAGAGGGGGTGTGGGCCCCCTGGACCCCCACTGATCTTTATTCCTACGTCTATAAGAAGCCTCCGATGGGAAAACCCTAAGAAATCCAGAAGAAATCCACGAAAACCTCTATAGCGCCGCCGCCACCGACGGGGAGATTCGGGGGACAGAAAGTCTCTGTTCCGGCACCCTGCCAGGACGGGGAAGTGCCCCCGGAGCCATCTCCATCACCATCTTCATCACCGTTGTTGATTTCCATGATGAGGAGGGAGTAGTTCTTCCTCGAGGCTAAGGGTTCTACCGGTAGCTATGTGGTCATCTCTCTCTCTCTCTCTCTTTATGCATGATCTTGTGGTCATGAGCTTTGTAATCAAGTAGATCTACCTTGCTACTCAAGTGCTTCATTAGATCTCTTCTCTCCCCATGTGTGTGAAAGTGACAGCGTGCACGCCATGGTGGCACTTAGGTTTGAGTCTACATAAATACTCTTTGTGCTTTAATAGATCTATGCTTTTCCCCATGTGTGTGAAAGTGACAACGTGCATACCGTGTGTGTGGCACTTTGGCTAGATTGAATATTTGTTATGAGTTATATTTGGAGTTGGATGTCTCTATGAAATTGTGGTGTTTGTTGAAACCATCTAGTGCTCAAGGTGACAGTGTGGGGTTATCTATATTAGGGAAGGCAGACTTTGAGGAGTGTTGTTATAGCCCTACCAATGATTAGAGTGTTCAACCGGAGAGTAGTTAAGAGTAGTATCATGAAGAGAGGATATTTATATGAGAGAGTGTTCACTGGTGAAAGTATGATCCATAGGCCTTGTTTCTAAGCATTGAAACACCGTTTGATACTAGATCTGTTGCATGTTTGCTTGCTTCCATCTTTGTTCCATTTGCCGGGAAGGTTTTGGGATTTTACCTTTCCTCCACGCCATCAGCTCTTTGCTGGCACCGTTACCCCACGTCAACAACAAGTCAAAGCTATTTTCTGGCACCGTTACCACTTGTATTTCACTATCTCTTCGCCGAACTTGTTCACCTATATTGGGTGTGTTGGGGACACAAGAGACTTCTTATATCTTGATTGTAGGGTTGCTTAAGAGGGGATACCTTTGACCACTTCCTCCATGAGTTCGATAAACCTTGGGGTGATCCACTTAAGGGAAACTTGATGTTGTTCTACAAACCTCTGCACTTGGAGGCCCAACAACTGTCTACAAGAATAGAAGTGCGTATACATCACAAGACATCATATAGGATTTCCCATGGCATAGCTTATACTTAGAAAAATTCCATGCAAGTCCTAATAAAATTATCACTAATGCATAGTCAAAATAATAGGACAAAATATATGGAGCACCACTTGCCTTTTTAGTAGAGAAACTAGGTTCACTCCTTGATCTTGCAATTGTCACACTCTTCAAAGTTCACTACAATTCAATCAAGCAAAAACAAATCCAAAACTAGCATTCAAACAATTCACCACATAAAATAATAAAAACAAACAAATGCATGCAAGCACGCAAAAGATTGTTTTATTGAAAAGTGGTTTCTAATATGGCTATAAACATTTTAAAACACCTACTGGTTTATAAAAGTGGAAAAACATTTGAAAACAAGTTAGTGAAAATAGCCCTTTTAAATCATTTTTTGTTTTACTAGAAATGCATTTATTCAAAGTAATAATTCCTAGTGTTAACAAAATAAACTTTTAAACTCAAATGTTAGTGTTTATGGTCAGAAAGTTCAAAGAAAACCATTTGCAAAAGGTTTCACTCAAAAATCTTTTTTAAACAATTTTATACTCAAAATAGTCCTAATAATGTCTCTGCAAAAACACCTAATTTTCCAGAAGCAAAATACTAATATAAGGCTATGGTTGTAAAGTTTACATTTTCCTGATTCCATTGATATAAAATTTGCAATTTTTGGCCAAGCATATCAAAAGTTATGAATTTTTCAAACTCAAACATCTAATAGATTCATTTGTGTTTTTAAAACCAGAGTCTGGACACGTGGAGTGATTCTATTGGTCCATACCTTTTCGTTCAGATTGAGATACGTGGACCGCATAATCTAGTTGAAATCGCACGGTATAGAACACTCGATACCGCTTCGTTTAATGATTCTATCATGTCCTTTGGATCTGCATCTAACGGCTCAGAGTGTATCGACCATGGATGGGTGGCGTTAGCGACGGTGAGCGGCGGCGGCGCGTGCTATCTATGGCAGTCCAGCATTCCAGGAAGCGTGAGGAGGAAAGGAGGGTGTTACCGTGCTCGCGGGGTCGCTGCGGTGCTCAAGGTAGCCGTAGCTGGCGGGCGCGCCAGGTTGATTTCTCGCGGAGACGCTCGTCGCCAGCATCGTCTTGCGTCGTCGGGCGCGACTACGAGGCATTCCAAGGCAAAATAAAGGTTGCGTTAGATGCGCAAGACAATGGCGAGTGCACGAGCATCATCGAGAGGGGGAGGGGCGATCAGGAATTACCATGAGAAGTCGCCGGAGTTGCGGGCTCTATCGATTGCACTCAGACTAGGTCGGAGTCGATGCTCTGGGGCATGCGCGAGCAAGTGGGAACCACTGGCAGGTGCGCGAGACGATGGCGAGCACGTCTGTGTGATCTAGGGCAAGGGGTGTGGTCGGAGTTGGCCGAAATTGTGGCCGGAGCACGTCGGAGCAGTGGGGGTTCGAGCGAGAAATTCGCGCAGTATAGGGGCTCCGGTGGAATGGGGACTGAGGGGAAAGGAAGAGGAGAGCGAGGCGCTTAATAGGATCGCGGTATTAACGTGAATTTACGCGATTCATTCAACGACAGAAGCGGCGAAGGAGGAGTTGTGGGTGGGGTCAGCAGGTGAATACGATGATGCCAGGTGGCTGTGGGGCCTGGACGTCAGCGAGATGAGGGGTACGGGTGCGGGTGAGAAAAGAACAAGGCAGAGAGAGGAAGAGATCTGGGTGGGTTGTGTTGTTGGGCCAGATTGGGTTAACTGGGCCTGGTTTTGGGCCAGATTGGGCTAGCTGGGCCTGGTTCATTGGGTTAGATCTGTTTTCCCTTTTTCTTCTGAATCCTTTTTATTGTTCTAATTTTATTTTTATGTTTTTATTTGAAATATTTGATTCAGATTCCAAATTGAATTCAAACCTTTTTTAAACTTTCAGTAGGTTTAAACCTCTTATTTAGTGTGTTTAAAAGTTCACTTTGAAATGTTTCAAATAATTTTCTGTGATTTATTATTTATTTAGTTCAGGCTATTTGTCTTTATTTAAATAAAACTGAATATGGTTCAAACCCATATTATTTTATTCAAATAATCTCTTATTCTTTTTAAGTTAATTAGATAACTTTTAATCCATTTTGGTAATTTCAATTATTTTTCTCATGATTTAATTAATCATTTATATTAGGAATTTTGTCTTCACTCAAATAAAATTTAATATGGTTAAAAGCCCATATAATTTTATTTAAATAATCTTTATTCCTTTATTTTTATTTGGATTACCTTTATTCCATTTGCTTATGGATTTGATCAAGATTTAATTTGACTTTTAAATATTCCTTATTTATTTATTTTTATCTTTGTCTTATAAAATCCATATTTTTTTATTTATAGTTCCAAAATTGGTAATTCCAATTTGTATAATTTTATTTAATATTTATTTATCTTTTCAAATCCTTTTAGGATTATTTTGCTCATAATTTGGTATTGATTTTTCGTTAGGAGTTTTATTAGCTTTGGAAATTATTTCCTTTTATCTTTATTAAATTCATAAGTTTTTATCCATGGTTCCAAATTTAGTGAAACCAATTTACATGATTTTATAATATTTTGTTTATCCTTTTTGATCATTTATAAATGTTTGTTGCTAAACTTTTATATGGGACAAAGCCATAGTCTTGATGTGATCTTGGAGATGATTTCTCTCATTAGGGTTTTAGGGTTTTGGTTTAACTTTCCCAGGGTTTAAATTCAAGATTCTTTCCATGCAAGAATGCATTTGATCTTTTGAATATTTGTTTGTTGCTTTCTTATTCAAATTTTGTTCAAGTAGGGTTTTGATGTTTTCATTTAGAAGCAAAAATTTTCTTTTCACTCTAAATTTCAATATTTGTTTATTTATTTTTCACATTTCAAATTTTGGAAAATTTTGGGCTGTGACAGTCTTGGTCATCGGATCCGTGAGGGAGCACTCGGGATCTTGGCACCATGAGGTAGATCTTGATGAAGGCTCGAGATGGAAGATCTTGGCGATTGTCATTGCCCAACTGGTTGTACTCGTCCTTCGAAAGGCTTTGGTCTCGAACAACGCCTCAATCCTCCGACACCCACGCCGGAGTTCAAGAGATAGGCACCAGGTTCACTTGCTCGTCATTGTTGCAGTACCACACCACATCACATCTTCTCATCAGTATCAGAACAACTCCACACTTCCTATATGACAGAGAAGATTTTTTTACAAATATAACCCTCTACAATTCGTCATTGTCAAAAATACCCCTCTCACGCCGTAAAAGCCAAAAATGCCCTCGCGGGAGGCTGAAAAGGCGACACGTGTCACCTCCCGCCACGGGGGGTGGCGGGATGTTCCTTCCGCCTTTGGCGATGGCGGAATGACGTCGTGGGCCCACCTGCATGAGCGCGAAGTCGAACCTCTCGCCAGCGCCAAGTCGAACCTCCTCGCTGGCCCGGCCATGGGGCCCACCTCATCCCGCCATTCCCCCTGTGGCAGGAGGAACCCCCGGTGGCGGGAGGAACATCCCGCCACCCCCCGTGGCGGGAGGTGACACGTGTCACCTTTTCAGCCTTCCGCCAAGGCATTTTTGGCTTTTGCGATGCGAGGAGGGTATTTTTGACGATGACAAATTGCAGAAGGGCATATTTGTAAAACAATCTGGCAGAGAATGGGTCCACTTTAGCTAGAATGCGTACCAAAATGGATTAACAGAAAACGGGGAAACGTCTGGTGCTTGTGGACCGAGGCACCGTAGGGAGCCAACACGCACACACGCATGGCTAGGGTCGACGGGGAGGGCTCAAGCAAAGGTCGCACGCGACGGCGGTTGGAGGAGGAGCAGCGGAAGGGGGCAGCGCTGGGCATCGGTGGCCGGCCAGAGCAGGAGGGAGGTCATGGTGAGGGTGCTCGCGGGGATGGAGGAGACGACGGGCCGTGGAAGAGGCCAACGATGGTGGGGCTTGGCGACGGCGGAGGATGAGGAGGCGCAGAGGCCGGCGGTCTCTGCGGGGTGGCGCGGTGGACGAGACCGGGGCAGGGAGGAAGCAGGCCAGCGGGCGAGCTTGAGAGGTGGCGGCGGCGGACGAGAAGGTCGAGGGGAAGGCGACGAGGTCGGCGTCGGGCTCCTGGCGACGGAGCGCGAGCGGGCGTCGAACGTCGGGGAGAGTCGTTGGTGGTGGAGGGATCGAGCAGAGAAGAGGCGAGGAGATGAGGGCGAGTGCAGGGAATGGCGGTGGCCTCACTAGGCGGAGGAGCGCAGCAGGGAGGAGCTCGGGATGGGGCGGAGAGGGGGAGCCGGTGGCGGGCTCGCTGTGACGAGGATGAAGAAGCGGGGAAGGGTCGGCTCGGTATTGGGGTCCCGAGGTAGACGCTTCGAGCGGGGAGTGGGGGTCGCTATCTGGGTGGGGCTAGGGATCATGGGGATCAGGGCCGGGTTGACTGGTCGCTCGCGGGATGCAGCACAACATGTGGGGTTGGTTCGCTGGCGGCTGTACGTGCGTGGGTCGGGGTGGGGCCCAAGGGCACGTCTAGTGTGTGTGTGCGTGTAGCGCGCTGCAGCGGGGTGGGTGGCGGCAGCGGGGAGTAGGTAGGGTGGGGATGTGGGGATTAGGTCTAGGGTTTGACTAGTCTAGGGTTTGGGTTTAGATTTTTATTTACGATGGTAGGGCTCTGCTAGCTAGGCCTTTGGGTTTGGGCCGTGATGGCCTTTCTAAGTTAAAATAGTTTTATTTAATATTCATTCTTTTTAAAACAAAACATTAGCAAATATGTTTTATTTAAATTAAAGATCTAGACGGACCTAGGATTTTGATTTGAACAAAGAGGAGAAAATCTAGAAAATAAAATAGTCTTTTAGAAAATAGTTTTAGGTGAACAAATACTTACAGACATGATGATGCTCAAATACAATGTGGCATGATGACATGAGGATGTGATCATGATGATGCACAACATCGAGTGATTTTCTCGTAGTGGTTTTACCCGGGGTACTACAAGGTTGGTTCCGAATATCAGTATGTCATCAACATACAAGCACAATACGACTCCTTCACCCCCACCATGTCGATAGTATACACATTTCTCAGCTTCATTAACGAAGATGTTAAAGTTGTATTAAACTTCTCATGCCATTGCTTAGGTGCTTGTTTCAGGCTATATAATGATTTCAGTAACTTACATACTTTTCCTTCCTAACCATCTATCACAAAGCCATCTGGATGTTGCATGTAGATTTCCTCATCCAGCTCTCCAGTTAGAAAAGCCGTCTTAACATCCATCTAGTGAACAAGAAGACCATGTGAGGCCGCCAATGGGAGTAATACTCGAATAGTGGTCAGTCTGGCCACATGTGAATAAGTATCAAAGAAATATTCCTTTTCTGTCTGGGAATAACCTTTGGCCACAAGCCTAGCCTTGTACTTTTCAATTATACCATCAGGCCTAAGCTTATTTTTAAACACCCAATTACATCCCAATGGATAACATCCATAGGGACATTACGTGACTTCCCATGTCCAGTTAGCTATGATGAAATCCATCTCGCTACAGACCGCTTCTTTCCATTAATCAGCATTCGGGGGATGCATAAGCTTCTGAAATAGAAGTGGGAGTGACGAGGGTTCGACTCGTTAATACCCATTGTTATGGACTTGGGTTTAGAGAAGATGGGGAGGCTGGAGATCGGAGACGGCTAACAGGCAAGCAACACGGGGACACGGTGTTTACCCAGGTCCAGGCCTCCGGAGGGAAAACCCTACTCTTGGTTGTCTGTTCTTGATTGATGGTTGATACGTCGGAAACGTATCTATAATTTTTTATGTTCCATGCTTGTTTAGTATTGTCAACACCCGAATTTTTAATCCCAGATGCCTGTTATGCCATACATCGCAATCCCAGGATTACACATTTTTGCGAGACATAACAGAATTGGATACCACAGTACATCATCCATTACAAACCATACATAAGGTCTTACACAAATAGGGATCGCATGATCCAGTTCTTAATACAACTTCAAGCAGCAGAATATGTAATAATAACGGTAGCGTAGGCGAAGCTCCCTCTTCGGGGTCACAGGCAATGCTGACGATGGGAGATGATCCTAGTTGTTGTAACCTTCCTGGGGTCCATCCTTCAGGTACTCCTCTTTATAGTCTGGCCATGGGAATAGCCAGGGACAAAGCCATGAGTACTCTTTAAGTACTCGCAAACTAATACTAACAAGCGAAAGGGGTTTTTGATAATAGGACACTAGGCTCTAGGGTTGTTCTGCAAAAGCCAGATTTATCCCTACTAAGCTGAGAAGCAAGAGAAGCTAGTCACAATTTATAACTCCTAAGTAGGAACTTGTATTTCAAATCACAACCCTGTTGTGGTCAAGTCAAAGTCTCAATTCATTTCACAAGTCTTTTGAAAACATCTGACGGGGGAACAATATGGCCACTCCAACTGTCCATAACCACGAACGCGGCTATTCGAATAGTTTGACACTCTGTAGAGATTGTACACTTTCACCACAACATTCGATACATCCGTCAGGTACAAATCCTGAATTCACCATACTCAGTATGCGGATAATCAATCCTAACCTTTCAATTACAAGCCCTAGTATAAGAACCTCTCATGTGAGTTTGGCCTCCCAACCATGACCAACTGTCATCTTGGGTACTGCACAGGTGGACAATCTTCACAAGGTAGCCTCAGCTCAGACCTTGGCCGTGAGGGAACTAATACTAAGGTATATAAGTTTCAAAGCCCTACCCAATCTTCGGGTATTGTGGTTGTACGATAAAATTGGAATGGTATCGCATCCAGACAACCATTAGTTTTATAAAGGGCTAAGGCTCATGCCTCAACATTTTCATCACCAAAATCATCAGGTGTTCGGAAACACATGTCAAAACATCTCAGTAGAATGATCCATCATTCTAAGGTTTTCATAACCATTTTCACCAAGTATTCCCATCTAATGTTGATCAAGGTTTATGCTTAGCACTAGCATCTACAAGTGGGGGTAAGCACTAATGGGGGATAGTAAACTAGTGGATTTTCCACTAAGTTCAATCTTATGCCTTAGGATGACATCAAGATTTTCTAGCTTAGGACAAATTTTATGCTCTTTATGCAACCTTCAATATATCTTTCTAGAATCTACAAGTCACTTAAGTCAACTCTAAGTTAAAGCTTTGATAAAGAAATAAAGTAGAGGGCTTGCAAATAAAACTAGGATTGGTTTATCAAGTGGATATGTGTAACATCCCTAAATTTATATTCCAAAACTCATTCATACCATCTAAGCATTCATCATCATTTAGGGTTCTTCTCAAAAACAGAAGCTTGTGCTATGATTTCATGTGAGTAAATTTCACTCATTAGGCCATCACCTTTTGAAACTTGAATGATGTAAAACTTGTTTGCTTGCCCCACTATGGGAAAGATTGAGTATAAAGTTTAACCAAAATATTCAAATTAGAAATAATTTCCAAAACCTCTATTTCAAACATTTGCAAAATGAGGCATAGTCTCTGTTTATTTGAAGCCTAAGTCTGACCAAACCTTTGCAAGGAAGCCCCACAAGTTTTGATTCATTTCTGAGACCAAGTCACCCCTGCAAAACCTCAGAAAGATTTGAATTCAAATTGTGTTTGAAACCATTTGAAAACATAACCAGAAAATCAATTAGAAAGAAAAGAAAAGAACTAAACAATGGAAAAGGGCCGAAGCCGTGAAATTGGCCCAGAGAAACGAGCCCAACTAGCCCACCCGGAATTCCTTTTCTTCCTTCACGCGAAGCGCACGCTTACCGATGACAGCATTCCACCCCCATCTTTCACATCGTCACGACAAGCGGCCCCGCCCACTGTCATCGTCTTCCCAAACCTCGCGACCACGCCGCACCGCAGTGATCGCCGGTGATGGCGCGGCTTAATTGGGCCATTAAACGCAGGCGTTTCTTGTCGAGGCACCTGCTATAAGATCCCCACCTCCCCACGATCATTTTCCCCCAGTCAATCTCACGCTCACGCCACCAGGCTGCCCACGACTCGCTCAGAACCGCCATAGTACCGACGACTCCGGCGACCGATTTTGGTGAGCCTTGACCGCCCCCTTCTCTCTCGATCAAACAGAAATGCTCAGCATGTTCTTACGCACCTGCTGACGCATTTCTTCTGCCTGCTCGTGACCCAGGTCGTCATCTCCGTCCACGACCGAAACCACCTGCGCCGTCGCTTGACTCCGGCGACCAATTCAGGTAAAACCCGAGCGCCCCTTGCCCCCCTTTCACGCGAGTTTGTTCGCCTGCATTTTGCGCAACTTCTGATGCCTCTGGCTCGTGTTAGGGCGACGCCAAACCTCGGCAAGCACCACGTCTGCAAGCGACCGACGCCGCCCGTTACTCCGACGAGCTCCTAAAGCCGTACCAGCACGCCCCTCCGCAAACCAGTACCACGACGAGCTTCAGCAGCCTCCGGCGAACCTGGTAAGACCCCTCTCCCTCTCGCGGACGATGTAGAACGCCGGCGCGCCAGTAGTCGACGCCGCCGCCATTAGCACCGCCATTACCGCTTCGCACGGTGATTTGGACCATTGGATCTGCATCGTAAGGCTAGGATAGAACCTTGAACGAAAGGGTAAGCGTGCATCTGAGCCGCCAGATCCCACTTAGATCGTGCGGTCCACATAGCGCGATCTGCGCGAAGCGGTACGCACCAGTAAGGTTGCGACGCGTGGCAGGATTTAAATCAAAAACAGAATTTAAAACCAGATTTTGATCCAAACTTTAAAATGCTATAACTTTTGAATGCCACGTTAGATTTTTACAAATGTTATACCGTTGGATTCAGTGAAACAAGACCTTTCTGAATATCCAATTTGTTTAACAGGTAGTAACCATTAAAATGACTTTATTTGTGGAATCATATTTGAGGATATTTTGAGTATAGTTATGATTTGGTAATTGGTTTTAAAAATTTAATAAGTTTGTTTTGGCAAAATTTTGTGCCCTGTTATGATTCAGTATCATGCACATGCTTGGTAAAAATTTCCAAAGTCACCACTTAGTAAAATTCTTGCATGCATGCATTCATATTATTTTTGATTGAATATATTGTGTGAAATTGAATGCTATAATTTTTCTTGTAGATTTTGCTAGTGATTGTGATTGTGAAGAGTGTTGCTCTCCCCACTACCGAGGCAAGTGATATTTACATGAATAATTTTATCCTGTGTTTTGAACTAGCATTAGATATTGTGCTATAGTATTGCATGTTATTTTGTCTAATGCAAAAGTTGGGAAATCCTATGTAGTCTAGTAGAATTGCTAAGGAATTTTCCCTAAGATAAGTTGCCATGCTTTTCTTAGCCTAGCTATATAGCAAACAAGGGCTGGTGAAAAACTACACTTACTATGAAGAAAATATTTCTAAGTCATGAGACTTATACTTTCCTAATAAAACCACTAAGTCAAATGAACCTCCTGGGTGGAAGGGGAGAATGGGTTATGTTGAGTGGTTACACAAGGCCATGGACTTGGGTTGTGTATCTCACTTGTGGTAAGCCACCCAGGCACAAAGGGATTTGGAGGCCAAGTGTTGAGAAAGCTTACAGTGCAACCACTTGGCAATATGGGCTCTGCCTTGATCATATAGGTTGCTAGAACTTGGTCATTTGGACAGTTGGTGGTAGATGGGATGATAGGTTGGAACGCGTCCATTTGACTAAGGAAAAGCATCTGAAAGGTCCTGTCTTGGGAAACCAAGTCTGGTGGGGAAAGTGCACAACCTCTGCAGATGGAAAACCTAAGTACTTAGCCTAGTCCAAGGCAATGGACACTTTTGAGCATCAAGACATGGAAGCTACAAGAATCTCATCACTCCAATTTCTAAGTAAAATTTATGGGTGAACAAGGGTGAAGACCCCAATGTCTATTGGTGGTTCTTTGGGAATGTTTTGACAAAGAAAACTTAGTGATTTCAACTAATAGGTAAAACCTATTTTAAGCAAAGCAAGCCAAGCTACACTTAGCCAAAATGCATATAGTAATATAGTCCACTTAAAATATACTAAGGTATCACTTGCCAATACTATTCCAAAGTATTGACCCTCTGTGGCTGTAACTTGTGATGTTGCAGGTTATTCCGATGATGATTAGGAGTCACGAGTCTACACTCAACATGATTGCCTGTGGCACATGAAGATGAAGACTTATGTTTATTTGCTTATTCCTTCAAACTCTTGTATTAGGCCTATGGCCATGAGTTGTAAAAATAATATGTGTTATCTCTGGAATGAATGTAATAAACGACCTTTGTATCTGTGTACTTCATCTTAAACTGTGGATGCTAGCATTGATCCAGGGACTAGCATTGCAATCACAGGGATCCTTTATGGTATCAGAGCCAGGTTGCCTGTAGGATTATGACCCTAGGATTGAAAACTACTAAGGAAAAAAATTTCAACCACTTCTACACTTGTCTATTCTTCTCGTAAAACTTTTCTAATCTTTTCATTCTCAACTCCATTTGTAGATGAACTCCATCAATGAAGCCGTGAAGAAAGGACCACTCATGACCATGACCTTGGAGTGTGAAACTGAGTTTCCCAATATACTCAAGGACCTCATGGTGGCAATGGAAGCACATGGTACAAGGGATTTCCAGTGATGGATGAAGGAGTGGAGTATTGGTGGGTACAACTTCACTTGTACAAAAACAAGGAAGACAACCACAAAGAAAGAGGATTCTGCATGTACACCAATACTAAAATGCACACCACATTCTTTGAGTCAGCCAGAGATGCAGCTTGGAGGACTATCAAAGAACTAAGTGCTAGAGTCAAGTGCAGAATGCTCAACCTCCAAAAAGACTTAGAGAAAGAGAAGGAACTTACCCAAGAGTTGGAAGCCACCAACCAAGAGTTAAGGGGAGATGTAATAGA
The DNA here is from genome assembly GCA_030063025.1 of Avena longiglumis. Classification (NCBI taxonomy): domain Eukaryota; kingdom Viridiplantae; phylum Streptophyta; class Magnoliopsida; order Poales; family Poaceae; genus Avena; species Avena longiglumis. The sequence goes on along the minus strand of CP125978.1, from coordinate 341,602,164 downwards.
CTTAGTGATGGAATCATGTGAACAAGATAGGTGGATTGCCTCTAGGAACATTGTGATAGCCACCAGATCCAGTGAGATAGGCCTATAAGCACACTTTGTAGTGGACCACCATCTATCACCTTATTTTCCAAAATGATACCTTGAATAAGTTGGACCTTGTTTGATGTAATGGATTTATGTATGCATGAATTGTGTGATATTTGTGTTCCATGGTTATGTATGAGATGGTTGTTTTGTATTCATCTTAAATAGTGTTGTTCTAACTTTTCAATTTTATAAATAGATGCCTATTGCCACAAGACTGTTGAGGAGTTCCAGGTTACTCGTTTCGGACCCCGTATCATTGAGCTTACCACTTTGCTCGATCTCCCTCTTCCCACCATCACGGTGTACCCACTCACCAAGTTCGAGAGGAAGGACCTCTGGGGCTTTAAGGTAAACCAGCCAGGACGCCAGACTGAGCCTACTACAGAGGCCATCGTCTTCAAGCTGATGCACGACGACAGGGAGAGAGGCATGGAGGTAGTCATGCAGGACCTGATAGGACGCTTGTTAGTCCGTCACTCCCGACAGGTTAGGGGCACTCACTTCCACGTCTTCGGAAGGCGTGATGTTGATGGAGATTCCATCGACTTTGAGGACAACTCGAGGGACACGGCGGAGCCGATACGTCTCTATCTCTAGGACTTAGAGACTCTCCTCAGGCACGTGGACATGGATAGGACGAACGTCATGCTTGGAAATGACGAACTTCAGGTACAACTACGCGAGAAGGACAAGCTTTTCGCACAGCAGGATGAGATGATCAAAGAAATGGAGACAAAGTTCGAAGCCCAGGACCGCAAGTTCAAGAGTCAAGAGAAACGCGTCCAGGATAGGAACAAGAAACTCCGGGACATGACCGAGGAACTGAAGTCCAAGGACTTCGAGCTTGAGCAGCAGCAGATGGTTATTGAGAGGCTTCGCTCCCAGAAGAGGGCTCTCAAGGCCAAGGTCGATTCCTTGACCACTACGATTGAGGAGAACAAGACCGCGATGGAGAACGCAGGTCTTACTTTCGTCGAGGAGGAGATTAATGCTGATGAGTAGACTTGACTACTCGTTTATCTTTCATATTCGTACTTGTTATTGTGAACTTATTATTGGGCCATCCGACATGTGGATGGCTTGCCACTTGTGTGTTTTACTTCATGAGCTTGTTATGTGGTTGTTGAACTTTTATTCTTATGTTACTTGTTATGTGTTTTGCTTATGATGTAGTGTGCATGAAACATCTATGGGTATCTCATTCTTATCTATTTGAACAAACCACAGATGCCTCCCCGTCGCGCAAACCCTAACCCCAACAACATCACCCCGGAAATGCAACAAATGATGAATGCGCAAACACAGCTTATGCAAATGATGACAACATTCATCCAAAACCAGAATAACAACAACAACAATCCCAACAACAACAACAACAACAACAACAACAACAACAACAACAACAACAACAACAACAACAACAACAACAACAACAACAACAACAACAACAACAACAACCCTCCGGGTTTTGATATGCTCACCAGATTTCTGCGCCCGAGGCCAAAGTTTTCGAACAATCGATCCCATGGTAGCCAATGACCGCTACGCTTACGTGAACAAAGACTTAGTGACCGTGGGCTGCACGGATGCTGAAAAAGTCAGGTTCGCAGCACATCTGTTGGAAGGACCAGCCGCCACATGGTGGGACAACTTCCAAATCACCACTCCTATTGATGAAGTGACTTGGGACATCTTTGAAGATGGCTTTCGCACTGCTCATATCTCATCAGGAATGATGAGTCTGAAAAAGAAGGAGTTTCACAACCTGAAACAGCGCCACCGTAGCGTGGCTGAGTAAATAGAAGAGTTCAACAATCTGGCGCGCTATGCACCAGATGAAGTTGACACCGATGCAAAAAGAAAGGAAAAATTTCTGGAGGGGTTGAATGATGAGCTGAACCTACAGTTGTCTGTGGCATATGTTCCAACTTATCAGTCTTTGTGTGACAAGGCTGCTATTTTGGAAAGTAAAATGAAGCAAGTCGAGAGTAGGAAGAGGAAACACTCCGACAAGCACATCTCGGGATCGTCTCACAAACGATCTCACTATGATGACAATGGCAGCTCAGGATCCCATAAGCATGGGAAATTCAACAAGCACCACAACCACAACCGTCATGACAACAAGCATCACCGCAGTCATGACAATGATAAGTATAAGAACCACAAGAGTGGACACAAGAGCCACCACAGTGGGAATGGTAGTGGAAGTGGAAGTCAGCATGTTAAAAAGGACATCAGTCAAGTGGAGTGCTTCAAATGCAAGAAGTTGGGGCATTATGCTAATGAGTGCCCTGAGAAGAAAGTGGAGGGACCTAACAAGCCAAATCCTTTCCAGAAAGGACAGGTTAACCACATCAATGTGGAGGAGGTCTATGAAGAGCCTGATGCCGTTGCTGGTAAGTTTGGACTCAATTCCATTCCAGCATTTGTACTCTTTGATACCGGTGCATCTCATTCATTCATATCAAAAGCATTCGTTGAAAGAAATGAACTATCGGTAGAAACCATTGGGTGTCCTATAAGAGTAAGTTCTCCGGGTGGAGAAATGATAGTAAACTCAGGATGTCATGACTTAGTCATAGAGTTTGGGAAACATAAGTTTCCAGTGAACCTGATAATTCTGAATTCCCAAGGATTGGATGTGATTTTGGGAATTGATTGGATGGCTAAGTATGAAGGTGTACTAGATTGCGCCAATCGTACAGTTGCACTCTCAACTCCAGAAGGGAAAAGAATAAAATTCAAGTCAAACTTTGAACTCAAAGGAAGTAAGCTGAATTCTCTTAAGGGGGTTAGCATGGACAGTGTGCCAATTGTGTGTGAGTATCCGGATGTATTTCCGGAAGAATTACCAGGAATGCCACCAGATAGAGATGTAGAGTTTCTGATAGATTTGGTACCAGGTTCTGGACCAATAGCTAAGAGACCGTACAAAATGTCAGTTGATGAACTGAAAGAACTCAAGAAGCAGCTAGGAGAACAGTTGCAGAAAGGGTTTATTCAACCAAGTTCTTCATCTTGGGGAGCCCCAGATTGTTTGTGGAGAAAAGGATAGAAGCATAAAGATTGTGTATTGACTACCGTTCTCTCAACGAGGTGACCATCAAGAACAAATATCCTTTGCCAAGAATCAACGACTTGTTTGATCGTTAGAAGGAGCATGTGTGTTCTCGAAGATTGATCTTCGGTCGTTATATTTTCAACTCAAGATAAGAGAGCAAGACATACCTAAGACAGCATTCACCACAAGGTATGGATTGTATGAGTACACTGTGATGCCTTTTGGTTTAACCAACGCTCCAGCATACTTCATGAATATGATGAATAAGGTATTCATGGAATTCCTTGACAAGTTTGTGGTCGTTTTCATCGATGACATCTTAGTCTACTCCAAGATCAAGGAAGAACATGAAAGACACTTGCGCTTGATACTTGAAAAACTAAGAGAGCATAAACTTTACGCCAAATTCAGCAAGTGTGAGTTTTGGTTAGAGGAGGTTGGTTTTCTTGGTCATGTTATGACAAAAGATGGTGTAGCAGTTGATCCTGCTAAGGTTTCAGCTGTGACAGAATGGGAATCTCCCAAGAATGTAAAAGAAGTTCGAAGTTTCCTCGGCTTAGAGGGTTACTACAGAAGGTTCATTGAAAATTTCTCAAAGGTTGCTAAGCCAATGACGGAATTGCTAAAGAAGGACAAGAAATTTGCTTGGGCTGAAGGTTGTGAAGTCAGCTTCCAAGAATTGAAGAAGAGACTTGTGACAGCACCAGTGCTATGTCTGCCAGATTTGGAAAAAGATTTCCAAGTATATTGTGATGCGTCTCATCAAGGTTTGGGTGCAGTACTTATGCAAGATGGTAAAGTCGTAGCCTATGCTTCGAGACAACTCAAAACTCATGAAGTAAACTATCCTACTCATGATTTGGAGTTAGCCTCTGTCGTCCATGCACTCAAAACATGGAGACATTACCTTTTGGGTAAGCGGTGTGAAGTGTTCACCGATCATAAGATCTTGAAGTACATCTTCACCCAGAAAGAAATCAACATGAGGCAAAGGAGATGGCTAGAACTTATCAAGGATTACGACTTAAGTTTGCAATACCACCCCGGTAAAGCAAATGTAGTAGCCGATGCTCTAAGTCGTAAGACGTTTGTACATGGCCTTACCAAAGGGGAATTGCCAGATGACTTGTGTAAGCAATTCAAGGAACTCAGATTAGAGATTGTACCAGAAGGACATCTCATGTCCTTAGATGTTCAACCCACTTTATTGGACAAGATCCGAGAAGTTCAGAAGATTGATAAGGAAATTGAAAAGATTAAGGAAAATATAAGTCTAGGGAAAGCTAAGAGTTTCCATATAGACGAACAAGGTACCTTATGGCACGGGAAACGTATTTGTGTTCCACAAGATCTGGAGTTGCGGAAACTGATTCTACAAGAGGCTCACAACTCTCCGTATTCTATTCACCCGGGAAATACCAAGATGTACATGGACATGAAGGAAAGATTTTGGTGGAACAATCTCAAAAGGGACATCGCCGAACATATTGCTTTGTGTGATGTGTGTAGCAGAGTCAAAGCGGAGCACCAGAAACCAAAGAGGTTTGCTTCAACCACTGCCTATTCCTGAATGGAAGTGGGAAAATATTGGTATGGATTTCATTACCGGATTACCAAGGACCAGGTCAGGGTATGATTCCATATGGGTGGTAGTAGATCGCTTAACTAAAGTGGCTCATTTTATACCCGTGAAGACAACTTATACAAGTGCCAAGTTAGCAAAAATTTACATGAGCAGAATTGTATGCCTTCACGGTGTGCCAAAGAGTATTGTGTCAGATAGAGGAACACAGTTCACTTCTCACTTTTGGAGACAGCTTCATGAATCTTTGGGAACGAGATTGGAATTGATCGCCTTTCATCCCCAAACTGATGGACAAACGGAAAGGACTAATCAAATTCTTGAGGACATGTTGAGAGCCTGTGCTTTAGACTATGGAGCAAGTTGGGATGAAAGCTTGCCTTACGCAGAGTTCTCTTACAACAATAGTCATCAAGCTAGTATTGGAATGGCACCATTTGAGTTACTACGAAGGAAATGTACCACCCCATTACTATGGAATGGTGTGGGCGAGAGAAGTTTATTTGGACCTGATCTCATCAAAGACGCCGAAGAGAAGGTCAAATTGGTTAGGGACAGGTTGAAGGTAGCACAGTCCCGACAGAAAAGCTACGCAGATTCTAAGCGTAGAGAAGTCACCTACGAAGTTGGAGATAGGGCTTATCTAGAGTATCACCACTCCGTGGAGTGAAAAGATTTGGAGTCAAGGGAAAGTTGGCACCAAGATATGTTGGGCCATTCAAGATTCTAAGTCGCAAAGGAGAAGTTGCATATGAAGTTGAATTGCCTGAATCCCTGTCAGCTGTCCATAATGTGTTTCATGTGAGTCAGCTTAAGAAATGTCACCCAGAAATGGAAGAAACTTCTCTAAAGGATACCATACCTTTGGAAGAAGTCCAACTAGAAAGTGATCTCACCTATGAAGAAAAGCCTGTTAAGATTCTTGAGACCGCAGAAAGAGTCACAAGGACAAAAACTATCAAGTTTTGCAAGGTACAATGGAACCATCACTCCGAAGAGGAAGCAACATGGGAAAGAGAAGATGACCTTCGGAAAGACCACCCTCACCTATTTGCTAGCCAATCCGAATCTCGAGGGCGAGATTCATCTTAAGGGGGTTAGATTTGTAACATCCCTAAATTTATATTCCAAAACTCATTCATACCATCTAAGCATTCATCATCATTTAGGGTTCTTCTCAAAAACAGAAGCTTGTGCTATGATTTCATGTGAGTAAATTTCACTCATTAGGCCATCACCTTTTGAAACTTGAATGATGTAAAACTTGTTTGCTTGCCCCACTATGGGAAAGATTGAGTATAAAGTTTAACCAAAATATTCAAATTAGAAATAATTTTCAAAACCTCTATTTCAAACATTTGCAAAATGAGGCATAGTCTCTGTTTATTTGAAGCCTAAGTCTGACCAAACCTTTGCAAGGAAGCCCCACAAGTTTTGATTCATTTCTGAGACCAAGTCACCCCTGCAAAACCTCAGAAAGATTTGAATTCAAATTGTGTTTGAAACCATTTGAAAACATAACCAGAAAATCGAATTAGAAAAGAAAAAGAACTAAACAATGGAAAAGGGCCGAGCGCCAGGAAATTGGCCCAGCAGAGAAACGAGCCCAACTAGCCCACCCGGGAATTCCTTTTTCTTCCTTCACGCGCAAGCGCACGCGCCCACCACGATGCATGCACCCACCCCATCTTTCACACGTCGCTGACAAGCGGGCCCTGTCCACGCTGTCATCGTCTTCCCCAAACCTCGCCCGCGAACACGTCGCAGCTGCAGTGACTGCCGGTGATGGCGCGGCTTAATTGGGCCATTAAACGCAGGCGTTTCTTGTCGAGGCACCTGCTATAAGATCCCCACCTCCCCACGATCATTTTCCCCCAGTCAATCTCACGCTCACGCCACCAGGCTGCCCATGACTCGCTCAGAACCGCCGCAGTACCGACGACTCCGGCGACCGATTCCGGTGAGCCTTGACCGCCCCCTTCTCTCTCGATCAAACAGAAATGCCCAGCATGTTCTTACGCACCTGCTGATGCATTTCTTCTGCCGCTACGTGACCTGTGTCGCCGTCTCCGCCCACGATCGAACCACCGCGCCGCTTGACTCCGCGACCAATTCGGTAAAACCAGCGCCTTGCCCCCTTTCACGCGAGTTTGTTCGCCTGCATTTTGCGCAACTTCGATGCCTCGCTCGTGTTAGGCGACGCCAAACCTCGCAAGCACCACGTGCAAGCGACCGACGCGCCCTACTCGACGAGCTCCTAAAGCCGTATCAAGACGCCCGCAAACCAAGACAACGACGAGCTTCAAGAACCTCCGCGAACCTGGTAAGACCCTCCTCTCGCGGACGATGTAGAACACCGGGCGCCATAGTCGACGCGGCCGCCATTAGCACCGCCACGCCTGCTCGGTGATTTGGACCGCTGGATCTGCATCGTAAGGCTAGGATAGAACCTTGAACGAAGGGTAAAGATCCGAGCCGCCAGATCCCACTTAGATCGTGCGGTCCACAAAACGCGATCCGCGCGAAGCGGTACGCACCAGTAAGGTTGCGACGCGTGGCAGGATTTAAATCAAAAACAGAATTTAAAACCAGATTTTGATCCAAACTTTAAACTGCTATAACTTTTGAATGCCACGTTAGATTTTTACAAATTTTATACCGTTGGATTTAGTGAAACAAGACCTTTCTGAATATCCAATTTGTTTAACAGATAGTAACCATTAAAATGACTTTATTTGTGGAATCATATTTGAGGATATTTTGAGTATAGTTATGATTTGGTAATTGGTTTTAAAAATTTAATAAGTTTGTTTTGGCAAAATTTTGTTCCCTGTTATGATTCAGTATCATGCACATGCTTGGTAAAAATTTCCAAAGTCACCACTTAGTAAAATTCTTGCATGCATGCATTCATATTATTTTTGATTGAATATATTGTGTGAAATTGAATGCTATAATTTTTCTTGTAGATTTTGCTAGTGATTGTGATTTTGAAGAGTGTTGGTCTCCCCACTACCAAGGCAAGTGATATTTACATGAATAATTTTATCCTGTGTTTTGAACTAGCATTAGATATTTTGCTATAGTATTGCATGTTATTTTGTCTAATGCAAAAGTTGGGAAATCCTATGTAGTCTAGTAGAATTGCTAAGGAATTTTCCCTAAGATAAGTTGCCATGCTTTGCTTAGCCTAGCTATATAGCAAACAAGGGCTGGTGAAAAACTACACTTACTATGAAGAAAATATTTCTAAGTCATGAGACTTATACTTTCCTAATAAAACCACTAAGTCAAATGAACCTCCTGGGTGGAAGGGAAGAATGGGTTATGTTGAGTGGTTACACAAGGCCATGGACTTGGGTTGTGTATCTCACTTGTGGTAAGCCACCCAGGCACAAAGGGATTTGGAGGCCAAGTGTTGAGAAAGCTTACAGTGCAACCACTTGGCAATATGGGCTCTGCCTTGATCATATAGGTTGCTAGAACTTGGTCATTTGGACAGTTGGTGGTAGATGGGATGATAGGTTGGAACGCGTCCATTTGACTAAGGAAAAGCATCTGAAAGGTCCTGTCTTGGGAAACCAAGTCTGGTGGGGAAAGTGCACAACCTCTGCAGATGGAAAACCTAAGTACTTAGCCTAGTCCAAGGCAATGGACACTTTTGAGCATCAAGACATGGAAGCTACAAGAATCTCATCACTCCAATTTCTAAGTAAAATTTATGGGTGAACAAGGGTGAAGACCCCAATGTCTATTGGTGGTTCTTTGGAATGTTTTGACAAAGAAAACTTAGTGATTTCAACTAATAGGTAAAACCTATTTTAAGCAAAGCAAGCCAAGCTACACTTAGCCAAAATGCATATGGTAATATAGTCCACTTAAAATATACTAAGGTATCACTTGCCAATACTATTCCAAAGTATTGACCCTCTGTGGCTGTAACTTGTGATGTTGCAGGTTATTCCGATGATGATTAGGAGTCATGAGTCTATACTCAACATGATTGCCTGTGGCACATGAAGATGAAGACTTATGTTTATTTGCTTATTCCTTCAAACTCTTGTATTAGGCCTATGGCCATGAGTTGTAAAAAGACTATGTGTTATCTCTGGAATGAATGTAATAAACGACCTTTGTATCTGTGTACTTCATCTTAAACTGTGGATGCTAGCATTGATCCAGGGACTAGCATTGCAATCACAGGGATCCTTTCCTTTATAAAGGAGGGGTCTAACAATATGATCACATATGCTTAAGTCATATAGTTGACATAGTAGCAAGTAAGTATTAGCTTGCCCAATTGCAAGTATAAGCTTGCATAAGTCAACTTGATTAGTAAGGCTTGCTAAAGTAGAGTATCTTGAAAGTGTTAGCTTGCCTTGTGCAGAGAAGTGGTTGAAGTTCTCCTCGGCCTCTTCTTCGTAGTATCCTCCTTCCTCCTTGTATCCTTGGTCGGTACTAGCGTCTATGAATAAATACGAGGTACACAATCACCAACTATTACTTAACTACTTGCATTCATCACACACAAGGGTCCTATAGATGATCTAGCATCATCACTAACATTACAAGATTAAAGCTTGGTTTAATTCCTTTTATTCTTAGAAAAGTAATTTCTACTCATTGAAAAACTACTTAAGTTTTAATATTCTCCAAACCAAACATGGGATCATGTTGACACATGTCATCACCACATATTTTAGTCCATGGGAATGTGATTTAAAGTGGTCTCACAATTTTATAAGGTTTTTCTCTTTTATTTTAATTAATAAAAGTGGCTAGAAATGCCTATGTGGCATTATTTTATTACTTGGTCATTATTTATGTAAGTAAACCTATATATTTTTATATATTATGAAAGGTATGGTTAAATGTGATTTTTGAGAGTTGGAATCAACTCAAAAGCTATTATGGTTTAAATTTGAAAAATGTTTGAATGCAGAAAAGCTTCTGCCTTGTTATTTTTACCATGGATGATCTACAGATCCAAATGACTTGAATCCAACGAGCTTGGATTCAGCATTCCCAAACCTTTCTAACAAAATTGGTTTCATTTAATTTGGTTCACTGAATCGACCTGGGTTGATTTTTGAAACTGAGTACAGAAGTGTGTTTGAAATAAAATGGAAAAGGTTAAATTCAAATAACTGGGCTGCGCGGGAAGCGATACTGGGCCGGCCTGCTAAGCACAGCGCTTACGCAGGCTGGTTAAGTCGCTATCCCCACGCGTCAGTGAGACGGGGGTCAAAGCGGTACGGGGCAATATGGTGCGTTCGATCTGGTTCTAATCCAACGGCTGAGGGTCATCGTCGACGTTGGGCAACGCCGGCGAGACAGAAACCTAGCGCGGTAGGTGGGGGTCATTGGGGGCTCACCAGGGCTCAGGCGAGGGTGGGCAAGGCGGGCGAACAACGAAGTCGACGACGGCGAACCTCCTGGTACCGGCAGCTTCTCTTGGGGCGGCTCCAATCGCTGGCCCCCTTCTTCTCCAGCAGCGGCGGGCTCCAGTGAAATTCCGGCGAAGTGCTAATCGCCTTGCTCCGGGAACGGGGTGGAACGATTAGTGAGGAGAAGGGAGTGAGGTGGTGTGCTCAATTTGGCTGGGGGTGGCCTCTATTTATAGTCGCGACGACGAGACCGAACGGGATGGGCAGGCGACGGTGGCGACATGGCTACGGGCGGCTAGAGGCATGGCCAGTGGTGGCGATCGCTTGGTGGTCTCCTGGAGATGCTCTACGGCTTTAATGCGCGCGTAGGGGCGGTGCGGTCTGGTCTGGAACGCGCGATGCTCTGCGTGGCAGAGGCGGTGTCTTCGACGGCGACGGTGGCTGTGCGGCATGGGGCGGCGAACGGGGATGTCTGGCGGTCTCCTGGATTGGTGGCGATCATGTATGCACGCGGCGAGGGCGGGGCGCGGTCTGTGGGCGTCGGTCGAGCGTGGCGCTCTGGCGCATGCTCGGCATGGTTGCTGGCTAGCTGGGCACGGTCCGTGCGTGTGGTCCAGGGGTTGGCAACGCCCGCGGCTGGGACAGGGAGTGGCGGTGGACGGTGGGCTGCCTCCCGGACAAGGTTGGTACTGCTAAATCTCCTTCTAGCTTGCTGTCTCCACTAGGGTGGCATGGTGAGCTTCGGCAGTTCACCATTGATGTCATTGCCCAGCTTACAGTGAGGCTAGTGCTTGGTTTAACTTGCTAGATGATCTACTGAGATGGTTGTGAGCTAGAGAGGGAACAAGTTAGGCTTCAATCACTGCTCACAATAGTGTTTAAGATTTTGATGATTTGTGTCTGCAAAGTGTTTGAAGAAATGGCCCCAAGAATTCAAGTTTTAAATTTTGAAAAGATTTTTGGTGGGTGTGCTAGGTTGGTGCTGGTGAGTCTGCAGATGCTTGGGTTTTGAAAGTTGAGCTTGTTTGAGTGGTTTTTGAAAAAGTGGGATCTTCTCATATGATAAAGATTCAATTTTGAACTGTCATTTAAACTATGCATTTCAAAGTTTTTGAATGATCACAAAGTGGGCCTTGATACTTTGTTATGAGTACAATCAAGGGGTGCAAATATCCAGAAAATTTTCTGTTAAGTTCCGAGAGTTTGGGATAGCCAAAGTAGGCATGGGAGTTAAAATGGTCAAAATGACCATTCCCTTATTTTATTTGTTTTGATTTACTTGTCTTTGAGAAAAGTTTGGAAATTGTTTAGATGATGTTTATTTCACCTAAGAAACATTTTACAAGCAAGGGAACACACAAACAAGGTGGTTCAAAATAATTCCAAATGAAATGCATACACCATGCATGCTTTCATATTTTTATTTTAGAAAAGTTTTTGTTAACCCTAATTTTGATGATTAGAGTTTTATGATCCAAGTTTAGTATTTTTGGGATGTTACAAGTATCAACTTGGTTATGTTTTGTTTACACTTTGAAGTATTTTTATACACTTTTTGGAACTAACCTATTGACAAGATGCCATAGTGCCAATTGCATGTTTTCTGCTATTTTTGGCTTCAGAAAGCTAAAAAATGAATATTCTCGGAATTGGACGGGACAAAAGCCAAAGTTCATATTTTCCTTGAACGATATGGAAAATCGAAGACGAGACGGAGGAGGACACCAGGGTGGCCACACCCTAGGTGGACGCGGGGCCCACCCTGGCCGCGCCCATAGGGGGTGTGGGCCCCCTGGCCCTCCACCGACCTTGCCTCCTTCGCCTATAAGAAGCACCCGACTTAGAAACCCTACAGAATCGGGGAGAAAGCCACAAAAAGTTCCACAGCACCGCCACCACCGAAAGGGAGATTCTGGGGACAGAAAGTCTCTGTTCCGACACCCTGCCGGGACGGGGAAGTGCCCCCGAAGCCATCTCCATCGATCTCCAACACCATCTCCATCGCCGTTTTTGATTCCCATGATGAGGAGGGACTAGTTCTTCCTCGAGGCTACGGGCTCTACCGGTAGCTATGTGTTCATCTCTCTCTCTATGCCTAATCATGTTGTGGTCATGAGCTTTGTAATCAAGTAGATCTACTTTGTTACTCAAGTGCTTCAATAGATCTCTGCTCTCCCCATGTGTATGTGAAAGTGACAGCGTGCACGCCATGGTGGCACTTAGGCTAGAGTCTACATAAATACTCATCGTGCTTTAATATATCTATGCTTTTTCCCACGTGTGTGAAAGTGATAGCATGCACGCCGCGTGTGGCACTTAAGCTAGACTACATATATATTTGTTATGAGTTATATTTGGAGTTGGATGTCTTTATGAAATTGTGGTGTTTGTTGGAACCATCTAGTGCTCAAGGTGACAGTGTGGGGTTATCTAGATTGGGAAAGGCGGACTTGAGGTGTGCTGTTATAGCTCTACCATGGATTAGAGTGTCCAACCGGAGAGTAGTTAAGAGTAGTATCATGAAGAGAAGATATTTATATGAGAAAGTGTTCACTAGTGAAAGTATGATCCCTATGCCTTGTTTCTAAGCATTGAAACACTGTTTGCATCTAGATATGTTACATGTTTGCTTGCTTCCATCTTTTTGAATTTAGTCTTTACCTCACCGTCAAGATATTTTCTAGCACCGTTACCACTTGTATTTCACTATCTCTTCGCCGAACTAGTGCATCTATACACCTGACAAGTGTATAGGGTGTGTTAGGGACACAAGAGACTTCTTGTATCTTGATTGCAGGGTTGCTTGAGATGGATACCTTATACCACTTCCTCCCTGATTTCGATAAACCTTGGGTAATCCACTTAAGGGAAGCTTGTTGCTGTTCTACAAACCTCTGCACTTGGAGGCCCAATAACTGTCTACAAGAATATAAGTGCGTAGACATCAAGCTATTTTCTGGCGCCGTTGCCGGGGAGGTAAAGTAAAAGGTACTCACGTCCTCCCGTGTGAGTGCTCGAAGTTATTTCCTTTAAATTCTGCAATTTTGTATTTTTGTTTCTTGTTTTCACTAGTTAGGCTTAGTGGAAAACAACAACAAAATTAGAGAGCTTTATAGTTTTTATCTTGAGTTAGGACATGAAGTGTTTGAAGAGCAAATTAAAAAACATATGGAACTTTATTTTCATGCTAATAACAATGTTATTAGTATGAATTCTTTGAACGCCATTATTGCTAATGCTATGGAAATTTCTAAGCTTGGGGAAGCTAGTTTTTATGAAAATGATCATTTTAGTTCCCCAGCTTTGGAAGATAGGTATTCTATTGGTTATGATGATACCAAACCTCCAATATATGATGATTATAATGATTAATATGATATTTTCAGTCCACCTACTATTGAGGAGGAAACTAATTGTGATTACAATATGCCTCCTATATTTGATGATTATGGTGATGATAATAGTAACTATAAATGAGAGTGGTTGTTCTGTGTTATGCCTACAAGAAACAAAGAAGGAATCTTTTGATGTGGCTTTCATTAAATCATGTTGTCCCAAAATATTTGATGATTATGTCTATGTTCCTTCCACTGGTGCTTCTAGTGGTTTAATCATTATTTGGAATAGTTCTTTATTCTCTGGAATGGTTATGCTCTGTGAACAATTTGCTATTTCTGTTTATTTTACCTCAACACAGTCTACTCAAACCTGGACATTAATTAATGTGTATGGGCCATGTGCTGGAGAAAGGAGAGAGCAATTTGTGAGATGGCTATTTCAGCTAGATATTCCGGATGATGAAGACTGGATTATTATGGGGGATTTCAATTTTATTAGATCTCCTAATAACAGAAACAAACCTAGAGGAAATGTCAATGACATGTTAATTTTTAATGATTTCATAAGGGAGCAAAATCTGACTGAACTGCCTATTAAGGAAAGGCAATACACTTGGAGCAATATGCAGGATGATCCTCTCCTTGAGCAATTAGATTGGTTTTTCACCTCTATCCATTGGACTACAAGTTACCCAAATACAGTGGTTACTTCACAAGGGAAGCCAACATCGGACCACTCCCCATGTATTGTCACAATTCAAACAAAGATTCCTGGAAGTAAAACTTTTAGATTTGAAAATTACTAGGTTGCTCATCCTGGCTTCCTAGAAACAGTATCCAAAAGTTGGGAGAAACTAAGGTATGATTTGAAATTTTGGAGTAAATCTATCTCCAAACTTTCAATTTGTATTGATAATACAAATAAAGCTTTAGCTGATTTGGATAATCTTGAAGACAGAAGAGGTCTTTTTTGTCATGAAAAGAATTTCAGGAAAATATTAAAGGTGCACTTGGCCAGATTGTTAGAATATCAGAATATATATTGGAAAAAGAGGTGTACAGTAAGATGGACAAAATTTGGGGATGAGAACACAATTTTTTTTCATAACTATGCTACTGAAAGATATAGAAGGAACAATATAGCCTCAATCAGACTCTCTAATGGGTCACTGGTGACAGAACATGTTGACAAGGAGGAGATATTCTATCAAACATATAAAGAAAGACTGGGCTCTGCAACTCAGCCAGCTATGATTTTGTAATTATAAAATCTTATTACCCCTACACCTGGACTTGATATACTATTTGCTCCTTTTACTAAAGAAGAAATTGATAAAGTTGTTCAGGAAATGCCAACTGACAAAGCACCTGGCCCTGATGGTTTCAATGGCAAATTTCTCAAGAGTTGCTGGAATATTATTAAAGAGGATATTTATGAATTATGTTTCCAGTTCCATGAAGGAAATCTAAACTTGGAAAGCATTAACATGGGACACATTGCTCTAATTCCAAAGGTTGGCTCCCCTAAAACTGTTAATGATTACAGGCCCATCACTCTTCTGAACTGTATACTAAAACTTATTACCAAAATACTGGCAAATAGATTACAGAAGGTAGTCCTTCAGATTGTGCACAAAAATCAATATGGGTTTCTTAAAGGGAGAAACATACAAGATTGCTTGGCTTGGGCTTTTGAATTTATTTACCAATGTGAGACTTCAAAAAAGGAAATCATGTTATTAAAGTTGGACTTTGCCAAAGCCTTTGACACAATTGATCACTCTGCTATGATCAAGATTATGAGACAAATGGGATTTGATGAAAGATGGTTGAAATGGATTGAAATTATTTTTGGACAGGTAAATCAGCCATCTTATTGAATGGGGTCCCTGGCAGACAATTCCACTGTATGAGAGGTGTCAGACAAGGAGATCCTCTTTCTCCTCTAATCTTTGTTCTTTCTGCTGACCTCTTACAGTCTGCCATCAATAAAGCCTTCAGGGAAAATATTTTACATGCTCCATTCTCCCCTGACTTTGGACAAGATTTCCCAATTGTACAATATGCTGATGATACATTAATTATCATGCCTGCCTGCATAGATCAAGTTCATGTCATGAAGGAGATTCTTAAGAAATATGCCACTTCTACTGGACTGACAATCAATTTTCAAAAGTCCAACATGATACCTATTAATCTGTCAGAGGACAAGAATAAGGAAATTGCAGCTATAATTGGTTGTACTGTGGCCTCTATGCCCTTTACATATCTTGGTCTGCCATTGGGAACTACCAAACCTACTGTATATGATTTAATGCCTCTGGTGGATAGGATTGAAAGGAAAGTTTCAGCTTCTTTTCTAATGATGTCATATAGTGGCAGGGTTTCATTTATAAATTCCGTATTGGCTTCCATTGCAACTTTTGCAATGTGTTCAATTAAATTACCAGAGAAAATCATAAATCATGTGGAGAAAATTCAAAGACACTGTCTATGGAACAAAAAATCAGAGGATGGAGAGAAATGTTATTCACTAGCAGCATGCGACAAAATTTGTAGACCAAAGAAGAAAGGAGGACTCGGAATTCTAAATCTTAGAGTACAGAATGATGGGCTCTTATTAAAATATTTACATAAATTCTATAATAAAGTTGACACTCCATGGGTCACTTTGATTTGGAATACTTACTATACTGATAAGATTCCCCATGCTCTATCTCCTAGAGGATCTTTCTGGTGGAAGGATGTTTTTAAACTGTCTCACATTTTTAGAGGTATTGCTTTGAGCTTAATTGGCAATGGCACTTCAACTTTATTTTGGAAGGACAATTGGCAACATGGGGTGTTTGAAGGTAGCCATCCTAGGATTTTCTCCTATCCCAGAAAAGAAGACATGTCTGTTCAAGAATTCCTTTCATCAGATTCACTACACAATACATTTTTCCTGCCTCTCTCTCTCCTGAAGCCTTGGAGGAATTAAAAGACATTCAGAATATCTGCAGAGAAGTAACAATGACCCAAGACAATTCAGACAAATGGTCATACGTTTAGGGTAATGACAAATTCTCTTCAAGTCTATACTATCAATTCTATTTCAAGGACTTAGAGCCACACATTGCCTTCAAATGGTTATGGAAAGCCAGATGCACCCCAAAAGTCAAAAAATTTGGATGGCTAGTCCTATCAGACAGACTTAACACCAGAAATATGCTAAGAAGGAGAAATTTCTCTCTAAGTTCAGGTTATGATTGTCTAATGTGTGCCAATCCTCTAGAAGAAACTATAGAGCATATGATCTTTGAATGCCCATTTAGCAAATCTTGTTGGGACCTTCTCCATATAACTTGGCCCTCAGGAACTACAAGATTACAGATAATTGAACTAGGGAAGGCCTCTTGGAACCAAAAGCTATTCATGGAAATTGTTTTGTTAGGAGCCTGGAACATCTGGAAAGAAAGGAATAATTTACTATTTAATGGTATTCAACCAACTGTAGCTTCCTGGAGGGCTAGACTAGTCTTAGACTTGAATCTTTTAGTCCATAGGACTAAGGAGGATCTTCATCCTCACATCCAAAACATTATCTCCTCTCTGTAATTTTTCTTTTGCCTTTATTCTGCTGGGCATTTCCCATTGTAAATATGTAAAAAGACTTCTGTGATTTCTATTTAATGGCAAAGTATTAGGAGCCTTTCCTATTGTTAGAGTCTCAAAAAAAATAGTAACGATAGCTATTTTGTTGAATTTGCTCCCACTACGATTAATAATAATGACTATGCTTATGTGGAGAGTAATAATTATTTTATGCATGTCGCTCATGATAAGAATGTTTTATGTGATAGTTATATTGTTAATTTTATTCATGTTGCTACTGAAAGTTATTATGAGAGAGGGAAACATGGTCTTATGTATCTCAACAATATTAAGTGTCCCCTCTTTATGCTGAAAGTCTTGAAGTTGCACTTGTTTTGCTTTCCTATGCTTGTTGCTTTGTGCTTTCATGACTTGTTTCTTTACAAGATTCCTATGCATAGTAAGTGGGTTATACTTAAATGAGTTTTGAATTTGCTTCTTGATGCTCTCTTTTACTTCAATTCATATTTCTTTGTGAGCATCTTCTCAAACTATCAAGCCTAACTTAAAGGCGTTAAAGAAAAGTACTTGTTGGGAGATAACCTAAGAGTTTTCTTGAGTCATGGAAGTTATTACCTCTGTAATAACTGCTCCTTATCCTTTTTTGTTTGCTTTTTGTACCAAGAATAACCTCTAATGAGAGGGAAGTAAGATTTGGAGAGTTGCTGTCCCAAAACAGATTTTTGTGCTCCACCGTAAATATTCGTGAGGAATCTCTATAAGTCGGATTGAGCTGATATTTTGTGAATAAATCACCCTAGTATGTTAGCTAACTTTTTTTAGTTCAACACTTTTTTATTTGAGCAACAGAAGGTCTTCGAAAAAATCGTTTTCTACCTGCTAGTCTGTTTTGATAGATTTCTGCCATTATTTGCATTTGCTTCTTATTGATTCCTTTTGGGGTTCTTTTTTAGGAAATTGAGATTTTTGAGGGAATTGCTATATTAGATTGTGTTTTTAGTGAAAGTTTTTCTATTTCAAAACCAAAACACAAGGGTCTATTATCTTTTGCTTAGAACTTTTTAGTTCTTCTTTGTGGATTTGTGAGACAAGATCACTGATATTTTTGATTATTATCTTTGTGAGTTGTTTCAAATAAGTTGATTGGTGTTGGAAAAGAGTAGAAAGTTTCATGCTTAAGTGGTACAAAAGGGAGCTTGTTTTGACTGTGGCTTAGAATTTATCATGTCATGCTAGATTTTACTTTGACCTTATGCTTAGTGATTATTGTTGTAGCATGACTTGTTCTAAACAATTGAGATTGCTTAATGTTCCTTGAAGTAATCATGCATTGTTTTAGCATACAAAAACATAGTATTGTGGTATTCTCCTCTGATGCTTTGTTTGGGTTGACTTGGCACATGCTCACACCATGTTATGACTATGAACAAGTCACCATAGCCTCTATGATCATTTAGTCCTTGAATTGTAGTACCACTTTATGCTTTGATTAGTAATGGTTTGTCGCTCTGCATGATTTTTGCCATTATTTCTCTCTTAGTTGGTCGCTCCCAGTCTTTTGCTAGCCTCCACTTGTATGAGTAAGCTCTACTCATGCTTCCAACTCCCAAGTAACCAAGTTATTCCAAAGTGTCCACTACAAATTCCTATGCATGGTGTGTTACACCATTCCAAGTATATTCTTTTTTTCATCTATCTTCCAATTAAAAAGTATTTTGTTATGTGAAAACCTAGTGATTAAAGCTCTCACAAACTTGATGGCACACTTTATTTTTCTTGACCCTAGTAAACTTGAACCATTGTGTCATATATGTTGTATATGCTTGCACTTATACGTTGGAATTAGCAGAACCATGATGTCATGGGGAACGTTTTCAACATTGCACTTGTACTTTGTACACGGTTGATATCATGCTCTTTTGTCTATGGATGTCGCTGGTGTGAAATAAAAAGGGAGCTTGTAAGTCCATGGAGTTATGTTTTTTGTGTTAGAGAAACGCCTGGGCCGCTAGCCTAAGCCATGCCTAATCATGGTGGAAACTTGCAACATCACCATAATGAGAAATCTGTGAAGCATCCTCAATAAAAACTTATGCATATAGCAAATAAAAAGATCGCCGAGATGCTCATTGTTTGCTTACCATGTGAAAGGGGTACCCTGTTGGCGGTTCTCTGTGATACACATGTACATACTATGACAAGAACTTACAGATGACTAAAGTTGAGTATCATGAGGTGCGGCCCTCATATTCAAGGGACATGAGATTGCCAACTTATGCTTTGTCAAGCATATACTCCATAGTTTGTTCACTTTTACCTTAATCACTTCAAGATTCTTATGATAGGCGCAATGAGAGCTGAAAGCTAACAAGTACCATAATTTTTGGAAGCTCTTTTTGAGACTTGAAATCACTTCTTCCCTTTTGTGAAGGGCCTTTCTTCCACTATTATATTGAGTCTCCACCTTCTATCCTTAGGCACCAGTTAAGAGAGCATAGTTGCCATTCTTATTTCTATGGGCATTGTCCCAAAACTTATTGATTGATGCATAATGTTGATATTACTTGTTCTTGTGCTATTTGTATCTAGTCACTCATATGAACTTTGAAGGTGTCCTTTGCATTTATGTTTTGCTACTCCATGAGGGACAAGCTGAATGCCACTATGCTATGTTTTCTGTATGTGAAACAAACAAACGTTTTTCAATGCATTGTTATTCATGAATCTTTGTTTGTATCCTTTCATGTTGCATGCATAGTTACTTTGTCTTATTGTTGGAACTCCATATTTCATGCTCGTGTTTAGAGTACTTTCATCCCAGCTTTCAATGCTTTGCAAATGGTTTGATCAAGATTGTGATGGTGCATGTCACCTCAAAAATTATTCTTTTTACCACTTACCTACTCGAGGACGAGCAGGAGTTAAGCTTGGGGATGCTTGATACGTCGGAAATGTATCTATAATTTTTGATGTTCCATGCTTGTTTAGTATCAACTTGTTTATGTTTTGTCTACAATTTGAGGTATTTTTATACACTTTATGGAACTAACCTATTGACAAGATGCCATAGTGCCAGTTGCCTGTTTTCTGCTGTTTTTGGTTTCAGAAAGCTAAAAAATGTATACTCTCGGAATTGGACAGGACAAAAGCCAAAGTTCATATTTTTCCCTGAACAATATGGAAACCCTAGGCCACACCTGTAGGGTTTCGTAGCATGCAAAACAAAAAATTTCTATCGCATACAAACAAACAAGCCAAGATCTATCTACTAGATTGTAGCAACGAGTCGATGGAATAACTTACCCTCGAAGATTCCAAAGTGTTTAACGAGCGGATTCTCGTGGGTGATGTAGTCGCATTCTTCCCGATCTCAAGATCGCAGATGATCCTTTCGGCCATGCGTCCTAGCAGCCCCGCAATCGGTCACACGCTCGTACTGACGAAGACCTTCCTCTCCCTTGTTCCAAAGAAATGGAGGTTGTAGCACTCTCGCGATTCCGCAGACAACGGCGTGGTACCGAAGTAGAGGGAGATCTCGCAGGCTTCATTTGCCGGAGCGAGTATGGTGGAGTATGAGAGATCTCCTCGGTGATCTAGGGTTTAGACACACCAAGGAGGGGATGCTAGAGCCGGCGGCTAGGGTTCCGGAGACCCCCAAGTCGGCGGCTAGGGCAAAACCCTAAGGGGGCGGCGGCTATGGTGGGCTACAGCTTCTAGGGTTTGAGGTGAGGGACTTGTGTGCTCTAGGAGGGAGCCCTGCCCCTCCTTATATAGGTGGAGGGGCCGGCGGCCAAGGGGAGGGAGTGGAGTCCCTCCGTAACTCGGCTTGGGTGGTGCGCCGGCTTGGGGAGGAGGACTCCCTTCCCAACTCGGTTTCACCCTTCGTCCTCTTTTCACTTTCCAAATTTAGCCGTTTGACTTTTCAATTTAGCTATTTGACTTTTCAAACTAGGATTTAATTTAATCCTTTATTTGGAACAGCGAGGACACTTAGTACATGATGCAATCATTCCAACTTGCAATGACACATTCATGTACCCCTTCCTCCGAGTGCCGGACATTCCGAACCTTCTAGAACATTCTCGATGAAAACACCTAATCATTCCCGAACTCAAACGGGACTTTCCTTATATGAATCTTATTCTCCGGACCATTCCGGATCACCTCGTGATATCCCGGATCCCATCCGAGACTCAACAACATTAGGTCTCTTTCATAATACCATAACTACTCAAACAACGTTGAATCCTTAAGTGTGTCTCCCTACGGTTCGTGAATTATGCGGACATGATCGAGACACTTCTCCTAACAATAACCAATAGAGGAATCTGGAAATTCATATGGCTACATATTTCTACGATTACTTTGCGATCGAATGAACCACTTACATACGATACCAATTTCCTTTTGTCTCACGATAGTTTACTTATCCGAGGTTATGATCGCTGGTATCTCTCGCATACCTAGTTCAACCTCGTTACGATAAGTACTCTTTTCTCGCTCCGTGATATGTGATCCTTGTGAGCCAGTCACATGCTTGCAAGCTAATTGGATGACATTTCACCGAGAGGGCCTGAGTATATCTATCCGTCATATGGATGGACAAATCCCACTCTTGATCCATGTGTTTCAACCAATACTTTCCAAACACTCAATGCCACCTTTATATCCACCCGATTCGGTGTGGTGTTTGATGTCATCAAAGCATCCATCCAAAGAAAGGTGATATGCATGATCTCATGGTCGAAGGAATTAGGTTACTATGTATCAGAAAGCATATAGCAATTGAACTATTGAAATGACTTGATCTTTATGCTACGCTTATCTATAGGAGTATGTCCATCATATCATTCTCCTAACGATATGATCTTGTTGTTGATAACATCTCAATGTTCATGATAGGGAAACCACAATCATTTATCAATCAACAAGCTAGTGATGTATAGAGGCTATACTAGGGACTTCAAATTAAGTTTACAAATCACACAAGTATTAATGTTTCCTTGTTAATACTATTATAGCATGAATGTAAACATTTATCATAAACACAAAGATATAATAATAACTACATTTATTATTGCCTCTAGGGCATATCTCCAACAGTCTCCCACTTGCACTAGAGTCATCTAATCTAGATTACATGGTAATATACCGAACACCCATGGCAGTTTGGTGCTGGTCATGTTTTGCCCTCGGGAGAGGTTTAGTCAACGGATCCGCCACATTCAGATCTGTGTTTACTTTGCAAATCTTTATATCCCCATCTTGGATATGTTCTCGAATAGCGTGAAAACGCAGCTTGATATGCTTCAGCTTCTTGTGTGACCTTGGTTCTTGCGCATTGGCTATGGCGCCCATGTTATCACAGTAGATAGACATTAGGTCCAACAAGACTAGGAACCACACCCAGCTCAGTAATGAACTCTTTCATCCATATCGCTTCTTGTGAAGCCTCCGGCGACCATGTATTCCGATTTAGTTGAAGATCTCGCCACAACGCTTTGCTTTGCACTCCTCCAGCTAACTGTTGCACCATTCAAAATAAATACGTATCCAGATTGTGATTTAGAATCATCCGGATCGGTGTTCCAACTAGCATCGGTGTAACCATTAACAACGAGTTGTTCATCACCTCCATAAGAAAGAACCATATCCTTAGTTCTTCTCAAGTACTTAAGGATGTTTTGATCACGTCCAATGATCCACTCCTGGATCACTTTGATATCTGCTAGTTAAACTAACAACATATGCAATGTCGGGTCTAGTACATAGCATGGCATACATTAGAGATCCTATGGCTGAGGCATAGGGAGTCTTACTCATCCTTTCTCTATCTTCTGCCGATGTCGGACTTTGAGTTTTACTCAAGGTCGTATTGGGCAACATGGGCAAGAACCCTTTCTTGCTATCTTCCATTCCAAACCTCTTTAGAACTTTGTCCAAATATGTACTCTGTGACAATGATATTTGGCGTTTCGATCTATCTCTATAAATCTTTATGCCTAATATGTAAGCTGCTTCGCCAAGATCCTTCATTGGAAAACTATTATTCAAATATTCCTTGACACTATTAAGAAGGTCTACATCATTCCCAATCAACAATACTTCATCCACATATAGTATTAAGAATGCTACAGAGCTCCCACTCACTTTCTTGTAAATACAAGCTTCTCCATAAGTTTGTATAAAACCAAAACTTTTGATCACCTTATCAAAACGTTGATTCCAACTTCGGGATGCTTGATTCAATCCATAGATGGACCGTTGAAGTTTGCATACCTTGTTAGCATCTTTAGGATCGACAAAACCTTCGGTTTGCATCATATACAACTCTTCATCAATATCTCCATTGAGGAATGCTGTTTTGACATCCAACTGCCATATCTCATAATCGTAATATGCAGCGATTGCTAACATAATCCTCACAGACTTTATCTTTGCTACTGGTGAGAAAGTCTCATGGTAGTCAACTACTTGAATTTGTCGAAACCCTTTTGCGACAAGTCGAGATTTATAGATGAATATTACCATTACCGTCTGCTTTCTTCTTGAAAATCCATTTGTTCTCGACAGCCTTCCGGCCATCCGGTAAGTCCACCAAAGTCCATACTTGGTTTTCGTACATGGATCCAATCTCGGATTTCATGGCTTCTTGCCATTTATTGGAATCTGGGCTCATCATTGCTTCCTCATATATCTCGGGTCATCGTGTTGTCCACCAACATGACACTCATAACGGGATCATACCAACTGGAGTGGTACGAGTTCTCGTTGACCTCCGAGGCTCAGAAAACTTCAACAAGTTTCATGATCATCATCATTAGCTTCCTCTAATTGGTGTAGGCACCACAGGAACTTCTTCTGGTGCGCTACTCGCAATTTCGAGAGAAGGTTCGACAACCTCGTCGAGTTCTACTTTCCTTCCAGTCACTTCTTTCGAGAGAAATTCCTTCTCTAGAAAGGATCCATTCTTGGCAACGAAGATTTTGCCTTCGGATCTATGATAGAAGGTATACCCAATAGTTTCCTTTGGGTATCCTATGAAGACGCATTTTTCCGCTTTGGGTTCAAGCTTGTCCGGCTGTAACTTCTTTACATAGGCTTCGCAACCCCAAACTTTAAGGAACGACAATCTAGGTTTCTTCCCAAACCATAATTCATACGGTGTCGTTTCAACGGATTTAGATGGTGCCCTATTTAAAGTGAATGCGCCTGTTTCTAATGCATAACCCCAAAATGATAGCGGTAAATCTGTAAGTGACATCATAGAACGAACTATATCTAAGAGAGTTTGATTACGACGTTCGGACACACCATTACGCTATGGTGTTCCCGGCAGTGTCAACTGTGAAAGTATTCCGCATTTCTTCAAATGCTCGCCAAACTCGTAACTTAGATATTCACCTCCAGGATCAGAACGTAGAAATTTAATCTTCTTGTTACGTTGATTCTCTACCTCACTTTGAAACTCCTTAAACTTCTCGAAAGTTTCGGACTTATGTTTCATGAAATAGATATACCCATATCTACTCAAGTCATCCGTGAAGGTAAGAACATAACGATAACCACCGCGCGATGCTACACTCATTGGACCACACACATCAGTATGTATGATTTCCAATAAGTCCGTAGCTCGCTCCATCATACCAGAAAATGGAGTCTTAGTAATTTTACCCATTAGACATGCTTCGCATCTTTCAAGTGATTCAAAATCAAGTGATTCAAGAAGTCCATCGGAATGGAGTTTCTTCATACGTTTCACTCCAATGTGACCAAGACGACAGTGCCACATATAGGTCGAACTATCGCTTGATTTCAAACGTTTAGCCTCAATGTTGTTCATATGTGTATTTCCACTATCGAGATTCAATAATAATAGACCATCTATCAAAGGTGCAGGTGCATAAAACATATTACTCATATAAATCAAACAACCATTATTCTCGGACTTAAACAAGTAACCGTCTCGCAATAAACAAGATCCTGATATAATGTTCATGCTCAACACAGGCACCAAATAACAATTATTTAAGTATAAAACTAATCCCGATGGTAGATGAAGGGGTAGCGTGCCGACCGCGATCACATCAACCTTTGATCCGTTTCCCACGCGCATCGTCACCTCGTTCTTCGCTAGCTTCCGTTTATTCTGCAAAGACTGTTTGAGTTACAAATATGAGCAACCGAACCAAAGATCAAATACCCAGCACTACTACGAGTACTAGTGAGATACACATCAATAACATGTATATCGATATACCTTTCTTCTTGATGTTGCTTCTTCAGATCCGCCAAGTAATTTGGGCAATTCCGCTTCAGGACCTTCTCCCTTGCAGTAAAAACACTCGGTTTGTGCTTAGGTACAGCCTTGGTTTTCTTCACGGCGTGGTAACTTTCTTACCACCCTTCTTGAAGTGTCCTTCTTCTTAGACATGCCTTTCTTGAATTTGGTGGTCTTATTGACCAACAACACTTGGTGCTCTTTCTTGATCTCCACTTCGCAGACTTTAACATAGCAAAGCCTCGCAACTTGTTCATGTTCTGCATGTTGTAGTTCATCACAAAGTTCTTGTAACTTGGTGGTAGTGTTTGGAGGACACGGTAAATCCCCAAAGCATTAGGAATTACTATACCCAAGCTTTGAAGTTTGTTTGCGTGCCCAGACATCTTAAGCACATGCTCACTGACGGAGCTACCCTCTTCCATCTTGCAGTTAAAGAACTTTTCAAAAGACTCATAACTTTCAATTGCCGCATGAGTCTCAAAGATCAATTTGAGATCCTCGACAATATCATATGGGTCTGAATTCTCAAACCTTTTCTGAAGCTCCGATTCCAAACCATACAAGATAGCACACTGAACTATGGAGTACTGATTCTTCCGAGCGAGGTAAACATTCTTTACTTCATCGGAAGCATCACCGCAGTGGGTCACCCAATGTGCATCCAAAGACATAGGTCAAACTACCAGCTGTGAGGACAATCCTCAAATTGCGGAACCAATCCGCGAAGTTGCTTCCATTGTTTTTCAACTTTTCTTTCTCTAGGAATGCACTAAAATTGATGGTAGGGGCTGCCATTGATCTACAACATATTTGCAATAGTTTAGACTAAGTTTATGACAAATTGAGTTCAAATTAATAATAAAGTTAATCTAGGTGAACTCCCACTCAAAACAACATCCCTCACATTGTTTTAGTGATCACACGAACCAAATCCACTACATCAACACCGATCATCACGAGAGTTGATATAGTTTCAATGGCGAACAATCGTCATGTTCATCATATCTACTATATGATTCATGCTTTACCTTTCGGTGATCCGTGTTCCGAGACCATGTCTGTACATGCTAGGCTCGTCAAGATCAAACCTTAGTTTCCGCATGAGCAAATCTGGCTTGCTCACGTTGTATACACTTGCATAATCTAACACACCCGATCATCACGTGGTTCTTTGAAACAACAAGCTTTAGCAACGGTGCTAACTAAGGGTGAACACTTTATGACTTGAAATTCATGTGCATGAGGGATCATCTTATAATGCTACCGTCGTCTACTAAGCAATACAAGATGCATAAAGGATTAACATCACATGCAATTCAAAATATGTGATATGATATGGCCTTTCTTCTTTGTGCTTCCGATATCCATCTTCAAGCACGAACATGATCTCCATCATCACCGGCATTGCATCAAGGTCAATGACGCTTCTCCATGGTTGTCGTCCACCGGCTTCAACTATTACAACTACTTTGAATAGACACGCGGGTCTTTAACATAAATTAAAGACAACCATATGGCTCCTGCCGGTTGCCAACTTACAATAAGGAACATTGCATACATCAAATATAATCACAATCATGGCCATATCACATCACTGCACACCCCTGCAAAACAAAGTTAGACGCCTTTAATTTCTTTGCATGTTTTACGTGGCTTGGGGATTTCAATAAGTGTCGATCTAACTTACGAACATGAACCACAACATTGATACTAGTATTGTTAATCACCCGTTGCAAATTGGATCTTAACTATGCTAGGAGAAACAGGCACCCGCAAAGCCACTTATGCAATACAAGTTGCATGTCAAGCGTGGAGCAAGTCTCATGAACGATGTAATGTAAGGTTAGCCCGGGCCGCTTCATCCCAACATACCGCAAGATGCAAAGTACACAAGAAGCAATCGACAATAAAAACATCAATGCCCACAATGACCATTGTGTTCTACTCGTGCAACAGATCTACATATAGACACGGCTCTGATACCACTGTAGGGTTTCGTAGCATGGAAAACAAAAAATTTCTATCGCATACAAACAAACAAGCCAAGATCTATCTACTAGATTGTAGCAACGAGTCGATGGAATAACTTACCCTCGAAGATTCCAAAGTGTTTAACGAGCGGATTCTCGTGGGTGATGTAGTCGACTCTTCCCGATCTCAAGATCGCGTGACGATCCTTCCAAGGCTGCGTTCGGCAGCCCCGCAATCGGTCACACGTTCGGTACTCAACGAAGACCTTCCTCTCCTTGTTCCAGAAAATGGAGGTTGTAGCACTCTCCTCGCAAAGACAACGGCGTGGTACCTAAGTAGAGGGAGATCTCGCAGGCTTCGCCTTAAGCCGGAGCGAGTATGGTGGAGTATGAGAGCTCCCTGAGATCTAGGGTTTAGACACACCAAGGAGGGATGCTAGAGCCGCGGCTAGGGTTCCGAGACCCCAAGTCGGCGGCTAGGGCAAACCCTAAGGGGCGGCGCGGCTATGGTGGGCTGACTTCTAGGGTTTGAGGTGAGGGACTTGTGTGCTCTAGGAGGAGCCCCGCCTCCTTATATAGGTGGAGGGGCCGGTGAGGGAGGGAGTGGAGTCCTCCCAACTCGGCTTGGTGGTGGCCGCTTGGGAGGAGGACTCCCTCCCCAACTCAGTTTCACCCTTCCTCCTCTTTTCACTTTCCAAATTTATCCGTTTGACTTTTCAATTTAGCTATTTGACTTTTCAAACTAGGATTTAATTTAATCCTTTATTTGGAACAGCGAGGACACTTAGTACATGATGCAATCATTCCAACTTGCAATGACACATTCATGTACCCCTTCCTCCGAGTGCCGACATTCCTAACCTTCTAGAACATTCCCGATGAAAACACTAATCATTCCCAACTCCAAACGGGACTTTCCTTATATGAATCTTATTCTCCTGACCATTCCGGATCACATCGTGATATACCGGATCCCATCCGAGACCAACAACATTCGGTCTCTTTCTCATAATACCATAACTACTCAAACAACGTCAATCCTTAAGTGTGTCTCCCTACGATTCGTGAATTATGCGACATGATCGAGACACTTCTCCAACAATAACCAATAGAGGAATCTGGAAATTCATATGGCTCCCACATATTTCTACGATTACTTTATGCATCGAATGAACCACTTACATACGATACCAATTTCCTTTTGTCTCACGATAGTTTACTTATCCGAGGTTATGATCGTCGGTATATCTGCATACCTAGTTCAACCTCGTTACCGATAAGTACTCTTTTCTAGTTCCCGTGATATGTGATACCTTGTGAGCCAGTCACATGCTTGCAAGCTAATTGGATGACATTTCACCGAGAGGGCCCAGAGTATATCTATCCGTCATATGGATGGACAAATCCCACTCTTGATCCATGTGTTTCAACCAATACTTTCCAAACACTCAATGCCACCTTTATAGCCACCCAGTTACGGTGTGGTGTTTGATGTCATCAAAGCATCCATCCAGTAAAGGTGATATGCATGATCTCATGGTCGAAGGAATTAGGTTACTATGTATCAGAAAGCATATAGCAATTGAACTATTGAAATGAATTGATCTTTATGCTACGCTTTTCTATAGGAGTATGTCCATCATATCATTCTCCTAATGATATGATCTTGTTGTTGATAACATCTCAATGTTAATGATAGGGAAACCACAATCATTTATCAATCAACAAGCTAGTGATGTATAGAGGCTATACTAGGGACTTCAAATTAAGTTTACAAATCACACAAGTATTAATGTTTCCTTGTTAATACTATTATAGCATGAATGTAAACATTTATCATAAACACAAAGATATAATAATAACTACATTTATTATTGCCTCTAGGGCATATCTACAACAACACCCTAGGTGGGCGTGGGTCCCACCCTAGCCACGCCCATAGGAGGTGTGGGCCCCCTGAACCTCCACCGACCTTGCCTCCTTCGCCTATAAGAAGCCCCCAACTTAGAAACCCTAAAGAATCGGGGAGAATGCCACGAAAAGTTCCGCAGCGCCGCCGCACCGAAGGGGATATTCGGGGACAAAAAGTCTATTACGGCACCCTGCCGGGACAGGGAAGTGCCCCCGGAGCCATATCCACCACCATCTCCATCACCGTGGCTGATTCCCATGATGAGGAAGGATTAGTTCTTCCTCGAGGCTACGGGCTCTACCGGTAACTATTTGTTCATCTCTCTCTCTATGCATGATCATGTTGTGGTCATGAGGTTTGTAATCAAGTAGATCTAATCTGTTACTCAAGTGCTTCAATAGATCTCTGCTCTCCCCATGTGTGTCAAAGTGACAGCGTGCATGCCATGCTGGCACTTAGGCTAGAGTCTACATAAAAATACATCGTGCTTTAATAGATCTATGTTGTTCCCCACGTGTGTGAAAGTGACAGCCTACACGCCGTGTGTGGCACTTAAGCTAGACTACATATATATTTGTTATGAGTTATATTTGGAGTAGGATGTCTTTATGAAATTGTGGTGTTTGTTGGAACCATCTAGTGCTCAAGGTGATAGTGTGGGGTTATCTAGATTGGGAAAGGCGGACTTTGAGGTGTGATGTTATAGCCCTACCATGGATTAGAGTGTCCAACCGGAGAGTAGTTAAGAGTAGTATCATGAAGAGAAGATATTTATATGAGAGAGTGTTCACTAGTGAAAGTATGATCCCTAGGCCTTGTTTATAAGCATTGAAACACCGTTTGCATCTAGATATGTTACATGTTTGCTTGCTTCCATGTTTTTTCCTTTAGTCTTTACCTCACCATCAAGCTATTTTCTAGCACTACCACTTGTATTTCACTATCTCTTCAGCGAACTAGTTTACCTATACATCTGACAAGTGTATTGGGTGTGTTGGGGACACAAGAGACTTCTTGTATCTTGATTGTAGGGTTTCTTAAGAGGGATACCTTTGACCACTTCGTCCCTGAGTTTGATAAACCTTGGGTAATCCACTTAAGGGAAACTTGTTGTTGTTCTATAAACCTCTGCACTTGGAGGCCCAACAACTGTCTACAAGAATATAAGTGCGTAGACATCAATGGCGGAACCGAAGGTTACAAGGGTGCGCAGATTGGATCTAGTGTGAGGTGGGTGTATGAGAGTTGAGAGAGATCCTCCTGACCGTTCCCTCCTCGCCTTTATATGGGAGGCTAGGTCGAGTCGGTTACAGATTAGGGTTTCACCCTTTGAAATTCTATCTTTAGCTAGCCGTGCTTCCCAAGAAGTCGTGTCTGTATGGGCCTTGTTCACCCGAATCCCTCCTGGGCCACGCCATCCGTAGTGGGGGATTGTATGGGCCTCTGCCAGGCTGGCACCGGGTAGGCTAACATTAGGTACCCATAGGTCATACCCATGTCAGTAGCCCTCGAGTGTTCAGTCGAATCATAGATTGGATTGGAGACTCCTAAGTATTTCGGGTGCTTTCATTCGAACGTTTCGAGTCAATGTGTTAGTTCATAGGGATTGTTGATATGTGCGCCTGACTCACCTGACAGATCAGGGTCAGTTAACTGTCTTTTGACAAAACAACACGATCTACTTCAGACTCGAGTCCTCGAACTCGAATCTGGAAGAATGCTGGCGTAATTCGACTTAGGCCGCGGGGGTCTTACATGAGTCGAATTCCAGTGTTTTAAGTTATGTACCCAACGCGTCCGTCAAGATTTTTCATCGTGTCTGTTGGCACGGAATGTTACTAGCAGAGCACAGTCGGGTGCGTTGCCAGGACATCAGATGATATTTTTAGGTCTTATCTTTGAGTCGTAGACATAACATCC
The DNA here is from genome assembly GCA_030063025.1 of Avena longiglumis. Taxonomy (NCBI): domain Eukaryota; kingdom Viridiplantae; phylum Streptophyta; class Magnoliopsida; order Poales; family Poaceae; genus Avena; species Avena longiglumis. The sequence continues at coordinate 341,571,026 of CP125978.1, read as the reverse complement.
GAAAATTTACCACCGCGGAGGTGTTTCGGGTGAGCAAGGAGACGGTATCTCACTTAGCAATAATTTGGGAAATCTGCCAATGTAAATTTCATTTTTGCCACAGAGGATCCGAAGGATCTCATTCGAATAGTTCATAGGGTGCGCGACCAGCGCTCCCTATGGGAGTAGCCCCCCGAGTGTCTGTTTGAGTCGTAAACTTTAATTCTGCGGATCACATCAACGCTAGTGCTTTTTCGAATGCGCGATCAGCGCTCCCTATGGGAGTATCCCCCGAGTCCTTAATGGAGTCGCAGAGTCGAGGAAGGACTCGAAGCTTTGGGGAAGTACTACAACTGATATGAGAACCATGTCAATTTCTCAGGTGCGCGACCAACGCTCATGATAGGAGTAGCCCCCGAGTAGTTGGTTGAGTCGTAGACTCGAGTAAGTACTTTATGTGCAATCAAAAGTTTGTAGCCATTGCTAGCTTTTGCTTTGATGATGTCATTGCTGATGCTTGGTGAGCTCAACCGTCTGCAGCAGTAGAGGCTATGTGACGAGACGATCATGGGTCCCACTTTGTGACTTGGATTTGACTAGTCACGCGTAAGTTACGCGATAATTATGGCGTCTCCTCGATTCCCGTGTGTAGTGCACAGAGTGCTCGCGACGGTTCGGGCGGCTCGTGCCACATGTATGCCGCGATGTGACACGTTTTAGGGTAATTGAATCGATGGTCCATCTTTATCGTCCTCGTCTTTTTATACTATGGGGATACGGTAATTTTTCCCCTCGCCATTTGCTCTTCGTCGCTCTTTGTCTTTCTTCTTCCTCCATTCCTAGAGCTCGTCATCGCCGTGCACTGGATATTCTTCATGTTTTCCATCTTCTCACCTCCGCGCCCATCGTGTCGCACACCGCGCGCACACAATGGGTAAGTCGAAGAAGTCCACTTCTGCTACTGCAGGGACGAGCAGTGCCAGCGCCGCTAAGAAGACATCCACCGCCAGCTGCGTCATTGATGGTGGTTGGCGGCGGTCCGCAATCAGGGAGGCGTACATGTGCTGCCTACGTGAGGCCAGTCTCATCTCGAAGGAGAAGGGCGACACCATCCTTCCTCATGAGGAGGTAACTCCGGACCCACCCGAAGGTTTTCTGGTAATGTTTTAAGCTTTTGTCATCCGAGGGCTTTCTCTTCCTTCCCACGAATTTCTTCGTGGGCTTCTATTTCTTTATGGGCCACAACTCCACCAGTTGTCGCCCAATTCTCTTCTTCATATCGCGTGTTTTATCACGCTTTGCGAGTGCTAGCTCGGTATTGAGCCACACTTCGACCTCTTCAAGAAACTTTACTCCTTGAAGAGCCAATCTGGTACTGGCGGCGTTTATGCACTGGGTGGGTGCAGGATATCCATCTGCGCCACCATCCATGTTTTCTCCTTCTACCTCTGCGAGTATGTCCACTAATGGAGGAACAAGTGGTTTTACATTCGCGACTCCAACCTAAACGGTCAACACTATGGGATAGCCCCCTTCAACGCCAGCAAGGTGGTCACCCGAAAGCGCTCGTGGTCCAACAAGATCATGGAGGAAGAGGCCACAGTTGTGGAGAAGCTGTACCAGCGAGTGGAGGCACTCCAGATGGTGCGAGGCAAAGAGGTCTGCGGTGTCGACATCATCTGGACGTTCCTCAAGAGTCGAGTGCATCCCCTCCAAGCGAGGGTGTACCCAATGTTTCTATACTCTGGCACCACCGACCCGACGAGAGTGTCAGATGAGGATATGTCCTCATCCGACCTCGACCGAGCGCGTTGTCCCCTACTGAAGTATAAGGCAGACGAGGAGCTACCGGGGAAGTCTCTGAATACCCCCTTTTCCGTTGGGAAGGAAGTTCATCAGGTGCGTTTCTCTATTTGCACAAAATGCATTTTCAGTTGTTTGTGCCTTCTATTTTCTGACTTTGTCATGTTTATCTACTGCTTCGCAGGAGATTAAGGTGGAGAGCTTGATGCCTCCCCTTCCTGATAAATACGTAGTTGCGCCAGACGATGGGGATGCGGAATCTAAATCCACACTTCCCACATGCGGTCGCCGTCTATGGAAGCCCCCGAGCATAGCGAAGGGATCTCTCGCAAGAGGTCTCGAAGTGAGAGCTCGGATGGGGCGACGCCGCCAATGCCGAAAGGGCCTGCCTTCTCTTGTGGCACGCCGGGTATGAAGGAGCTACCTCCCCTATTCCCGATGTACCTGTTCGGGACATGGCTCCGCAGCCGCCGGCAAATAAGAAGAAGGAGACGCCAGTTTTCGATCTCTCTGACATTCCGTCGTAAGTTTGTTGTCCTTTTTACGTTTGTGGTGTGCTAGGTATTAGCTTACTTTTTATCGGTTAGGAGAAACTCCTCAGAAGAGTCCTTCGAGGAAGAACTTGATGAGATGCATGGGGAGTCGAAGGCAATGGCTAATGCGGCCTCCCCGAAGATGGCGGCCAACTCCAACGACGAAACATCGAGCTCCTTGAAGCCAAGGACTCGTGCGGTTTTCTCCCGGAAGGTGCAAGTTACACCCTTAGGGTATTAGGGTACCCATGTAAGTGCTTTTAATTTTTCAAGGGATATCCCCCGAGCCCTTTATTTGCCTGACTTGTTTGTTTCTTCATTGTATCCCTTCATCCGTGACATCAATCGCCTCGGACATCAATACCTCGCCTTGGATGATAAATTTCGGCAACTCCAAGGCGCGTGTACTTCTTCCCTTTGTCTTTGAGTACTAATGAATGCTTCTTGTTTGATCCTTTTCTTATTGGGTGTCGTAGATGAGAATAATGAGGATATCCGCAAGCTGTATGCACTTCAAAAGAGTCACAGCCAAGCGGAGACCAAGAGGAAGGATGCCGTGGAGGCTCTCGAATGTTGCCGACAGGAGGCCCAAGATCGTGGGAAGAAGCTTGCGGCTGCTACGACATCTCGGGAGAAGGTCATGGAGGAGAAGCTTATGGCTGCTGCCAAAGCACTGTCCGGTAAGTGACCATACGTTCCCCTACCTGAGTTTATTTTTTCTTCTAGTGTGTTTCCTTTTGCTCATACGAATTTGCTTTGCCACGACTTATAGATGCTACTGGCGTCACATTTGATCGCGGTGTCATGGAGCATGGGGACCCCATGGCGGATGCTGTTGGCTATTGTGGCGGTCGAAGATCACTGCAGCAATACTGCCGAGACGCTGGGCAAGGCCAAGGAAGTCCTCGCCCACTTTTACCAAGAGATCTCTCTGAAGGGCGTCGTTCTTGACGATGTCGACTCTCTGGCAAGGGCCTTGGTGGGAGATGCCCCCTGCGGACTACAAGAAGGCCCAGAAGGGTGTGGGTGCAACCCTGGGCCTGGCATCCAGCGCATAGCTGAATCTCCCCTAGGTCACCTACAAGATGCCGGTGGCAGCGGATGGCACTAAGGTAGATTTTGCTCCTTTCGCCTCCCGCTGCAAGCATTTTGTCCCGAAGCTCATTGATCTTCTAGCCACATATGCGCTGGAGCAGCAGCGGGCAGCCAAGGCGAAGGCCTCGAAGTCCGAAGCTGCTCCGGATGCCGCTGCTGCTTAGGTCTCCTGCGCCATAGTTTATTTGATAGTATTTTTATTTTGCATTTCCAGCGTGCATGTAATGCCTGGACGAATCCGACTTTACCATGTAATGGTTGCTTTAATGTAAATATATGTTTTTCCTTTGACTCTTGTAAATTTCTTTGGTTTTTATACTTTGTCACCTGTACGCCTCTCCGGGTCCTTCAAATGCTGAGCCAGTAGCCACGCCGCCTGCCCAAGCTGTTGCTCGTCTGCCACCGAATGAGGCATCACAGTTTCCACTGCTACGTGACTACATTCGAAGCTTGGATAAGGATATCCTTGTCATTCGTGGCCATGCGGATGTTTGGAAATCCAAAACCGAACGGGCTGTTGTGAGAGAGAAATTTATCCTTGAGGAATTTCGGCAGATCGGCGAGCAACTCCAATATAAGTCCCCGTAGACTTGTTTTATTTTTCGGTTGTAACTTCTGCTTTTGTTTGTAGTTGTAGATAAGGAATGGGTTGCAATTCGGCTGAATTAGCTTACCCAGCAGGAGTTGGAGGCTGGAGGCTTCTTTTGGATGGACCGTGACCGTGCAACTGTTATCGCGACAGTTTAGGATCGCGTCCACTAGGTGCTGAAGCGCACAAGGTCGTCACTCGCGTCTGTCTAGGCTGCGATGTTGCCCTCAGACATAGCTCATTCCAGCTTCTTGGGGCTATTGGGCAAATTTCGAAGCATGGACGCCGTGAAAGAACTTGTACGTCATCAACTTGTGGCGGGTGCGAAGGCGTAGCGCTCATTTGGCTGCATCGTCGTGATGTTGATCTGGCCAAAATAGCGGTGGGGCCACCGACTCCTCCAGCTGGTATGGCATGGGACATGCGTCCACATTATTCCACGGTTGCTCGCTACGCTGAATACATCATCGACGTCTTCGACGAGCATTTTGATTAATCATAGTTGCGTCCTGCAGATTGTAAATATGACAATGTAAAAAATTTATAGTATTGAGTGGGCTGTTGTGCCCTTGTAAAGTTTGTAAGTATGTATTGTCACATATTGCATTGTTGATTATAAGTTTTGCCCTTTTTGTTAGCCTGACATGGTCAGCTACTCAGGGTGATACGCTGTTGTGACGGTCGACGAAGTCGTAAGGTGAGGTGCAGCCCCCGTGCATATTTAAGGGTGTAAATGTATGCAGGAGAAGAATATTTGGGCCAAGGAACTTAGCTTTTATTCAATGTAATGTCGGGGGTACAGTTTTTAGCCGAGTAGCCTTATTGAAAGTAAAGGACAACTAAGGGTAGAAGCGTCGCAGTTATGCGACGTTCCAAGGGTTGGAGTATGCTACTCCGGACTCAACGTCCTTGAGGCGATAGGCACCACCTGGGATTACTTCAGTAACCATGTAGGGTCCTTCCCAGGGTGACTCTAGCTTCAGGTGCCCTTTCTGCTTGAGTCGCAGGGCGAGGTCTCCTTCGATGAAGGACCTTGGGCGCAACTGTCGACTGTGGTAGTTATGGAGACTTTGTTGGTATACCATCGAACGGGCCGTGGCAATGTCGCGAGCTTTGTCCAGTGTGTCCACGACGTCTTTGAGTGCGGCCGTTGATTCGGCTTCGCCGTAAGCAATGACCCTTGGGGCCTTGTAGCGTACCTCAGCGAACAACACTGCTTTGGCTCCGTGCACCACGAAGAATGGTGTATATCCCGTGGCACTATTTGGCATTTTGTGTAGGCTCCAGAGGACGGGAGGGTAGCTCCTTTGCCTAGGCTCCTGCCAACCTTTCGAGTGGGCGTAGCAGCCGTTTCTTAATTCCATTGCAGACAAGGTCGTTGGCCTTTTCGACATTCCCGTTGGTCTGTGGATGCGCCATAGAGGAGTATGTGAGGTTGATGTCGAGCCCTTCGCAGAAGTCTCGGAACTGCTTCGATTTGAAGTTCGTGTCATTGTCGGTTATGATGCTGTGAGGCACTCCAAAGCTGTAGATGATGGATTGAAAGAATTTGATGGCAGAAGCGCCGGTTTGGTTAGTGACGGGCATGGCCTCGATCCACTTCACGAATTTGTCGACTGCCACCAGGAGGAAGACGTGCCCTCTGGGTGAGGACTTCTGCAGCTTGTCGACCATGTCGAGTCCCCACTAGGTGAAGGCCAGGCCAATGGTATGGGCCATATCTCTAAGCCTGGTGCCTCTGGCTTGTCTGCAAACCTTTGGCAGGCGTTGCACTTCTCAACGATGTCCTTGCCATCGCGCATCGTGGTTGGCTAGTAGAAACCACCTTGTAGAGCCTTGGTGACGAGGGCGTGGCTGCCTGTGTGGTGACCGCAGATGCCTTCGTGGATGTCAAGGAGGATGCTTTTCCCATCACTGTTGGTGACACATCGTTGGAGCACTCCTGAGATGATGCGCGTGTATAGTTCGCCGTTGATGATGGTGAAGGCACTTGATTGGCGAGCGATGTGCCGGGTGTCAGTCGAGTCCTCGGGCAGCTGTTTGCTTATCTGGTACTTGAGGTATGGTTGGTTCCATGTCCGCTTGACTGCCAGGACCTGCATAAGACTCACCATCTCGACCTCCGTGTCCAACTCTTCGGGTGGGTCAGTTTTCTCGGGTGGCGCATCCCCCAAGTGTCCTGTGGTATCGGTTTTGTCCTTTGTCATTTTCCGCTTGATGGAGGGTATGTAGATTTGTTCGAGGAACACACCTGGTGGCACTGGGGTGCGGGTGGAGATGATGTTGGCGAGCTTATCAGCCTCTTCATTGCTTTCTCTTCAGACGTGCCGGAGTTTGCAACCATCAAAGTCACCTTCGAGTGCATTGTAGAGTGCACAGTAGGCGATCATGTTGGGGCTATGGTCATCGCATTCGTTCATCGTCTGCTGAACGACAAGGTTGGAGTCACCGTAGATGACAAGGCGTGTGGCTCCGCAGACCTTGGACATCCGCATGTCGTGCAGGAGTGCCTTGTATTCAGACTCATTATTAGATGCGCGGAACTTCATCCGCAACACGTATCTCATATTATCCCCTTGAGGGGACATCAAGATTACTCTGGTTCCTGATCCGGCCTCGCGCTTGGAGCTGGCGAGTGCATTGTCCAGGACTTGGACATGTCCAGAGTGTTCGGTAGCTAGAGCTCCATCCAGTGGATGAAGAAGTCAGGGAGCACCCGAGACTTGATAGCGGTGCGCCACTCATAGATGATGTTCCGGTGGGATAGCTCGATGCCCCATAAGGCTACTCGCCATGTAGCTTCGGGGTTGTTTAGGATTTTTGACAATGGTGCATCGTTGACGACCACGATCTGATGCTCCTGGAAGTAGTGGCACAGTCGACGCGTGGTCATGAATACGCCGTAGGCGAATTTTTTGGTAGTGGGGGTACCTTTGTTTTGTAGCCATAAGTACCTCGCTGAGGTAGTAGACCGGGCACTATACCGCATGGGTTTTGCCGTCTTCGGTTCGTTCGACCATGAGGGCGGTGCTGACCACCTGGTGCTTGGCCGCGATGTATAGCAACATAGGCTCTCTCTCCTTTGGCGTTACCAATACATGAGATGTGGAGAGAAGGTGCTTGAGGTCTTCGAATGCCTCATCGGCTTCGGCCATCCACTCAAATTTTTTGGCCTTGTGCAGTAGCTAGTAGAAGGGGAGAGCATTTTCACCTATGCGGCTGATAAATCTGCTGAGTGCCGCGATTCGTCCAGCTAGCTGCTGGACTCCTTTGATGTTCTTCAGATTCTCCATGGCTAGTATAGCACTCATTTTCTTCGGGTTGGCCTTAATGCATCTTTGGGAGATGAGGTAACCGAGTAGTTGCCCAGACGAGATGCTGAAGGCGCACTTTTCTGGGTTCGGTTTAATCTTGTAACGATCGAGATTGTTGAATGTTTCACGGAGATCGTCGATAATTGTTTAGCTTTCCTTGGTCTTAATTACTATGTCGTTGACATAGACTTGGACGTTGCACCCGATCTGACTCTTCAGGCATGCCTGCATGCACCTTTGGTGGGTGGCTTCTGCATTCTTGAGCCCAAAATTTATTGTGTTCTAGCAGAACACCCCGAACGGTGTGATAAATTATGTCTTCTCTTGGTCTTCGACCTTCAGTAGAATTTGATTGTAAGGAGAGTCTCTCGCATCCTGCAGTGGAGTTGATGATTTGATCAATCTGTGGCAGGGGGAAGTGGTCCTTGGGACAGTGCTGGTTAAGCGTCGTGAAGTCCACACACATCCGCAGGATGTTTGTGTCCTTCTTAGGGACCAGCACAGGGTTAGCTACCCAGGTGCTTTCCTTTATTTCCCTTATGAATTTGGGGTCGAGGAGCGTGTTGATTTTGATACCAAATGCTTCAGCTTTTTTCTTGGATAGTCGATGCATTGGCTGCTTCACCGGCCTTGCATCCGGAAACACATTGAGTGTGTGCTTGGCGAATTCCCTGGGAACTCCTGGCATGTTCGTAGGACACCAGGCGAAGATTTCCCTGTGCTCACGGAGGAATTTGACGAGCGCTACTTCCTATGCGGGACTAACGTTGTTGGCAATCAGGGCCATCTTGGTAGGGTCTATCGGGTGGACCTGCACCACTTTGGTGTTAACTGTCGAGTCGAACGATATGTCAGGTGTGTTTTGCCTGGTGACAGGGGCAGGTTATTGTCTATTGACTCCTTCAGCCTTGCGAGCTCCTCCTGCATGCCGAATGACTAGGAGATTCTGTTGAAGTCCCTGTCGCAGCTGTCTGACCTAGTGAAGCTTCCTGGGATGATGATGGCACCATTGGGCCCTGGAATCTTTAGTAGAAGGTACGCGTAATGTGGCACTGCCAAGAATCTTGCGAATACCACACGCCCGAGAATGGCGTGGTACTGCGAGGGCCACTCTACCACCTCGAACTCGTGGCGCTCACGCCTGAAGTTGTTGGGGGTGTCGAAGATGACGTCGAGCCATATTCTTCCTAGGGGGTATATTCCTTTCCCTGGGACGATGTTGTGGAAGGTCGTGTCTGATGCCTCCAGGCTGCATAGCGGGATCCGCATAGCTGCGAGTGTGCTTGCGAATATCAAGTTGATGCCACTATCGTCGTCCATGAAGACACAGCTCATCTTGAATCCTCCAATCTGTGCCTCTAGTACCAGGGCAGAATGACCCGGGTGAGGTATTTGGCGTGGGTGATCCGAATGGTCGAATGTGATGCACGACTCCGAGCCACTAAGGTACTCAGATATGGCAGGCAGAGCGGTGATGGCCAGGTTGACATGTTGGGTGATCGTATTCTACACCGTGTTGGATGGAAGACCCTTTTGTATCATCATGGCCCCTAGTGGTTGTGGGTATGGATCTGCTCCATTATGCTGGGCCAGGGCAGCCGTAGGCTGTGCGGGTGCTCCAGGTGGCGGAGGTGGGGCTCCATGCGAGATGTCTCCTGGAGCAGGGGCGAATCCTGGATTTACCGCCTGGAACCACATCTAGGCGTAGACTTCATGGAGCTTCTAGAACTCCCTATAGTCCTTGATCATGTGGCTAGCCTTCTTTTTGCCGTCATGCTTGTCGATGTAGAAGTGGATGGTGCAGGGACCCGACAGCTTCTCAACAGCGGATGGATCGTCGTCGCGGTTGCGGCGTTGCCATGTTTGTTTTGTCTTTCCCATGTCGCGGTAATTGCTGCTGGGGTATCCGCTATTGCGGTTTCCATCTTCGCGGGAGTAGCGACCATGTCAACTTCTTCGTGCTCGTCATAGACACACACCCTTCTTTTCCCTCTGCGATCGTGTCGGCGGCTGAGGTCGTCTTCGTCATCTGAACATGTTTGGTTGACGGCATCCTCACCATCGGCCCAACGATTAGCAATATCCATCAGGTGGTCGATGGTTTTGGGCTTAACGCGTTTGAGTGCTTCCCTGAATTCGTGGTGCCTCACGCCGCCGTTGAAGGCGTCGATTGCCCTTTCTTCCAAGATATTCTCGACGAAGTTCTTGATGAAGGACCACTGATGTATGTACGAGTGGATAGACTTATTTGAGCATTGACAACAGGCGCGTAGCTCCTCGATTGAAGTCGTCCTTTTGCTGGTGGCCTTGAAGTTGCGGATGAAGCAGTACACCAGCTCCTCCCAGCTTCGGATGGATCTAGAGGGGAGGTTATTGATCCAGGCTCTGGCCGCGCCCGTTAGCTGCAGCTGAAGGCATTGCATGGGTATGTTTTTGCTCCCGCTATGGAGCTTGAGCGACGAGATATGGTCATCTAGCCAGATCTTCGGCTCCTGTATGGCGTCGAACTTCGGGTTGTCCGAAGGGAGCTTGAAACCTTTAGGCATCTATGTTTGCCGTATGGTCCTGCTAAAACACCTGGCGCCGCATAACTCTCTATCATCCTCATAGGACTTCATGGAACACGCACGTTTTGCGTGTGATTTGTCAATCTTGCGCTGTGTGAGCTCGTCACGAGTTTCATAGTTGCGGCTCCTTCGCCGCGGGCTGCAGCGACGCTGCGGCAGGTCATGTTCTTCCTCGTCAGATGAGGGTGTGTGGCTTCGGGTGAACTTTACCGCAGCCTTCTTCTTCATATCTAGAGCCGCCTCTCCATGTAATGCGAATCCGACAATCCCAAGACCTACAATCGCAGATTTGTGGATTGCGTACCGTGGGTCTCCCACCGGTGGCTGGTTCGATGCCAGGTAGGTGGTAGCCGCTGATAGCTGTGAGATTTGACACATTTTTTATGGTTTTCATTGATGGTTTTTGTCTTGATTTGATGGTTTTCTAGATTTACCTAACGCTAATACTTTGGTAGCGAAGAAAACTTGGTTTCCAATATGTTTTTCAGGTTCTGAACATCAACAGAAGGTTTTAACAACAGAAATACAATATTCAGGAAAAAACAAGCAAGTCTCTTTTTGGAAGCAATCGAGGAAGGCATCCAGAAGGTTTAACGACCAACTATATAGCGGGAATATTTTCTCTGGCCGTATAGTTTTCACCTCATCCGTCTTGTCAAAAATAACAACTTTCATGAAGAGACCAGACGCAAAATCACAACACATCAGCCGCTATTCCATCCAGAAGGGAGAAAGAAGAGATCCGTAGAAGAAGGGGAAGATTTTCTTCATCTCGCTCCACGATCTTCGACTTCCTAGCCACAACATCCCCATAGCCATTACTTGTACTTGAGAGAGAGAGAGGTTGTGACCTTGCAAGATTAGGGTTTGAGATTGTTTCTTCCTATCTTGAACTGTGTTGGATTTCTTTTCTATTTCTATTGTGTATCTCCACGGTAATACCGAGAAGAACTCCCTTTATTTAATTATATCGATGATGATTTCTTCTCTCATGTGTGAGTAAGTTCCTTTGGGCATGGGAGATGTAGGGGATTCGTGAGATTTGATGTGCCTATATATTTTCCATTAGTTGTGATTGATTTTAATTACTATATTATGTGTGCTTGACTATCTATGGGATGCCTAATGCTTGCTGTCCAATTAAGGGCCCAGACAACATGATACTTTTTTCTACATAGATAAGATCTTTTTTGCTAGCAGACCGGCGACCCCCAAGAGACACGGGGATATCAACGGAAAACTAGTTGAACTCGAGGAGCACGAGGAGCCACTTTTCCTATTGCATTAGTCTGATCCAAGGAGCTTAATTGCTAAGCAACCTGAAGGATCTTAATCACCTAGTGACTGTCCATGGTTTTGATAATAGACTAGTAGGATTATTGAAGTTGGGATGAAATTGTAATGCCCGAAAAATATTAAAAAATTAGAAATTGATTGTTATTTCATTTTGTGCATCATCATGACATCATCATGCATATTTTATCCGTAAAATTATTTTATCAAACCATATTTTGTTTTACTAAATATCCATGTGATTTTATTAAACCCGTCTCTTGTTCTTATTTTAAATTAAAACAAATAATATTTCTCAAGCTTTTCTTGTTTTATAAATAAAACTAGGCTAAAGGTCCGTCTAAAGTTTTGGCCCAAAACTAGTCTCATCTAGTCTACTATCCCACTCTCTTTTCCCTTCTCGAACCCTAGCCCTCAAATCTGACAAAAATCCACCACTCCTCCTTCTAAAATCCCTCCTTTTCCCTTGGCATCCATCGGTGGTACCTACCTTGCCAGTCTTTGGCATCCTAGCGCCGCCACCAGAGTACGCACGCGTGGGACGCCGTGCCCTTTTCCCTGCCCTGCTCCGCTTGTATCCATCTGTGCACCGCCACCAGTTTCCTTTTGATCCATATCAAGAGGTAGCCAGCTACCTGTATGACCATTCGATGCAAAATCTGCTCCAACGAGCTAGCTAGATATCTCCTTTTGATTAATACTATTTGTAATTCTGTGCAGCGTGGCCATCAGGAGAAGAGCATCTCCATGAGCCGTGTCCCCGCATTGGTGTCCTGCCGACCAGCTGCATAGGAGCCCGCGTCTCCTTGTCTCCTTCCCCTGCACCCCGCATGCGCCCCTGATCCAGTCGCCTACTGCAGTGTCAGGAGGTCATAAATCGGCCCTGATTTTCTCTTCCTGCGTCACGCGAGAGCGAGCCACCCGCGACTACATGCACGCACGCGGCTGCAGGTGATCATCTTTTGCGGCCGTTTTGTCTCTGATCGGCCTTGTTTGTGTCACAGCCGCCCGCACTCATCTCGTTCATCAAGTGCTCGACAAAATGCTCGCAAGAGTGCGGGTTCGGCTTATTTCCTTTTGGCAAGTTCAGTCTGATACCATGTGCCTCGTCTTCTATTTCGACAACATTAGCTCCACTTGGTCATGTCCATCCGACTCAATGTCCGCCACCGCTGCCCTTTGCCCTTTTTACAAGTTCAACTTCTCGGCGTTTTCTAATATGGCTACTTCTACGACATCGGCTATTTCCACTACTTCAAGTTCACCCCGAAGTCCGCCTCTCCATCTTTTCGACCCTCATCTTTTTGATCTAAAACGTGAGAACCTAATCCTATCCTATATATATCTCCTATATATATCTTATTGCATATAAATTATTCATGCTCGCATACATATTTATTTGTTTGGGGTACTTTGTTAATTCACCTCATAATTAATGTTGAGACCATATGCGGGCAAATCTAGTGTTATATTGGTCACATTTAAATTTGTTTAGCTAACCGATGTCATGATTTATCTTGTTAAGTCAATATTTAATTTGTGGGGTAGCTAAATAACTTGAACCTTCTATTTAAATGTCGGGATCCCGATTCCGCTTAATATTGCTAAGTGGGTCCCTATATTGCTATGCCATGCATCATATCATAAACATGCCGGATCTTCCGCCGTATTATTAAATATTGCACCGGTTGCTCTTTCTAGTGTTTGCTTCTTCACCGGATAGGACGATGAGTCGATGTGAGATACGACATGACTCTGTTTTCCCGACGGTCTCACAGGCGAGCATTCTACCCCTTCTACCTATTTTGCGTTTATAGTCTTTAATTCTTCCAATTTATCTATTGCTATCTTTATTGTCGATGCTATAGTATCGTTCCTTTATTTACCTGCTCCACTATATTGCCTTGGTTATCCTATTGCCTTGTTTGATTAGCTAGCTTTGTCCTTGCGAATCGTAGGCATGCTTAGTACCGCTCTCATACAGGTGGAACACGACACTTGAATTTTGTTGGTGATAAGATAATTAATCTGGTGATGTTGGTTATGGTTATGGTTTTACCTAATGATAAGGCCCGAGCAGGGACCACCTTTGGGAACTGCTTGAGCCGACCTAGGACCCGTTCGTTCTACGATACCAGTTCTGAGTTGATCGCGCTAACCAAACGTGGGGGCCTCTGGGATCCCCCCTCAACTACCGGCGCTATTCGTACATCCAGAGGGTTACAAAATTGGTTTTCCATTTGGTGCATACGCACAATATGTCCTCGGACATGGGTTGAGTTGTGATACGATTTTGGTGGACTGTCATGGCTTGCATTGCATAAAATCGGGATATCGTGTCGGAGATGGGATGGAGCTCTACAAGTTATCTTCTGATCATCACCCGACCGTAGACTCAAACGCTGTGCCACCTGGAGAATCAACTGTATCTCTTGTGTGGGTAAAACACAGTAGGTGATGCCTCTAGATATGCGCGTAGTTAAGGAAAAGTTCTTGCTGTAAGATTCGGATGGCACGCGTGATATGTTGTCTGAAGGGTTGAGCATGCGTTTGGGTACAGTAGTGCACCCCTGCAGTGTAAATCTTTTCGAGAAGCCGTGTGTCCACGGTTATGGACGCCTCAGGAGTACAGTGTCATGATCATAGATAACGCCACTAATGCTTTGCCTCTAATAATTTGACTAGTAATTAGCCTTATCAACTAAACACCTGCTTAACTAAAATTGCCACTGTGTGTGTTCCGCAACGGGACTTCCTCGACTGGTCTTCAAGGGGGAATTCTTCGGATGGGTTATGTTTGGTGTTATATATAATTATCGCGTAGTGCTCTCTTATCTCGCTCTAATAGCCGAAGTTGTAGCGTGTCTCTATAAGTTAGATAGTGCAAGCTTTGCTGCCGCTGAGCCCACCATACCTATGTAGGAGAGGACGCCGAATTCTAGTCTCGCCGTGTACTGGCCTCAGTACTGACCGCTCTCTTTCTGTTTTCCTTTGCCCTTGCCGGCACCCTTTTGGCTTGACAGGTATGTGAATGACGACGTTAGCAAGGTTATCCTTCCGGCTTGGACTGGGCAGGGTTGGACACCGCTTGGTTATTGTTCAGGACTCTTAGTCCCATTTGGATCTTGTCCGTACTCGGATACTATTTGGCTTTCTTTATGATTTGTATCATTTGTATTCTTGACTCGTTGAGTCGTTGCTGTATATATATAGTCCTTGTGGACTCTGTTGTAAACTACTGTGATATAACTACTTGTATTCAAATCCCACCCACACGAAAGTGTCTGGTGGGCGTCTTTGAATCGCTTCTATGCGGATTTTGGCGGGAAATGCTGAGATCTGCATAGACTCGATTCGGGGGCGTTACAAGTGGTATCAGAGCCAAGGTTTACGATACCCCACTAGTCCAGCCTTTAGGTTAACCTTGCCAACGGCCGATGTCTAGTGTCAAAGCTTTTTTGCTACAAAAGCGTTGGATAGATCTAATTAGCTCTGACTTTACTCCTTATCTGCATTCTTTCCCCTCTTATCTTTGTGTGTTTTAATCTGGTCTCTTACCTACTTCAAGTCTAGGATTCTCGTGGTTGGATATTCTGTCGTACCTTTATGGTTCCGATTTTCCTCCTTTTGAAATGGTGGAACTACATCTGGATTTCATTCTACTTGATCCCTCTTCAAATGTTTTCCCGGTGTCCTACAACTTTTGTGACGACATCATCTACCTGAACCTTTGTTAATACCGAAAGTCAAGATTTTCAGTCTGATTTCCGAGAGTTGGTTGCATGATCCTTCTATTCATGTATAGAGTAATGCTTTGAGTGCGGGATGGAGTAGCTATCATATCACTACTCTTATTATTTGCCTTGTACACTGAGTGGTGGAACCATGCAATTTTACTCCTTCTACGAAAGTTAAAGGTGGCATTATCTGTGATACCTCTACTTCCACCTTTGCCTCTCCGGAGTGTTCTTCCGAAGAACGTGAGCAACAAACCCTTGTTGGTGGTGTCAACGATATCAAGATGGAGCAAGAATTCTTGTTAGTGGTGTCGAGACCATCAACCTAACGCAAGAAGATCTGATCATTAAATCCCTCTCCTTCCGGTGTCTTTGCTTGGATCTCGGGACGAGATCCCTTGTTAGTGGTGTCAAGTTCTAATGCCCAGAAAATAATAAAAAATTAGAAATTGATAGTTATTTCATTTTGTGCATCATCATGACATCATCATGCATATTTTATCCGTTAAATTATTTTATCAAACCATATTTTGTTTTACTAAATATCCATGTGATTTTATTAAACCCGTCTCTTGTTCTTATTTTAAATTAAAACAAATAATATTTCTCAAGCTTTTCTTGTTTTATAAATAAAACTTGGCTAAAGGTCCGTCTAAAGTTTTGGCCCAAAACTAGTCTCATCTAGTCTACTTTGGCCTATATAAATATCCCACTCTCTTTTCCCTTCTCGAACCCTAGCCCTCAAATCTGATATCTAAATCTGACAAAAATCCACCACTCCTCCTTCTAAGATCCCTCCCTTTCCCTTGGCATCCATCGGTGGTACCTACCTTGCCAGTCTTCGGCATCCTAGCGCCCCCACCAGAGTACGCACGCGTCGGACGCCGTGCCCCTTTCCAGGGCTGGTCCTGAAATCTGGGGGCCGGTGCAAGATAATAAAGCGGGCCTTTTGTCCACATTAAAATCGATTTTCTATCTAACATGAAATGGTACAATCAAATCGATTAGAGTGAAAAACAAATAGGCCCTGTTACAGTTCTTCAAGCAATAGCCCATATACCTATGCGTTTCTAGATTTTTGTTGGACTATACACTAATTATATTTACTAATACCATGAAAGTACACATGAGATGAGGCCATTCACATGTAGGGGCCCTGTGCGCATGCACAGGTTGCACAGGCTCAGGCCCGGCCCTGCCCCTTTCCCTGCCCTGCTCCGCTTGTATCCATCTGTGCACCGCCACCAATTTCCTTTTGATCCATCAAGAGGTAGACAGCTACCTGTATGACCACTCGATGCAAAATCTGCTCCAACGAGCTAGCTAGATAGCTCCTTTTGATTAATACTATTTGTAATTCTGTGCAGCGTGGCCATCAGGAGAAGAGCATCTCCATGAGCCGTGTCCCCGCATTGGTGTCCTGCCGACCAGCTGCATAGGAGCCCGCGTCTCCTTGTCGCCTTCCCCTGCACCCCGCATGTGCCCCTGATCCAGTCGCCTACTGCAGTGTCAGGAGGTCATAAATCGGCCCTGATTTTCTCTTCCTGCGTCGCGCGAGAGCGAGCCACCCGCGACTACATGCACGCACGCGGCTGCAGGTGATCATCTTTTGCGGCCGTTTTGTCTCTGATCGGCCTTGTTTCTGTCACAGCCGCCCGCACTCATCTCGTTCATCAAGTGCTCGACAAAATGCTCGCAAGAGTGCGGGTTCGGCTTATTTCCTTTTGGCAAGTTCAGTCTGATACCATGTGCCTCGTCTTCTATTTCGACAACATTAGCTCCACTTGGTCATGTCCATCCGACTCAATGTCCGCCACCGCTGCCCTTTGCCCTTTTTACAAGTTCAACTTCTCGGCGTTTTCTAATATGGCTACTTCTACGACATCGGCTATTTCCACTACTTCAAGTTCACCCCGAAGTCCGCCTCTCCATCTTTCCGACCCTCATCTTTTCGGTCTAAAACGTGAGAACCTAATCCTATCCCTATTCTTGTATAAATTCTATATATATCTTATTGCATATAAATCATTCATGCTCGCATACATATTTATTTGTTTGGGGTACTTTGTTGATTCACGTCATAATTAATGTTGAGACCATATGTGGGCAATTCTAGCTTATATTGGCCCCATTTAAATTTGTTTAGCTAACCGATGCCATGATTTATCTTGTTAAGTCAATATTTAATTTGTATGGTAGCTAAATAACTTGAACCTTCTATTTAAATGTCGGGATCCCGATTACGCTTAATATTGCTAAGTGGGACCCTATATTGCTATGCCATGGATCATATCATAAACATGCCGGATCTTCCGCCGTATTATTAAATATTGCACCGGTTGCTCTTTCTAGTGTTTGCTTCTTCACCGGATAGGACGATGAGTCGATGTGAGATACGACATGCCTCTGTTTTCCCAACGGTCTCACAGGCGAGCATTCTACCCCTTCTACCTATTTTGCGTTTATAGTCTTTACTTCTTCCAATTGATCTATTGCTATCCTTATTGTCGATGATATAGTATCGTTCCTTTATTTACCTGCTCCACTATATTGCCTTGGTTATCCTATTGCCTTGTTTGATTAGCTAGCTTTGTCCTTACGAGTCGTAGGCATGCTTAGTACCGCTCTTATACAGGTGGAACACGATACTTGAATATTGTTGGTGATAAGATAATTAATCTGGTGATGTTGGTTATGGTTATGGTTTCACCTAATGATAAGGCCCCGACAGGGACCACCTTTGGGAACTGCTTGAGCCGACCTAGGACCCGTTTGTTATATGATACCAGTTCTGAGTTGATCGCGCTAACCAAACATGGGTGCCTCTGGGATCCCCCCTCCTTAACTACCGGCGCTATTCGTATATCCAGAGGGTTACAAAATTGGTTTTCCATTTGGTGCATACGCATAATATGTCCTCGTACATGGGTTGAGTTGTGATATGATTTTGGTGGACTGTCATGGCTTGCATTGCATAAAATCGGGATATCGTGTCGGAGGTGGGATGGAGCTCTACAAGTTATATTCCGATCATCGCCCGGCCGTAGACTCAAACGCTGTGCCACCTGGAGAATCAGCTGTATCTCTTGTGTGGGTAAAACACAGTAGGTGATGCCTCTGGATATGCGCGTAGTTAAGGGACAGTTCTTGCTGTGGGATTCGGATGGCACGTGTGATATGTTGCCTGAAGGGTTGAGCATGCGTTTGGGTACAGTAGTGCACCCCTGCAGGGTAAATCTTTTCGAGAAGCCGTGCGTCCACGGTTATGGACGCCTCAGGAGTACAGTGTCATGATCATAGAAAATGCCACTAATGCTTTGCCTCTAATAATTTGACTAGTAATTAGCCTTATCAACTAAACACCTGCTTAACTAAAATTGCCACTGTGTGTGTTCCGCAAGGGGACTTCCTCGACTGGTCTTCGAGGGGGAATTCTTCGGATGGGTTATGTTTGGTGTTATATATAATTATCGCGTAGTGCTCTCTTATCTCGCTCTAATAGCCGAAGTTGTAGCGTGTCTCTATAAGTTAGATAGTGCAAGCTTTGCTGCCGCTGAGTCCACCATACCTATGTAGGCGAGGACCGCCGAATTCTAGTCTCATCGTAATCTTGCCTCAAGATCGACCGCTCTCTTCGCTTTTCCTTTCCCCTTTGCCAGCACCCTTTTGGCTTGACAGGTATGTGAATGACGACGTTAGCAAGGTTACCCTTCCGGCTTGGCCTGGGCAGGGTTGGACAACGCTTGGTTATTCTTCAGGACTCTTAGTCCCATTTGGATCTTGTCCGTACTCGGATACTATTTGGCTTTCTTTATGATTTGTATCATTTGTATTCTTGACTCGTTGAGTCGTTGTTGTATATATATAGTCCTTGTGGACTCTGTTGTAAACTACTGTGATGTAACTACTTGTATTTAAATCCCACCCACACGAAAGTGTCTGGTGGGCGTCTTTGAATCGCTTCTATGCGGATTTTGGCGGGAAATGCTGAGATCTGCATAGACTCGATTCAGAGGCATCTAACAGGCAAGCAACACGGGGACAGGGTGTTTACCTAGGTTAAGGACCCCGGAGGGAAAACCCTACTCTTGCTTGTTTGTTCTTGATTGATGGCGAAACCGAAGGTTACAGCGGTGCGCGGATTGGATCTAGCGTAAGGTGGGTGTATGAGAGTTGAGAGGGATCCTCCTCGCCGTGCCCTCCTGGCCTTTATATGGGGAGGCCATGTCTTGGGGTAGGTCAAGTCGGTTACAGATTAGGGTTTCACCCTTTGAAATTCTATCTTTAGCTAGCCGTGCTCCCCAAGAAGTCATGTTCGTATGGGCCTTGGTCACCTGAATCCTTCCTGGGCCATGCCATCCGTAGTGGGTGATTGTATTAATCCGAACCAAGGAGCTTAATTGCTAAGCAACCTAAAGGATCTTAATCACCTAGTGACTAACCATGGTTTTGGTAACAGACTAGTGGGATTATTGAAGTTGGGATGAAATCTACCAAGAAGAGTTCCGACGAATTATGGGTTGCTCGCCTACACATATACTTATAAAATTATAATTGTTACACTTATCACTCATCCACCTGGCACATTCTCTATCACCATGAACTATATCTCCCAGCGCGTAATTTTTCATCTGTAGAAAACAACAAATAATCGAAATGTTCTTGACTTTTATGCTTTTTATTTCTAAATTTTACATTTTAGTTTTATTTAAATACATTCAGTTCAATCCAAATCTTATTCTTATTTCAAAACTTGCAATCAATTCATTCGAAGACCTGTGACAACTTTGAGTGTGATAGAGACTTCATTCAAAAACACTTGCCTTTGGGCTCCCTGTGGGATCGATATCTTAACTTCGAAACTAGCTACAAAAAATATGTGCACTTGCAGACATCAAGCTATTTTTTGGCGCTGTCACCGGGGAACTAAGCATTAAGTGTTTGTCTCTTGACATTTCAGGTGTTACTACTACAAAATGGTATCCCTAGGAGACAAAGGGTCTACACGCTCTGGTAGGACCTATCTACGAGATTATTTTGAGTGCGTGCCTATTCAATGGCGTGAGGAAATTATTGAAAACCTTTTGAGATCAAATAAGGTTGAAGTTGAAAACCTGGGTGATTTCATGGAAATCATGTCCATTCATAGGACAACTCCCAAGAAACCTGAGAAAATCTCAGAGAATACAGTGCTCCAAATTCTGCTTATCTTAAACAACCAATAGAATTTCCGAATCCTGGAGTTAGAGAATATCGATTTGATGGTGAGATTATTAAAATTTTGCAGGAAAAAGCTTTCAGTGGAAGGGAAGATGAAAACCTAGGAAGACAACTTAGAGAGTTTGACGATGTGATAGCATCAATTGGACCAAAAGGTTTACCTAGAGACTTCTCCCGTCTAAAATTATTTCGTTGGTCTCTTAAAGGTAAGGCTCTAGACTGGTTATATTCTCTCCCTCGTCATTACATTAAATGCTGTGGAAATTGTATCTCTAAATTCATAAACATATTTAATCCTTTTAAAAAGGTAACTGAAATTAGAAAGAATATAGGCAACTTCAGTAAGAACATGGGAGAAAACTACCCACAAGCTTGGAATAGATTTTTTGGAATGATCAATAGTATTCCTAATCATGGCTGTTTTGAATACACTGTTTGCCACTTATTTTAGCACGGTCTTAATACTCAATGCAGAGAGTTTCTTGACTTGTCAGCAGGAGGATCGATAAACACTTTAACTACTAAAGCCTATTTGGAACTGATGTCCACTAGGGTTAAGAATGATTATCTTTATAATCCTGATTTTGGTACTAAGCTAGAAAAAGGGATACTTCATATAACCCCTCATCTTATGCCTGAAGTATGCAAAACAATGAAAGAAAAAGGTATACCTTCTGAACAGGTTAAGGAAAACAATGTAGATCTGTTACAAATTTTTACTAAAGAAGATGAAACTAGAAAAGTTTTTCAAGAATTAAAACATCGATAGGACAAATCTCATAATAACTTGCATAAGAAATTTCAAAAACATAAGAAGATTTTTGGCAAAACTCACAGAAAATTATGATGAGATTGGCCAAGAAATAAAATTATTTCACAAGTACCTTAGTATGATTGAAACCCAATGTGAACAAATAGCATCTGTTTATCAAATTTTTCTTCAAGATGATATAAATATTCCTGTTTTTACTAATGTTGTTACAAGGAGAGGTGCAGTTGTTACAGGACCATTAGGACCACCAGAATATGAAGATGAAAAAAGAACGAAGGGAAAAATCCTTGCTCAAAGCAATCCAAGAAGATGATACACTAGTGGATTATCAAGATGAAACTGCTCAAGAAACACAATGTAACACCCTCAGAATCGGACCTATGCAAGTTTCAGCGATTCCCGCCAAACCCGCATAGAAACGATTCAAAGGTGCCCACCAGGCACTTTCGCATGGTGGAAAACGGCAATAACATTACACAACAGTCCTCGATGGGACCCATGTACGTATATATATATATACAAGCGACTCCATGAGTCAAGAATACAGATATAATATACAAAGATCCAAATCACCTTGAAACAATATAGCGTCACTACGGACAAGATGCAAATGGGGCTAAGAGCCACGAAGAATAACCAATGGCGCCCATAACCTTGCCAAGCCGGAAGGGTAACCCTGCTAACGACGTTGATATCAAACCTGCTTAAACAAAAAGGGTGCCGACAAAGGGCAAAGGAAAAAGAGGAGCGTCAAGATCGAGGCCAAGACAGCGAGGCTAGAATTCGCGGTCCTCGCCACATAGGTATGGTGGATCGAGCGGCAAAGATGCACTAAACGACCTATAGAGACTCGATACAACTGTCGGTTATCAGAGAGGGATAAGAATGACCTATCCGGATCCAACCTGCAGCTAACACCAAACAAACCCATCCTGATGTTTCCCCCTCGAGACCAATCGAGGAAGTCAACCGAGGAACTCACGCAGTTGGCAGTTTTACTTATTCGGTTATCGTTGCAGCAATTACTAGTCAGGTTTAGATAATCATCCTGATAAAGTAAGCAGTGGGTACTTTTAGTTAACCATTCCGTGATAGTTGCATCACTTACTAGTCAGATATAATTAGCATGAGATAACCCAAAACCCAGCAGTTGTTGGTACTTTTATTTAGCCATTCCATTGTAATTGCCATACTTACTAGTCAGGTAAAATGGTCGCAAGCGACACTCCAACAAGCAATTGTGGGCAGTATTATTTAGCCATTCCATTATAGTGAAGCTGATTACTAGTCATTATAAAGTCAAATTTATAGCACTACTTTAGTTATGCTTGTCTATGATCGAGATACTGTGCTCCAAGTCGTCCATATCCGCTTGACACGGCTTTTAAAGTTTTACCCGCCGGGTGCACCAATAGCAACACACGCCGATCAACCTCGAAAACCAAATCAAAACCCAAAGAGGCTTTCACGACTAAGCAATCACAGGATTCGAAATATTTCGGGGCCACCCCATTGAGTAGACCCCGCAACGTAAGCAAGCTCGAGACGGACTCAAGGTTTGCGACAATGGTCAGAAACGACCGGAACCAAAGTGTGGCTGGGCTTGTCGATACCGCTGAAAACATTCCGCTTACCTAAACATTACAAAGGTGCTCCTCACACAATTTAAATACGTAAGTAGCATGGCATAAGTACAGATCGTAAATAAAACCTCAAACTAGTTTGTGGCCCCAAGAAATAAGATCGAATCAAGCTCGCCTGGGGGTCCCATATACCTCCCGGATGTGGATAGCGCGATAAATCAAGGAACAGGTATCAAGTACTCGGGGTCCTACGGGACACAAGTGGGCGTTCGGAAACCAAATATTATCTATCACCCACCGATGCCTCTGCTTACTTCAATTTTAGTTGTTAAGCAGGAATTAAAATGAACGATAAGTAAAACTATGATCATCTCCAACAACACACATGCGACATTACTCCAACATCTGTGGCATTTGACAACACGCAACAGCACTTGAGCAAGAGACTACGACGCGCAAGTCCAACTATCTACCAAACAACATGTAATAGGATGTGTCCAAGGCAATATAGGGCTGCAAGGGATATCACGGGTACGAAAAACTAGAGCATCGCAACACAGATAGCAATAGATCAACAGGAGGGAAATAAATACTATAAAAGTAAGATAGGTAGAAAGGGGGAGATGCTCGCCTGAAAACATTGCCGAAGGAGCAACCGAGGATCGGGTCGAAGCTCACATCAACTCAACGGCCTTATCCGCGAAGAAGCAAAACACTAGAAGGAACACCGGATGCAATATTTAATATTACGGCAGAAGATCGGCATGATGCATGTATGATGTATGACATGGCAAAGTGTGATGCAATTAGGTCATATTAAGTGGAACCGGGGTCCGACAGTTATTTAAATGGTTCATGTTATTTAGACACCCCGCAATTTAAATGTTGTTTAACAAGGCGGAATATATCACCGGTTCGCTACACAAGTTTAAATGAGGCCGATATGAGACTAGATTTGCCCGCATATGGGCCCCATATTTAATTATAAGGTGAATCGGCATAAGGCCCCCAAACCACACAAATATGCATGCGAGTATGACAATTCAATATGCAACAGGTTGTTATTATATTATAAAATAGGGTTCGAGAAAAGGGTTCACACTTTTGGGGGTCTCGACGAACTTGGGGTTCCGGGGTTCGGGGTTCGGTCTCAGGGTCCAGGGTTCGACGGGTTCGGTCTCGGCGGAAACGTTCTCGAACAACGGGGCAGATCTTGCGTTCCGGGAAGAAGTACTTGGCGGTCTTCGGCTCCACCCAGGTCGGGGCCGATCTTGTCGTCGTGAAGGTCTTGTCGCGTCCTCGAATCAGATCGGTTTTGGCGTTCGGGATTGAAGTGCTTGTCGTCCGGTTGTTTCCGGCCGCAGGTCTTTGAACTCGGGATCGGTCTTGGATCGGGTCTTGACGCTTTGAACCCGGGACTTGGCGCCCACGGTCTTCGGATCCGTGAAGAAGTTCATGGTGGTTCATGTGGAAGACAAGCGCCAGCACGGAGAACTTGGCGTCTATGGTGAAGATCTTGGATCGATTGTCAAGGGCAGACTTGGGTTCCGGCTCGGTCTTCAGTTGGCCTCTAGCAACCTTCACACGAACATCATATCCGCGTCATGAGCAGGTCTTGTAGCGGTACCACCATTTCTTCATCGGTAGAAGCACATCCGTATTTTATATCAAACATTACAACTAGCAGCGTCAGGTAGCTAGCAGAACAGTGGTCTCGGTACACAGATACTCGCAAACGGGCCGCATCAAGGGACAGCCACGAGTAGGGGCTCCCCAGGCGCACGAGACGGACCGCGGTGAACAGGCGGCGGGAACTCGGGACGATGCGACGAAGACGAAGAAGAGGGTGGCGGCAGAGCGGCCACAACGGCGGGGACGACGCCTGCAGGTCGGAGGTGGGCGCTGGCGCGGGTCCGCACGGGGCAGGGTCGCGCGCGGGGAGGGCTCCGGTGATGCCGGGTAGACCGAGGAGGAGGACGGGGCTGTGGGCCGACGCGGCTCGACGGCGACGAAGGGTGCTGGGCCGGGGATGCGGGGCCGGCGAGGGTCGACGGGGACGCGTAGGGGACGCCGGCGGCGGAGAGCATACGAGGCGGTCGGCCGTCGCTGGAGAAGCTCGGGGCGGGCACCGCGAGGAGGAGGGCGAAGGGGTGAGCGGCGGGAGCCGGCGCCGGAGGCGAGGAAGGAGGTCGGGTCGCGCGGGCCAGAGGAGCCGAGCTCGGCCGGGCAGGAGGTGAACGCCGCGGGGACGCAGGGCGGCCGGGCAGGGAGCCCGGGCGAGCAGGCGAGGACGGAGGATGCAGACGGAAGGAGAGCGGGTGGTGGGCGGACGCGTGCTGGGCGCTGGAGGCGGCCAGCCGGGGCTGGGGAGGAGAGGCTGCGGACGCGGAGGATGCCGGTTGGCCGAGCGCGGCGGTGGCGAGGAGGGGAACGGGCGGTGTCGGCGCGAGGTCGGGAACCCAAGGCAAGGGCCCTGGAGAGGCGGGGAGGAGCAGGCGAGGTGGGGTACGGCGGCGGCGAGGCGGGGTGGGCCGGAGCGGAGGGTGGAGGCGATGAGGGCGAGCTGCAGGCGGCGGGGAGGCACGGCCGCGGCCGGAGAGGGGCAGGACGGGGCGAGCCAGGAGGGGTGGAGGAGGGAAAAGGGCGCGGTGTGCGTGCAGAGGGAGGGGAGGAAGGAGAAGACGCGAGCGGGGCGCCTGGGACGAGGAGGGCCAGGGGTCTGCGGGGAGGCATGCGTGGGTGGGGCCCAGGGGCTGTCGGTGGGAGTGGGGTCGGTTGGGTGCGTGGTGTGGGGTTCTGGGCAGGGGCGGGCCAGGTGGGGCTGTCGGCTGGAGGTGGCGTGTGTGGCTTGTGTGGGCAGGTGGAGAGAGGAAGGGGAGAGGGAGAGAGGAGGTGAGCCAAGTGGCAGCATCTGAGTGGTGGGAGTGGTGAGGGAGGATGAGGTGGCGGCTCGTGATAGGAGGGGGTGAGGTGGCCGGGGGTGTGGGTAGGATAGGACTAGGTAGAAAAGGATTAAGGGGTGGACCGTTTTATTTTTTGGGGTGGTCGTTCGGGTCATTCGGCCCGTT
Organism: Avena longiglumis; assembly: GCA_030063025.1. Taxonomy (NCBI): domain Eukaryota; kingdom Viridiplantae; phylum Streptophyta; class Magnoliopsida; order Poales; family Poaceae; genus Avena; species Avena longiglumis. The sequence goes on along the minus strand of CP125978.1, from coordinate 341,545,473 downwards.
CGACTGCCCCACTAAAATAATATAATAATTTTATTTAATTCTAAATGCACCGTTTGCAAACCGATAGCGCATAAAACAAAATCATCCGGAGACCCGGGGTTTGCATTTTGAAAACAAGTCGGGGCGTTTTAGAAAACAAAAACAGGTTTTTCCGCAATAGTTTTATGCAAGCAAATGCAAGATGATGCCGATGCTCAAATGCAATGTGGCATGATGACATGAGCATGCGGTCATGATGATGCAATGCACAAAAACAACGCGATTTTCTAGTAGTGGTTTTTGCGGGATGCCACAATTCGACACCACTAACAAAGGATCTCGCCCTCGAGATCCGCCTCATGGTACCGGAAAGGAAGGTCGGCGATCTGAATCTTCTCGCTTCATGTAGCCCCTCGCGACACCACTAACAAGAGGTCGTTGTCCGTGATCGTCGAGAGAACACTCCGGGAAACAACAGGTCGAAGGTAGAGGTAACAACAAATAAAGCCACCTCTAACTCCGGTAGAAGGAGAGGACCGATGCATTCTCATCGACTTCTATGTACAAAAGCGAATAGAAGGGGTAGTCAGCATGGGGGCCAATCCATCACGCACCCAAACTATTACTCTGCACAATCAGTAGAAAAGAGTGCAACCATTCTCGGAATTAGACTGAAGATCTCGACAAACGAGGTTCGGAAACAAAGGAGTGATGCAGACTATGCATCGGACCTGGTGTGGATGATGTCGTCGCGCCGGAAACACCGGAAGGCACAAACAAAGAACAAAGGATGGTACAACAGTAGACGGATTCCTCAGGCAGCTTGAACACCGGATGGTAGAACACCTTTACCAAAGGAGGAAGCGAAACCCTAAAGATACGACGGAAAACCCCACCACGAGAAGTCCTGGACTCGAAGAAAGAGAAGGGAGCGGATTCAAAACACGTAGAGGTAAGAGGAGAATAGCAGAGGGGTAAGAAGTAAAATCAGACCTAATCAGAACTATCCAACCGATTTTCAAAAATAGTTTTGACACTCTACTTCGGCCGTTAGCTAGGTTATCCTACAGGCTGGACTTGTGGGGTATCGCAATCCGAGCTCGATACCACTCAGAACACCCTCGGAATCGGACCTATGCAAGTTTCAGATTCTCGCCAAACCCGCATAGAAACGATTCAAAGGTGCCACCAGTACTTTCGCGGGTGGAAAACGGCAAGTAATAACATTACACAATAGTCCTCGATGGGACCCACGTAAGATATATATACAAGTGACTCCATGAGTCAAGAATACGATATAATATACAAAGATCCAAATCACCTTGAAACGATATAGCCCAGCTACGGACAAGATGCAAATGGGGCTAAGAGCCTCAAGAATAACCAATGGCGCCCATAACCTTGCCTGTGCCAAGCGGGAAGGGTAACCTCGCTAACGACGCCGATCTCAAACCTGCTTAAACAAAAGGTGCCGACAAAGGGCAAAGGAAAAGAGGAGCGTCAAGATCGAGGCCAAGACACGGCGAGGCTAGAATTGCGGTCCTCGCCACATAGGTATGGTGGATCGAAAGCGGCAAAGATGCACTAAACGACCTATAGAGACTCGATACAACTGGCGGTTATCAGAGAGGGATAAGAATGACCTATCCGGATCCAACCTGCAGCTAACACCAAACAAACCCATCCTGATGTTTCCCCCTCGAGACCAATCGAGGAAGTCAACCGAGGAACTCACGCAGTTGGCAGTTTTACTTATTCGGTTATCGTTGCAGCAATTACTAGTCAGGTTTAGATAATCATCCTGATAAAGTAAGCAGTGGGTACTTTTAGTTAACCATTCCGTGATAGTTGCATCACTTACTAGTCAGATACAATTAGCATGAGATAACCCAAAACCCAGCAGTTGTTGGTACTTTTATTTAGCCATTCCATTGTAATTGCCATACTTACTAGTCAGGTACAATGGTCGCAAGTTTACACCAACAAGCAATTGTGGGCGTATTATTTAGCCATTCCATTATAGTGAAGCTGATTACTAGTCATTATAAAGTCAAATTTATAGCACTACTTTAGTTATGCTTGTCTATGATCGAGATATCGTGCTCCAAGTCGTCCATATCCGCATGACACGGCTTTCGAAAGTTTTACCGGCCGGGTGCACCAATAGCAACACACGCCGATCAACCTCGAAAACCAAATCAAAACCCAACGAGGCTTTCACGACTAAGCAATCAGGATTCAAATATTTCAGGGGCCACCCCATTGAGTAGACCAAGAACGGCAAGCAAGCTCCGAGACGGACTCAAGGTTTGCGACAATGGTCAGAACGATGGGAACCCGAAAGTGTGGCTGGGCTTGTCGATACCGGAAATCATTCGGCTTACCTAAATGACAGTGTGCCTCGCACAATTTAAATACGTAAGTAGCATGGCATAAGTACAGATCGTAAATAAAACCTCAAACTAGTTTGTGGCCCCAAGAAATAAGATGAATCAAGCTCGCTCGTGGGGTCCCATATACCTCCGGATGTGGATAGCGCGATAAATCAAGGAACAGTATCAAGTACTGGGTCCTACGGACACAAGTGGGCGTCGAAACCAAATATTATCTATCACCCACCGATGCCTCTGCTTACTTCAATTTTAGTTGTTAAGCAGGAATTAAAATGAACGATAAGTAAAACTATGATCATCTCCAACAACACACATGCGACATTACTCCAACATCTGTGGCATTTGACAACACGCAACAGCACTTGAGCAAGAGACTACGACGCGCAAGTCCAACTATCTACCAAACAACAGGTAATAGGATGTGTCCAAGGCAATATAGGGCTGCAAGGGATATCACAGGTACGAAAAACTAGAGCATCGCAACACAGATAGCAATAGATCAACAGGAGGGAAATAAATACTATAAAAGTAAGATAGGTAGAAAGGGGGAGATGCTCGCCTGAAAACATTGCCGAAGGAGCAACCGAGGATCGGGTCGAAGCTCACATCAACTCAACGGCCTTATTCGCGAAGAAGAAAAACACTAGAAGGAACACCGGATGCAATATTTAATATTACGGCAGAAGATCGGCATGATGCATGTATGATGTATGACATGGCAAAGTGTGATGCAATTAGGTCATATTAAGTGGAACCGGGGTCCCGACAGTTATTTAAATGGTTCATGTTATTTAGACACCCCGCAATTTAAATGTTGTTTAACAAGGCGGAATATATCACCGGTTCGCTACACAAGTTTAAATGAGGCCGATATGAGACTAGATTTGCCCGCATATGGGCCCCATATTTAATTATAAGGTGAATCGGCATAAGGCCCCAAAACCACACAAATATGCATGCGAGTATGACAATTCAATATGCAACAGGTTGTTATTATATTATAAAATAGGGTTCGAGAAAAGGGTTCACACTTTCGGGGGTCTCGACGAACTTGGGGTTCCGGGGTTCGGGGTTCGGTCTCAGGGTCCAGGGTTCGACGGGTTCGGTCTCGGCAGAAACGTTCTCGAACAACGGGGCAGATCTTGCGTTCTGGGAAGAAGTACTTGGCGGTCTTTGGCTCCACCCAGGTCGGGGCCGATCTTGTCGCATGAAGGTCTTGCTGGCCTCGAATCGATCGGTTTTGGCGTCGATTGAAGTGCTTGTCGTCCGGTTCGTCTTGGCGGTCGGTCTTTGAACTCGGGATCGGTCTTCGGATCGGGTCTTGACGCCTTTGAACCCGGGGACTTGGCGTCCACGGTCTTCGGATCCGTGAAGAAGTTCATGGTGGTTCATGTGGAAGACAGCGTCGCCCCAGACGGAGAACTTGGCGTCTATGGTGAAGATCTTGGATCGATTGTCAAGGGCAGACTTGGGTTCCGGCTCGGTCTTCAGTTGGCCTCCAGCAACCTTCACACGAACATCATATCCGCGTCATGAGCAGGTCTTGTAGCGGTACCACCATTTCTTCATCGGTAGAAGCACATCCGTATTTTATATCAAACATTACAACTAGCAGCGTCAGGTAGCTAGCAGAACAGCGGTCTTGGCACACAGATACTCGCAAACGGGCCGCATAAAGGGACAGCCACGAGTAGGGGCTCCCCGGGCGCACGAGACGGACCGCGGTGAACATGCGGCGGGAACTCGGGACGATGCGACGAAGACAAAGAAGAGGGTGGCGGCAGAGTGGCCACAACGGCGGGGACGACGCCTGCAGGTCGGAGGTGGGCGGGCGCGGTCCGACGGGGCAGGTCGCCATGTGGAGGGCTCCGTGATGCTGAGACCGAGGAGGAGGACGGGGCTGTGGGCCGACGCGGCTCGACGGCGACGAAGGGTGCTGGGCCGGGGTGGGCAGAGACGGGACGAGGGGACGCCAGCGTGAGAGCATACGAGGCGGCGGCCGTCGGAGAAGCTCGGGCGGCACCGCGAGGAGGAGGGCGAAGGGGCGGCGGAGCCGGGCCGAGGCAGGAAGGAGGTCGGGTCGCGTCGGGTCGGCCGAGGAGCCGAGCTCGGCCGGGCCGGGAGGTGGCGAACGGCGCGGGACGCAGGCGGGTGGGAGCCCAAGGGCATGAGGGCGGAGGATGCAGACGGAAGGGAGAGCGGGTGGTGGGCGCAGCTCGCCATGGAGGCGGGCGCGGCCGGGCGGGGCTGGGGAGGAGAGGCTGGACGCGGAGGATGCTGCGGTGGCCATGGCGGAGGCGGAGGGGGAAACGGCTGGCGCGAGGTCGGGAACCCAAGGCGCGGGCGGAGAGGCGAGGAGCAGAGGTGGGGGTACGGCGGCGAGGCGGGGTGGGCCGGAGGAGGTGGAGGCGATGAGGGCGAGCTGCGCGGGAGGCACGGCCACCGGAGAGGGGCAGGGCGAGCCAGAGGGTGGAGGAGGAGAAGGCGCGCAGGCGTGCAGAGGGAGGGGAGGAAGGAGAAGACGCGAGCGGGGCGCCGGGGACGAGGAGGGCCAGGGGTCTGCGGGGAGGCGTGCGTGGGTGGGGCCCAGGGGCTGTCGGTGGGAGTGGGGGTCGGTTGGGTGCGTGGTGTGGGGTTCTGGGCGGGTGGGCCGCTGGAGGTGGCGTGTGGCTTGTGTGGGGGTGGAGAGGAAGGGGAGAGGGAGAGAGGAGGTGAGCCAAGTGGCAGCATCTGAGTGGTGGGAGTGGTGAGGGAGGATGAGGTGGCGGCTCGTGATAGGAGGGGGTGAGGTGGCCGGGGGTGTGGGTAGGATAGGACTAGGTAGAAAAGGATTAAGGGGTGGACCGTTTTATTTTTTGGGGTGGTCGTTCGGGTCATTCGGCCCGTTCGACTGCCCCACTAAAATAATATAATAATTTTATTTAATTCTAAATGCACCGTTTGCAAACCGATAGCAGACAAAAAAATTTTTTCCGGAGACCCGGGGTTTGCATTTTGAAAACAAGTCGGGGCGTTTTAGAAAACAAAAACAGGTTTTTCCGCAATAGTTTTATGCAAGCAAATGCAAGATGATGCCGATGCTCAAATGCAATGTGGCATGATGACATGAGCATGCGGTCATGATGATGCAATGCACAAAAACAACGCGATTTTCTAGTAGTGGTTTTTGCGGGATGCCACACACAAGATCAAACCTTAGAGGAGTAAAATTATGCACATGATGACCGCTATGACTCTGATGCAGGGACTGTTGATCCAATAGAAGAAAAAGAGATAAGAAATGAAGATGTAGTTGTTGTAGTAGAAAAGAAGAAAAGCGATAAGCAACAACAAAAGAAAGTAACTAAAGAGCCTGATCCCCCATAGAAGGTAAAAGACAAGAATAAGAGAGGTGAGCAAAAACTTCAATATCCAGATAGCAAAAAGAAAGCACCGGATCAGGTAATCTATGACTCTTTCAAAAAGTCAATTGGTGATCTTTGTCTAGAAATTCCATTCGCGGATGCAATAGAAGTTCCTACCTATTCTAAATTTATCTATGATATTCTAAATAGAAATAAAGAAATAACTGAAATCGTTGCCATGGTGACTAGTTATCCTGCTAATGGGAAGTTATTGTCTAAATCGGGAGATCCCGGAATACCAATTATTTCATGCTTAATTGGCAAAACTGATATTCAAAATGCCTTGTGTGATTTAGGTGCAGGAGTTAGTGTAATGCCATATTCCCTCTATAAAAGGTTAGGATTAGGGGAGTATTCCCCTACCTATATCACTTTACATATAACTGACAAATCCACTAAACAACCCATTAGTATGATTGAGGATGTTCTACTTAGAATAGATGAGCATGTTATTCCCACTGATTTTATTATTGTTGAAATGCCAGAGGATGAAAAATTATCTATAATACTGTTACCACCGTATTTTGGCTAAAGACGGAGATGGGCCGTGATCAAGATGGGCTTGGAAGATATGTATATTCAACGAGTTGTTGGATCGGCCTAGTGCGTGGATTTGGGCTAAATTGCCCGTGTATCTTGTATCATAGTAGGATTCGTGTTTGTTTAGGTTCCGTTTATGTTTAGGTAAAGATAGAGTTGTAGAGTTATTCCAAAAGTAGAGAGTCTCCGGACTATAAATATGTACCTAGGGTTATCGAAAAAGAAGGACAACCACGTTCACAACAAACACAATCTCGGCGCATCGCCACCCCTTGTTCCTAGGGTTTCTTTCGGTAGTGCCATCGCCTAGATCGCATCTTGCGATCTAGGCAGTATCTACTTATTCATTACCTGGTTTTACTCGTACTGAAGCGTTTTTGATGGCGAGTAATACCATTATCATAGATTGTTTGAGGCTAGCATTGGTGCTTTTCTATTACTATCGTCGAAGTTATGCTACCTCTAGCTATCTCGCTACCCTTGCACCTTTTCCCGAAGTGCAAGGGTAGCACCTTGCTTGATCTTTATTTAGTCGATTCGATCTGTTATAGTTGTGCCTTGTTCACCAAGGTTTAGTTTGATATCTACGTAATCAGGCCTTACAAACGGGTTGAACGATCCAGTAATGCATAAAGACGTGGCTTATTCGTTCTAGAGAGGATGTTCCGGTAATTGGCTTTACGTTGGTTATTAGGCCTCCTCTAGGGTTAATATTCTTCATCTTTTGTACGCATTTGGCTCAATCACGCGTAGGATGTTCCGATTACGTGGTGAAAACATTAGACTATCGTAGATCGATTTAACTTGTAATGATCAAGCAAAACCCCATGTTACCATAACTGATGCGTAACCATGGGGCAATCGGCTTTAGGAGCCGATTCTGTGGAAACCCGGGAGCCGATTACGGCTCGAATTTTACGATACTTGTTTATCATGTAGGAAATCAATCGGAGCAATCCTTCACCTTCCCGACCAGGTATAGGTCGTGGCACGCCGAACCAAGCCGTGACGTGTGCCGAGCGCTTGCGGCCGTCGCCCGAGGGACCAGGCCCACCAGCCCCGGAGCCTCCCGCTCTCCGTGTTGTCACCGCTGCCGGTGGGTTTTGGCAGTAACACATTCTCGCACGCCCGTGGGACATTCAACAATGTCTACATCAACACCCGACGCTGCAATGGAGAACAGGCCGCCACGCATAACGATCTCGCCTGACGAGCACAAGGCTGGCACGACGAGATCAAGGCCCTCTCGAGGAAGACCTCATCGCTCTTTTGAGAGGACCCGCACGCATGGCATCGATGGAAAGGGTTCTCCCGAGGGCGCTCTTAATGAGGTGGATCTGCTCTTCGGAGGAGCGCACTGCAGCCCCACGACAGAAGTCAACTACATGGTGGCTCATTCTTTGCACCGCCATTCGAGAGCCCGTGAACGCTGAGCGAGTCGCGGTTCGTAGTTCAGAGATCATGAAGCATCAGATCTCCGTCTGGGCCTACTTTAGGGACTCACCAGGAGAAAGACCGCCTGCACTGTGCCACAGCCTCCGTTCGCACTTGCCGCCCGAGCCGCCAGAGCAGCGGCTTACGCTGTCTACAAGGCTGGAGGCGACCAGCGATGCCAATTCCTGTTTGAGCCACCTAAGGAGATCCCACACGGATATATATGCGCCACGTCGGACTGCAATAACGACACGCACCAAACAGATTGCAACCGCAGGAGTTTCTCGCCAGAGTGCTTGGGACAGGATCTTCGGCGTGCGTGTCGGAGCAGCAATGACCGGATGGACGGACAAACAAAGCGTATAGCCAAGTATGCCATCGACAGGTCATGAGAATCTAGCCCTACGGCTCAAACAAAGGAGCAAATCAGTACCATCCTAAGAGACCGCTTCGCGTCAAGAGAAGGACAATCGGCTATGCAAAGCCGCATCCAAACGAAGTTTGATCTAATTCCGCCACCCAAGTATAAACTCCGAGTTCTCAAGGTTCAGCGCTCGAAGGGTCGAGCTCGATCGAGCACATAAGCGATACCGCACAACTAGGCATGATTTCGCATCGATCGATGCGCGTAAGATTCTTTGCGCAATCTCGACAGACCAGCCTTTGGGTGGTACACCTCACTACCGACTCAATTCATACCGAAGCAATCGGAAGAGCAGCCCACGCCCAGCACCATTCAGAGGCTACCGAGGTCGGCATTGCGCACTGCACAGTGCAGAGGCGAGGAGAAATCAGAGCCAGTACATCCAGCTTCAGATGTCAAGAACCGATGTTACTCGGCTCGTTTAATCGAGAAGGAAGCAATGAGCTGGCAGATAGGTCTCTCAAAGACCCCAAGGATCTGGCGTTCTGTAGAGTACAACTCATTGGCGCACATGGCATGTAAACCGACGAAATGCAGCGCCACTCGAGTTGTACCAAGACAAGTTCAAGCGTCCGATAGGCCTGGTCGATGCGTAAGAGGAAGATCCTACACAGACTGTGAGGTGGCCGCTGAATGGGCTCGGGGCGATCCTGTAGCTGCAAATGGGTGAAACAACAAGGGCTGCGAAAGGGTTCGACTTCGATGTGAGCAAAGCTGAGCAGATATTTGATTTACTGCTAAAGGAGAAGCAACTGAGGTTACCCGAAGGCCACAAAATCCCTACGGCTCAGGAAATGAACGGGAGGCCATACTGCAAGTGGCATCACTCGTTCACCCATACCACCAATGAGTGCAAAGAGCTGCGCCGCCAAATCCAAATGGCGATCGAGCAAGGCCGTCTGATCCTTGGGCAGTTCGCCATGAAAGTGGACACAAACCCATTCCCCGGCGTCAACATGGTAGAACTCAGTCGCTCCGCAAGACGTAAACTGGATTTCTCGTTCGACGTTAACATGGCTGGGTCTGGATACCACCATGGCACGCACAAGGAGGACGGTGGTCGCCCTCGGGGCAAGGAAAGAAAGGAGGCTAGTCCATGCGACCGGCCCAGCCACAATGACAGGCGGTACTTAACAGAAGAACAAGTGAGGAGAGTGCGATATCAAAAACCACATTCTACGCATCTCCTTAACAAGTATGAACGCCAGTATGACCAACGTCACGGGCGCAGAGACGACGAAGGATATGAGCACCGCTAGAGGGCCGTCGAAAGAGAAGGAAGGCGCAGACAGGCATTGGGATTGTCCTTTCTTCAGGTATTGCTGGGGCGCGGGAATGAGCCGATTGCCTACAATCGACAACTGCCCGGAATGCGGTCAGCAAAAGGAAGACACGAGGCCAGTGTCAGTATTCAAACGTCTAGGGCCTCTTCAGCCCCAGGGCCGCCACAGGGAGTCCGCTCGAGCAAGGGACCTCGAGGAGCCAAAGGATGGCAAGGACGGAGACAGGTATCACCGTCCAAGGTGGTGCCCCGACGGACTCAGACACACCCAGAAGCGTAGAGTGCAGCGGCTACGTAACTTAGAGGAAGCTGAAGCGCAGTATCTCCACGCTTTGAAGAAAGCACGACCTGATCTGGCCGTCCAAGTGAGGCAGGCTGTGGAAACGGACGACCGCCCGACCAGGAAAGAGTGGCGCCCCAAACCGATAAAAGCCGACGCAAGGACATCGGCTGGCACAAACATGGTGTTCGTACTCCCGTCAGAATTCTGCGCGCCAAGAGCCGATGAGCTACCCGTGGCACAGTTTGACTGCGGCCCACGGCCGGTTATCTTTGAGAAGCCACGTGAGAAGGGTTACAAACATCTGAAAGCCCTGTACCTGCGAGGTTACATCAATGGGCAACCTGTCAGTAAGATGTTGGTGGACACCGGAGCGGCAGTCAACATCATGCCATACTCCATGCTACGACGTTTGGGACGCTCCACTGCCGATCTGATCAAAACCAACGTCACGTTGAGCGACTTCAACGGTCAGTCTTCGGGAACGCAAGGCGTACTGAACGTGGACTTGACAGTGGGCAGGAAAACCGTACCCACGTCATTCTTCGTCGTGGACAGCAAGAGCACTTACACGGTCTTGCTAGGAAGGGATTGGATTCACGCTAATTGCTGCATCCCATCCACAATGCATCAGTGCCTGATCCAGTGGGATGGAGACGAAGTGGAGGTCATCCACGCCGACGATTCTATCGAGATCTCCATAGCTGGCATGAACGTCTGGGAAGCAGAAGACCAAGAGCCGATCTCTGGAATCAATCTAGACGGCTGCGAGCGTATTGAAGCTACAAAAAACGGGGCGAGGCTGGTCTTATCCACTGGCCTTACAGAGTAGAAGAGCCCACGATCATCCGTGGTACGGCCGATCCCTGCGATCGGCCACGAAAAATAAAAAGCAGCGATCATACGGCAAGCAACTTATGTAGTCGTAGCAGAGAGATGCTCTGCCACTGCCAAATAATAAGGTGTAAACCATCCTTGACTGATGCAAGCAAAAAGGGGGCCGATTCAAGCGATCGGCCCAAATTATTTTTGTTGTCCTCACCCACCGTTTGCCCTGTGTTTAGCGTCGATTTGACAGGTGACGGAAAGCTAGGGTACGGGTTCACATCAGCTGATGAGCTAGAAGAGATCGACATTGGTCCTGGGGATAAGCCACGACCAACATTTATCAGCAGGAAGTTAGAACCGAGTCTGCGGGGCCCGATGATAGCCCTGTTGAAACAATATCCAGATCGCTTCGCACAGGACTACAGAGATGCTCGGTTGGACAGAGCATCATCGAGCATCCCGCTCAAAAAGGATTTCGCCGTTTCAGCAGCGAGCACGACAAATGAAGGCCGAAATTCGAAGAAGTCAAGAAAGAGGTCGAGAAAATGTTGATGCAAGTTGATCGGGCCATGCGTATGCTTTGAATGGATTTCTAGCATCGTGCTGTAGAGAAGAAGGGCGCCAATGGCGTGTTGCTATAAATTTTCGAGATCTCAACAGAGCTACCCCAAAGGATGAATATCCGATGCCGATGCGTAAACATTGATCAATGCAGCACTGGTCATAAAATTTTGAGCTTCATGGACGGCAATGCCGGTACAACCAGATCTTCATGGCTCCGTAAGACATACACAAGACTGCATTCGAGTCCTGGTCCGTGGGGTTATTTGAATATGTAGTCATGACGTTGACTGAAAAATGCGGCGCCACGCACTAAAGGGCCATGAATTATATTTTCCATGACCTGATCGGCAAATTGGTGGAAATCTACATCGATGACGGTGGTCAAGTCCGCCGCACACGGACACTTGGACGATTCGCAACATGTCCCGGACCGAACAAGAAAATTCGCCTACGGATGAATCCAAGAAGTGTGCCTTCGGGTGACGGCCGGTCAGTTCTTGGGTTTCTTGGTCCATGAACGCGAATTGAGATCGGCTTGAAAAGTCGAGGCGATTTAACGATGAAGCCACCCACCACGAAGAAGGAACTGCAGTCCCTTATCGGCAAGATCAACTTCGTCAGAAGATTCATCTCCAATCTGTCAGGAAGGATTGAGGCGTTCATGGGACTAGTAAAAATCAAATCTGACGAGGAATTCCGCTGGGGGCAGAACAACAACGAGCCTTCAACGAGATCAAAGAATATTTGACAAAGCCGCCAGTGTTAATTCCACCTCACCGACGTGCCATTCTACATTTACTTGTCGGTCGACACGCCCATCGCCGGTAGTAGTGCAAGTTTATGATGGCTGGAGCGCGTCTTTTACATAAGCGTGAGGATGCCGGACGCAGAGACAGGTACCCCGATATCGATAAGTTGTGCCTCACCGCTTTTTCACCCGCACCAAGTTGCCACATTTTGCTATCGCCAGAGATCATCATCATCCGCAAATCGACGTCATAAAGCACATGTCGGCTCCTATGTTAAAAGGCCGACCGGGCAAATGGATGTTTGCATTATCGAGTTTGACATCCGTATCAACTGCGAAAGCGATTAAGGGTACCGGCCGATCTTATCGCTGAAAGGATCAACACCAACATAGCATACATCCATAAGAGCGTGGGCTATGTTTTTCGACGGATCAGTGTGACAACGGCCATGCATCGGCATTTTACTCGTGTCGCCCCGGGGGGCAACATTTTCCTTCTCCATCAGATTGTCTACCTCTTGCACCAACAATGTAACCGAGTACGAGGCGATATGCAAGGGGATGGAGTTACTCCTCGAAGCTGGAGCGGAAGCAGTGGAAATTTTTGGAGACTCCAAGTTGGTGATTTCCCAGCTCACGGAGGACTACAAGTGCGAGAGCGAGTCCCTCTTCCCATTATGGCTGCACTGCCGTGAGCTGATGACGCAATTTCGGTACGTAAACTTCACTTGGATCCCACGATCGCAGAATACCGAGGCGAACGATCTTGCGCAGATGGCTTCAGGATACAAGGACGTGGTAGAAGGAGCCGATGTTCAGGTACAGTTCCTGGAAGCGGACGACTGGAGAGCCGATATCTTCAATTACTTGAAGGATTCGGCTCGGGGGGCACCTAAACGGATAAGGTACAAAGCCATGAAATATGTGCTGATCGGCGATGACATGTTTTACAGGACTCTGGAAGGACTATTGCTCAAATGCCTGGGGACAGCCGAGGCCAATCGGCTCCTACATGAGGTACACGAAGGCGCCTGTGGAACTCACCAATCGGCTCATAAGATGAAATGGTTGATCAGGCGATCAGGGTTTTATTGGCCCACCATGCTTGAAGACTGTTTCAACTACTACAAAGGGTGTCAAGCATGTCGAAATTTGGAAAATCCAGATGGTACCCACACAAGAATGAACCCCATCATCAAGCCTTGGCCATTCCGAGGTTGGGGCATGGACATGATCGGCAAAATCAATCCTCCATCGAGTAAAGGCCACATGTGGATTCTGGCCATTACTGACTACTTCACTAAATGGGTGGAGGCTGTCCCGATGAAGAAGAATTCAAGGATGTTATCAATTTTGTGAAAGAACATGTTATCCATAGATTCGATTCCCAAACTATCACGACCGATGGAGGTTCGGTCTTTATTTCTCAGGAGTTTAGAAAGTTTTGCGAGGACATGGGGATTAAGCTGATTAGATCATCTCCATACTATGCTCAAGCTAATGGGCAAGCTGAAGCGTCCAATCAGAGTCTCATCAAGTTGATCAAGAGAAAAGTCGATGAGCACCCAAGACGTTGGCACGAGGTTTTGTCAGAGGCGTTATGGGCTTATCGTATGTCATGCCATGGAGCAATAAAAACCTCACCATACCATCTAGTATATGGACAAGAAGCCGTTCTACCCTGGGAAATTACGGCTGGATCAAGACGCGTCACTTTTCAGGACGATCTAACGACTGAAGAATACGCAGCCCTGATGAGTGACAGTGTAGAGGATTTAACCGAGCTCGTGTGGTCACCGAGAAAATCAAAGAGAACAAAGCCAAAGTAGCTCGTGCATACAACAAGAAAGTGAAGCCAAAGGAGTTCCACGTTGGTGATCCGTATGGGAAGTCATGTTGCCCTTGGGGACTAAGGATGCGACATATGGTAAATGGTCTCCAAATTGGCACGGTCCGTACAGGGTTGACCAGGTTTTAAGAGGAAATGCATACATGCTCGAGCAGTTGGATGGCGTAAAGTTCCCAGTAGCAGTCAACGGGCAACATCTCAAGAAATATTTCCCAAGCATGTGGGATGTTGGACAGTAAAAATATGGGGGCCGATGCTGAAAATCGGCCGAGTAAAAATATGGGGGCCGATGCTGAAAATCGGCCGAATAAAAATATGGGGGCCGATGCTGAAAATCGGCCGAATAAAAAAAAATATATAGCCGATGCACGGCCATCGACTCTAGAGGTTCACACATGTTACAAACAGGTCCACCTTGGCGATCTCGGCTTAGTCATCTTCATCTTTGCTTATCATTAGTCGTTTGTGCGGGGCACGTTTTTCGATAGGCAATGGGAGATTTGGGTCGCCCGTGTTGAGGAAGGTCGCAGGTCATCATTTGAAACCAAGAAGTGGCCGTTGTAATGTGTCCAAGGATGCAACCGAAGGTTGACCCGGTCAACGGGTTTTTTTTTGGGGAGAAGCCGATGGGTAGTCATCGACTCTATGCGGTTTGACTTGTTTGACTGTGTGCATACAGTGTGAAGGAAGTCGGTACAGCGTCATCGACTTCTGAAGCATCGACTTATTTCGGTTGTCGGCAAAATTGAATCAAAGAGGAACAATAGTTGGGAAACGGATTTCCATTCATTCAAAAGATTGTTGCTTACAGGACGATCGGTTACAAAAGGGGCCTACTGCTGCTACGGCTATTACTATTGATTCCTAATCTAAGCCGAGGTCGTCGTCACCATTGCCGTCATTGCCCTTCTTTCATTGCTGCTTCAAAATGAAGATGTAGTTGTTGTAGTAGAAAAGAAGAAAAGCGATAAGCAGCAACAAAAGAAAGTAACTAAAGAGCCTGATCCCCCATAGAAGGTAAAAGACAAGAATAAGAGAGGTGAGCAAAAACTTCAATATCCAGATAGCAAAAAGAAAGCACCGGATCAGGTAATCTATGACTCTTTCAAAAAGTCAATTGGTGATCTTTGTCTAGAAATTCCATTCGCGGATGCAATAGAAGTTCCTACCTATTCTAAATTTATCTATGATATTCTAAATAGAAATAAAGAAATAACTGAAATCGCCATGGTGACTAGTTATCCGCTAATGGGAAGTTATTGTCTAAATCGGAGATCCTAATACCAATTATTTCATGCTTAATTGGCAAAACTGATATTCAAAATGCCTTGTGTGATTTAGGTGCAGGAGTTAGTGTAATGCCATATTCCCTCTATAAAAGGTTAGGATTAGGGGAGTATTCCCCTACCTATATCACTTTACATATAACTGACAAATCCACTAAACAACCCATTAGTATGATTGAGGATGTTCTACTTAGAATAGATGAGCATGTTATTCCCACTGATTTTATTATTGTTGAAATGCCAGAGGATGAAAAATTATCTATAATACTGTTACCACCGTATTTTGGCTAAAGACGGAGATGGGCCGTGATCAAGATGGGCTTGGAAGATATGTATATTCAACGAGTTGTTGGATCGGCCTAGTCGTGGATTTGGGCTAAATTGCCCGTGTATCTTGTATCATAGTAGGATTCGTGTTTGTTTAGGTTCCGTTTATGTTTAGGTAAAGATAGAGTTGTAGAGTTATTCCAAAAGTAGAGAGTCTCCGGACTATAAATATGTACCTAGGGTTATCGAAAAAGAAGGACAACCACGTTCACAACAAACACAATCTCAAGATCGCCACCCCTTGTTCCTAGGGTTTCTTTCGTAGTAAGTGCCATCGCTAGATCGCATCTTGCGATCTAGGCAGTATCTACTTATTCATTACCTGGTTTTACTCGTACTGAAGCGTTTTTGATGGCGAGTAATACCATTATCATAGATTGGTTGAGGCTAGCATTGGTGCTTTTCTATTACTATCGTCGAAGTTATGCTACCTCTAGCTATCTCGCTACCCTCACCTTTTCCCGAAGTGCAAGGGTAGCACCTTGCTTGATCTTTATTTAGTCGATTCGATCTGTTATAGTTGTGCCTTGTTCACCAAGGTTTAGTTTGATATCTACGTAATCAGGCCTTACAAACGGGTTGAACGATCCAGTAATCCATAAAGACGTGGCTTATTCGTTCTAGAGAGGATGTTCCGGTAATTGGCTTTACGTTGGTTATTAGGCCTCCTCTAGGGTTAATATTCTTCATCTTTTGTACGCATTGTGCTCAATCACGCCGTAGGATGTTCCAGTTACGTGGTGAAAACATTAGACTATCGAGATAGATTTAACTTGTAATGATCAAGCAAAACCCCATGTTACCATAAACCGATGCAGAACCATGGGGCAATCGGCTTTAGGAGCCGATTCTGTGGAAACAGGAGCCGATTACGGCTCGAATTTTACGATACTTGTTTATCATGCAGAAATCAATCGAGCAATCCTTCACCTTCCCGACAGGTATAGGTCGTGGCACGCCGAACCAAGCCAGACGTGTCGGAGCGCTTATGCCGCCCGAGGGACCAGGGCCCACCAGCAGTCCTGGGAGCCTCCCGGCTCTCCGTGTTGTCAGCCGCTGCTCGCCGGTGGGTTTTGGCAGGCAACAAATACTTGGAAGACCTTTCCTTAGTACCGCAGGAGCATCAGTTGATTGTGCTGAGGGAAAAATAATCTTCAATGTTTATGATGCTAAAATCATCCGGTATTTTCCAAAGAAACTAGAAGCAGGAGAAAGGTATATTCTACCAGCAAAACGAGTTCAAGTGGTAAGTGCCCTTGATAAGGGATACCGAAGGTAAGAATTCGAGGACAGAGAAGGGGTTGAAATATTCAACCATTCTTAATAAAATTCTTAATGGGAGTCAACCCATCACATTAATAAAATAAATTAAAGAATAAAAAGTTCATCGCATTCCTACAATTTTTTTACAGACATTCTTGCGGAAGCGCGCCCGTAAAGATGCAGCTGTCAAAAGGTAGTAGAAATATCGACTAAATAAGCTTAGATTAAGTGTAAAAATTAAGTTTGAGTGTTATGTGCAAGAACTAACCTAAACATATTGTTCTGATTAAAAATATTATCTCTGAAAAATTTGGGCAAAAAGCATGTCCTGGAGAGTATAACGACTAACTATACGGCGGGAATATTATTTTGGCCGTATAGTTTTGGTCGTATAGTTATCGACCCCCTTTTTCACATAATGCATCTTGGGATACAAAAGGCTTTACGACTAACTATACGGTGGGACCATTTTGGTCCGACCGTATAGTTGGGCCCATATAGTTGGGATTTGGCATAAAGAAACCCTAATTTTCGAAGTCACCACAACTATATGGCGGGAACTACATATCCTGCCAGTATAGTTCCCACTATATAGTTTGGTGCGACCACTTAAACGCGTCAGTAGGTCTAGGGTTCTTCCTCCTCCTCACTTTTTCTCTCATATTCTCTCTCCAAACTCCTCAAAGCCCACCTAGAATTTTGATTCTTCGCGGATTTCATTCATTTGAGTTGGGGAATCAATAGATTGGTATGTTTCTCTCCCTATCCATGATTTATTTTCAGAATTCCATGGTTGAAACTCTCACATTGATCTAGAGGATGAACTCAAGCTTGTTTGATTTTCCCTTTTGATTTCTCACGTTAGGATTAAATTTCTCCATGTAGAATCATTCATATATAATGTAGAAAATATATGCCTAAGGTTTATGTTGAAATTTTTTAGTGCATCAAGATGAACAAGCTTGGTAGCATTTTTGGCAAGATCAAGCGCCAACGTGACGAGGGATCAAGGCTACGAGCTGAGCTCGAAAACAAGTATGCCATGGTTTCATCGAGGAGAGTGATGCCCACACATTGGGCCGATGATGACTTTCTCACCGTGGCAGGTTTAAGGACGAACGTTGACCACATGTGTCCAAATGCAGGGATATCACTCCTCGCCTACGCGAGCCACTACACCTACACTGAGCTCACCTTTGAGTTCCTTGCCTCCTTCTACGATGACTACAAGGAAAAAGGTAATGCATGCACGGTAAGCTTCACCATACCAGCAGCTATATCAAATCTCTTTTCAACAATTTTGTGAAGCTTTTGTTTTCCCTCAAGATGGGGAATCAACTATTACAAATTTATATAGCATCTCAAGTGGAGAAACTTGGGAGGTTATTTCTGTTAACGGTTGCAGGGACTTCTACCCGAAGAAGATGTCCACTATTCAGGACCCAACAATTCGCTACTTCGCATTGTTCCTTGCCAACACTCTGTTGGGAAGAGGAGATACCGGTTCCATGGACAATGTGGATATGTCCATGATCACCAAGGCACTCTTCCCCA
Organism: Avena longiglumis; assembly: GCA_030063025.1. Taxonomy (NCBI): domain Eukaryota; kingdom Viridiplantae; phylum Streptophyta; class Magnoliopsida; order Poales; family Poaceae; genus Avena; species Avena longiglumis. The sequence continues at coordinate 341,527,318 of CP125978.1, read as the reverse complement.
ATGCACAGCAAAGCCCCAATCTCGTGGCTCTACTCCTCCAGCACCTCCGCTACCAGAGTAACAAAAAGAAAGGTGACATTTGCATTGGTTGATTGGTAACCCACCTTGTCCAAGCCTGTGGAATTCCAATATCTTTTATGGAAACTGTTGACGGCTCCATACTCATGGATGTCAAATATATAACTACTTGTGGCTTTCTCGGTGTTTACCGAGCTGACAAGAGGCTCCGAGCATATCGGTTAGGTTATCTTGATGCCTCACAAGATGAGCAGGCGTTGTTGCCTTGTCCACAAGCTTTCTCAATTTTGGAGAAGGACAACTGGATCCTCACCAAGGATCAAGTGGTGGAGATCATGGCTGAACTTTAGCCTAGCCAAGAAGAAGATGAAGAAGGAGAGCAGTAGGATGAGAAGGAGCAGGAGTATAACCCTGCTTCGGAAGGACAACAACAGCAATAGGAGGGACCCTGGGACCCATGGCCCAATCAGCAACAACATCATCAAGGGTTCAACAGCGTCCCCTATCAAGATTTTCTGCAGCTCAACCAGCGCGTTGGGGAGATTGACCACACTCTACAAGGAGTGAATGAGGATGTTAGTGCCCTAACTCACAACTTCGGTCACTTCATGACCAACTTCCCCAACTACTACCAGCAGTACCCGTACCAGCCGCCGAATGATGGCAACAACTAAGCCTTGCAACAACCTAAGCTTGGGGGAGGTTTGAAAACCTCCAAACTTTGCATTCATGTTTTATTTTCTTCTTTTGATTTATTTTTAATTTTCAAAAACTTGCATGTTTACTTTCATTTTTGCATTCCTAAACCAAAAACACACAAAAATTAGTTGTGACTTCTATTGCAAATTTGTTTCTCTCGGAGATTGCTCAATTTCAGGTGATTTGGCAATAGGGAAATATAGCGGGGTTCAACTCAAGTACAAGAACAAAGCAAGAAAGGGGACGTATCACATTCCTTTCATCACCTCTTCTGCAATTTTAAATTGACCCTATAACTATTTGCTCGTTTGCACTTGAGACACTCCCCACTTAGCTTGTTATCCTACAAATTCTATTCCCTTGCTAGTATCTCCTTTTAGCTTTGAAATAATGAGCAATGAGCTTGGTTAAAATATTTCCAACATTTTTTACAACAAGAAAAAGCATCCAAAAGATGACTTGAGTCCATGTTTATCCCAAAGGATTTGATTTTAGAAACTACTCAACCCCATTGAGCTTCATGTAATAGACTTGATAACACTCTTGAATGAAATTGTTTGATAAAATGGACGCTTTGAAGTAGTAGGGATATGCCACTGCTTTTCTAATAATTATAGTAATATATTGCTTTACGCGTGTCATTACAACATTGTCGTGCTCCATGGGGAACTATTAACTCCGCTGGCCAACGAACGATCTAAATGTGGGAAACCACTTGATTTCGGCTATTGAGTTATGTAAGCGTCTGTAGCTGCAATGCTGTGTCGAGTAAAAAATTTAGTCTTCTCGTGGTCTCACATTACAAGTGAAGTTGTAGTACTCCTCTAGCCCACTATTTCTCAACAATTATCTATTGGCATGGTCACGAGTGCGCAACATAGTCCCAATTAACATATTAAAAATAGTGGCATGATTTCTCTATGGAAGAGCTGAAATTTTGAAAAGCAAGCAAAGGAAAATGGTGCTTTGAGAGTCTTGAAATTTTGACGTGGGAGTGGATGAGTTGTTCTTAAATTGAATATTTTTGGTGCCAACTTGATTACTCCTAACTGATTAAAGAAACAAGAGAAAAAAGTCTTTCATCTCTCAACAAAGAGAGAAACCAAAATAATTTGTTTCACTTTCCTAGCTAAACAATTGACACTTTCTCGGGAATATAATTTATTTTCTAGCAAGATATACATGGTTAGGAAGTGGACTCGGTGCAATCTTGTGAATACTTGTATGATCATGTTTAAGATTGCAGGAATTGTGAAGAAACGAATTTGACACCAATTCGGGCTTGTAAGTTCTTTTATTGGAAACTTGGTTTCCAATATGTGTTTCAGGTTCTAAACATAAACAAAAGGTTTTAACAACAAAAATACAATATTTAGGCAAAAACAAGCAAGTCTCTTTTTGGAAGCAATCGAGGAAGGCATCCAGAAGGTTTAACGACCAAAACTATACAGCGGGAATATTTTCTCCGGCCGTATAGTTCCCGCCGCCTTCGTCTTGTCAAAAGGAACAACTTTCATGAAGATACCAGACACAAAACACAACACAGCAGCTGCTATTCCATTCAGAAGGGAGAAAGAAGAGATCCAAAGAAGAAGGGGGAAGACGTTCTTCATCTTGCTCCATGATCTTCGACTTCCTAGCAACCACATCCCCATAGCCAATACTTGTACTTGAGAGAGAGAGAGAGAGATCTTCACCATGCAAGATTAGGGTTTGAGATTGTTTCTTCCTATCTTGAATTGTGTTGGATTGTTTTTGTATTTCTATTATGGATCTCCACGGTAATACCGAGAAGAACTCCCGTTATTTAATTATATCGATGATGCTTTCTTCTCTCATGTGTGAGTAAGTTCCTTTGGGCGTGGGAGATGTAGGGGATTGGTGAGATGTGATGTGCCTATACATTTTCCATTAGTTTTTGATTGATTTTAATTACTATATTATGTGTGCTTGACTTTATGTGGGATGCCTAATGCTTGTTGTCCAATTAAGGGCCCAAACAACATGATACTTTGTTCTACATAGATAATATCTTGTTTGCTAGCAGACCGGCGACCCCTGAGAGACACGGGGATATCAACGGAAAACTAGTTGAACTCGACGAGTATGAGGAGCCACTTTGCCTATTGCATTAGTCTGATCCAAGGAGCTTAATTACTAAGCAACCTGAAGGATCTTAATCACCTAGTGACTGACCATGGTTTTGGTAATAGACTAGTAGGATTATTGAACTTGGCTGAAATCTACCAATAGGAGTTCTGACTAATTATGGGTTGCTCGTCTACATATATACTTATAAAATTATAATAGTTACACTTATCACTCATCCACCTGGCACATTCACTATCACCATGAACTGTATCTCCCCGCGCCTACTTTGTCATCTGCAGAAAATAACAAACAATCAAATCGTTCTTTCCTTTTCTGCTTTTTATTTCTAAAGTTTACATTTTAGTTTTATTTAAATACATTCAGTTCAATCCAAATCTTATTCTTATTTCAACACCTGCAGTTAATTCACTCAAAGACCTGTGACAACTTTGAGTGTGACAGAGAATTCATTCATAAACACTTACCTTTGGGATCCATGTGGAATCAATATCTTAACTTCAAAACTAGCTACGAATGATCTGTGCACTTGCAGACATGAACCGCCATGACCGCGGCATGCGGTGTTTTGGGCATGATGTTGCCCTGCGAGTCCAACGACATGAAGGATAGGTCGAGTACTCTTGTGCCCTTGCATCGTGTAGCAGGGTCCATGCGCTCTAAGTGGGAGCGGTGCTTATGGCCATCATAGCCTTTCGAGGAAGACCCACTAGCAGAGGAGAGAGCAGCTCTCCGTATGCTCGACTCGTCAGCCACTTTCTTGCGCCGCTCGAGCTTGTGTTGCTGCTTGATTTGTCAATTGTGCTCCTCTATGAGGAGCCAGTGGTAGTCCATCAGCATGTCGCGGGGGGTGTCGATCGGCAGAGGATTGGTACCTCTCACAGCTTCTCACACTCGCACCCACTGATCTTCGTTGAGGTTGATCTCATGGCGTATGCGATTGATGCCCTCAACATTTTCGGGTGGCATGTTCCCGTTGGTATTGGCTGTGGGTGGTCTGTTTCCTCCGTTCGTGACGTTGGGAGCCTGCTGGTTGGGAGGAGGATTCGGTGGGTCGGCGTCGTCGTCGACATTACCATCGTGGATGGTCGCGCACATGTAGCGATGGGGAGATGGTTGCTCCCGCAGCTTTCAGATCCGGAACCGTAGTTTCCTTCATCAATGGGGGATCGCATACATCGGAGTTGCAGTTGTTGTTGTCATCCGAAGCGTACGTCAGGGTCGGTGTATCTAGGACACCGATTGGTGGAATCCATGAGGCAGGCCTGATCGAGGGAGGTGACACCCGCTCTGGCAGGCAGAGGGTGCCGATCTGGTCCACTTGGAAGAAGAAGCTCCCGAACAGCATCTCGATTCCGTCTCCTATGGAGTCAAAGTTCTTGCGGGTGGCCGGGGAGTGGGCGGTGAATTCGAGAGAACCGAAGAGGAGGTGGTTCTCCATTGCAGAGGAATCGAATATTGCAGCGGATGGAACCGTCAGGATCGCACGATCAGCGTCCCAAGTTCCCACAAACGACGCCAATTGACGAGGGTTCGACTCATCAATGCCCATTATTATGGACTTGGGTTTAGAGAAGATGGGGAGGCTGGAGATCACGAGATGGATAACAGGCAAGCAACGCCTGAACATGTTGTTTACCTAGGTTCTGGCCCCTAGAGGGTAAACCCTACTCCTGCTTTTCTGTTTGATTGATGGCGGAACCGAAGGTTACATGGGTGCGCAGATTGGATCTGGCGTGAGGTGGGTTTATGAGAGTTGAGAGAGATCATCCTCGCCATGCCGTCCTGGCCTTTATATGGGAGGCCAGGTTTAGGTGTACGTCGAGTCGGTTATAGATTAGGGTTTCACCCTTTGAAATTCTATCTTTAGCTAGCTGTGCTCCCCAAGAAGTCGTGTCCGTATGGGCTTTGGTCACCCAAATCCTTCCTGCGCCACGCCATCTGTAGTGGGTAATTGTACGGGCCTCTGCCAGGCTGTTATCGGGTAGGCTAACATTAGGCACCCGGAGGGCATACGCATGTCAGGGAGTGTCATCCATGAGGTACACATGGAAATCACCGCCAAAGGACTTTGCAGTCCTCTATATTTTGCATGTACCAAGGGTTTCCTCGTCATCCTCAGGACTTTCATCATGTGTTCATTCATAATACTCCATAGGAATGGCAGGCTCAGGAATTGTGGCATCCCGCAAAACCACTACTAGAAAATCGCGTTGTTTTTGTGCATTGCATCATCATGACCGCATGCTCATGTCATCATGCCACATTGCATTTGAGCATCGTCATCATCTTGCATTTGCTTGCATAAAACTATTTGCGGAAAAACCTGTTTTTGTTTTCTAAACGCCCCATCTTAATTTTAACGCAAACCCCGGGTCTCCAGATTATTTTGTTTGTCTGCTATCGGTTTGCAAACGGTGCATTTAAAACAAATAAAATATTATATTATTTTAGTGGGGCAGTCGAACGGGCCGGATAGACCCGAACGACCACCCCAGTTCCAAAACGGCCCAACCCAAAACCCTTTTTCTACCAGCCCTAACCTACCCAATCCCCCTCCACCTCACCCCAACCTATCCTATGTCGCCACCTCACCCCTCCCCAAACCCCCACCACTCAACTCGCGCCACCTCACCCCTCTCACTCCCTCTCCTCTCAGGCCACACACACTCAACACACCCAGGCCCACACCCCACGCCTGCACAGACTCACGCACGCTTGCCCCTGACCCCACCACCCCGCCTCGGGATCCCGCTCCGTCGGCCGTTTCCCGCCCATGCGATGCCACCCTGGGACCAAATCCCAACCCCCCACGCCACCTGTGCCACCCCGACCCCACGCGCACGACCCCGCCCTTCCCTGGCCACACAGCGCCGCTCACGCGCCCCGCGACGCTCCTTGGACCCATCTCCCGTCGCCCGGACCCACCACCTGGGGCAACCCCGAGACCGCCCCACCTCCTCGGTGCCCGCTCCACCCCGCTCCTCCCAGATCCCACCTACCGCCCCGCGTCCTAGCCGCCCTCTCCGCCTCTTCGGCGCCCGCCGTTGGTCGTCGCCCTCCCCGGACGACGCCTCACGACCAGCTCCGGTCACCGCCCCTCCTCCCACGTCCTCCCGGCCCGCCGCCTCCGCCAACCGCCTCACCGCCGCCCGCCTCCTCCCTCCTTGGCAGCGCCGACGCTCATCCTGCAGAGCTCCGCCATGGCCCGCCTCCTCCAGCCGCCTCCCGACCTCCTCGGCTGCCGCCGTGGCTCCCTCGTCCGTGAGCCACCGCCGCCGCTGTTCATCACGGAGCCGTTCGGCCGCCTTGCAGCGTGGCCCGCCGCCGCCAGCATCTCCACCGAGCGTGACCTCGCCCAACACCCGCCTCGCTCACCTCCTGGCACGCAGAGCCCAAGGTGCAAGGGGGAGTTGACCCTGCAGTGTACTGCATCATTAGATGAAGTGGATATTTTTGGTGGTTCTCGATTGATGGCAAGGTCATGTCCATTTGTGGAGTTTTAGACAAAAAATTGAGACGGTGATGCACAAATCGATTGGGATGCATGCGAGGATTTGACTAGCAACCGCCAAGATCTCCTTCAAGGTCGTGGCGTGACGGTTGTACTCGCGAGACGACAAGTACCGTCGAGACCCCGGGTGCGCCGACACGGATCCGATGACCGAAGGTCTTCTACACGGTAGCCAAGACCGCCCACACGGAGACCGAAGACACCCGATCCGTGGAAACCGAAGACCGATCCCGGAGCCCGATCCGAAGACCCCGGTGCGACAAGTGCTCCGTCCCGGACACCAAGTTCTGCATCCCGAACGCCAACACCGACTCGATGGCGCGGGCCTGACAAGACCCTTGCAACGGCAAGATCGACCCCGTGGGACCCGACAAGATCTGCACGACGACACGAACGACACCGACCAGGGCGAGTCCGATGCGCCCCCGGCGCCGAACCAAGTCCTGCTTCCCGGATGCGACAAGATCTACCCCGTCGAACCCTGGACCCCCGAGACCCGACCCCGAACCCCCCGAACCAAGTTCGCCGAACTCTAATGTGCGAACCCTTCCTGAAACCCTATTTTATAACATGATACAAATTGTCGCATAATAATTGTCTTGCATGCATACATTCATGTGGTTTGGGGGCCTTATGCCGATTCACTTTATAATTAAATATGGGGCCCATATGCAGGAAAATCTAGTCTTATATTGGCCTCATTTAAATTTGTGTAGCGAACCGGTGATATAATTTTGCCTTGTTAAGACAACATTTAAATTGCGGGGTAGCTAAACAACATGAACCACCTTAATAATTGTCGGGACCCCGGTTCCGCTTAATATGACCTAATCGCATCGCATCTTTGCCATGCCATACATCATACATGCATCATGCCCGATCTTCTGCAGTCGTATTAAATATCGCATCCGGTGTTTGTTCTAGCGTTTTGCTTCTTCGCGGATAAGGCCGTTGAGTTGATGTGAGCTTCGGCCCGATCTTCGGTTGAACCTTCGACAATGTTTTCAGGCGAGCATCTCCCCCTTTCTACCTATCTTACTTTACGATTTATTCCTCCTTGATCTATTGCTATACGTGTTGCGATGCTCTAGTTTTCGTACCGTGATATCCTCGCAGCCTTATATTGCCTTGGACACATCCTATTACCCATTGTTTGGTAGATAGTTGGACTTGCGGCGTAGTCGCTTGCTCAAGTGCTGTTGCGTGTCGTCAAGTGCCACAGTTGTTGGAGTATTGCCGCCTGTTTGATGTTGGAGATGATCATGGCTTTACTTATCGTTCACTTTAAATTCCTGTTTAACAACTAAAATTGAAGTAAGCAGAGGAATCGGTGGGTGATAGATAATATTTGGTTTCCGAACGCCCACTTGTGTCCCGTAGGACCCCGAGTACTTGATACCTGTTCCTTGATTTATCGCGCTATCCACATCCGGGAGGTATATGGGACCCCCCTGAGCCAGAGCTTGATTCAGTCTTATTTATTGGGGCCACAAACTAGTTTGAGGTTTTATTTACTATCCTGTACTTATGCCATGCTACTTCTGTATTTACGATTGCGAGGAGCACACTGCATCTTTAGGAATTGTGACCCGTTACGCTGTATCGACAAGCCCAGCTTTTGGGTTCCCAACGCATGTACCGCCCCACAAACCTTGAGTCCGTCTCGAGCTAGCTTACTGCTATGGTAAGACTCAAGGGTGGCCCCTGAAATATTTCTGAATCCTGTGATTGCTTTGTCGTGAAAGCCTCGTTGGGTTTTGATTTGGTTTTTCCGAGGTTGATCGAGCGTGTGTTGCTATTGGTGCACCCCGGCCGGGTAAAACTTTCTGAAAGCCGTGTCCGCGGTTATGGACGACTTGGAGCACAGTATCTCGACCATAGACAAGCATAACTAAAGTAGTACTATAAATTTGACTTATAATGACTAGTAATCAGCTTCACTATAATGGAATGGCTAATAATACTGCCCACAATTGCTTGTTTGGAGTGTCGCTGGCGACCATTGTATCTGACTAGTAAGTATTGCAACTACAACGGAATGGCTAAATAAAAGTACCAACAACTGCTGGGTTTTTGGGTTATCTCATGCTATATGTATCTGATTAGTAAGTGTTGTAACTATAACGGAATGGTTAACTAAAAGTGCCCACTGCTTACTTTATCAGGATGATTATCTAAACCTGACCAGTAATTGCTGCAACGATAACGGAATAAGTAAACCGCCAACCGGTGAGTTCTCGGTTGACTTCCTCGTTTGGTCTCGAGGGGGAAACGCCAGGATGGGTTTGTTTGGTGTTAGTATCAGGCTGCTTCCGGATAGGTCTTTCTTACCCCTCTCTGATAACCGCCAGTTGTATCGAGTCTCTATAGGTTGTCTAGTGCATGCTGCCGCTGCCGGTTCAGTCCACCATACCTATGTAGGCGAGGACCGCTGAATTCTAGCCTCTCCGTGTACTGGCCTCAGTACTGACGCTCCTCTTTTTCCTTTGCCCTGTGTCGGCACCCCTTTTTGTTTAAGCAGGTTTTGAGATCGACGTCGTTAGCAGGGTTACCCTTCCGGCTTGGCCTGGGCAGGGTTATGGACGCCATTGGTTATTCTTCAGGGCTCTTAGCCCCATTTGCTTCTTGTCCGTAGCTGGACGTTCTATCGTTTCAAGGTGATTTGAACCTTTGTATATTATATCTGTATTCTTGACTCTTTGAGTCGCTGCTGTATATATATCTGTTCTGTGGGTCCCATCGAGGACTGTTGTGTAATGTTATTACTTCGTTTTCCACCCGCACGAAAGTGCCTGGTGGGCACCTTTGAATCGTTTCTATGCGGGTTTGGCGGGTTTCGCTAAGACCTGCATAGGTCCGATTTTGAGGGTGTTACAGGAATCTCCTTAGATTCCTATCTAGAAGTGCTTTACATATCTCTCATAGGAATGATATCCTCAAATAATGTAGCATCTTGAGACTCCATAATTGTACCGACCTTCACGTCACGTACCTCGGATTTCACTATTAGAAATCTATAGCCGATGCTATTCTTAGCGTAGCCCAAATTATCGCAATCCACGGTGTTGTTGGAGATATGCCCTAGAGGCAATAATAAAAGTAGTTATTATTATATCTTTGTGTTTATGATAAATATTTACATTCATGCTATAACTGTATTAAGTGGAAACATTATTACTTGTGTGATTTGTAAACTTGTTAGAGTCCCTAGTATAGCCTCTTTATAATACTAGCTTGTTGGTTAATAGATGATCATGGTTTCCTGATCATGAACATTGAGATGTTATTAACAACAAGATAATATCATTAGGAGAATGGTGTGATGGACATACTCCTATAGTAAAGCGTAGCATAAAGGTCAAGTCATTTTAATAGTTTGTTTGCTATAAGCTTTCTGATACATAGTAACCTAATTCCTTCGACCATGAGATCATGCTAATCACCATCACCTGATGGATGCTTTGATGACATCAAACACCACTTCATAACTGGGTGGTTATAAAGGTGGCATTGAGTGTTTGGAAAGTATGTGTTGAGGCACATGGATCAAGTGTGGGATTTGTCCATCCATATGATGGATAGATATAATCTAGGCCCTCTCGGTGGAATGTCATCCAATTAGCTTGCAAGCATGTGACTATCTCACAAGGGATCGCATATCACAGGAACGAGTAAAGAGTACTTATCGGTAACGAGGTTGAACTAGGTATGTAGAGATACCGACGATCAAACCTCGGATAAGTAAAATATCGTGAGACAAAGGGAAATTGGTATCGTATGTAAATGGTTCATTCGATCACAAATTAATCGTAGAAATATGTGGGAGCCATATGAATTTCGAGATTCCTCTGTTGGTTATTGATCAGAGAAGACTCTCGGTCATGTACGCATAATTCACGAAGCGTAGGGAGACACACTTAAGGATTCGATGTTGTTTAGTAGATATGGAATGTAAGTAGGAAGACCGAATGTTGTTCGGAGTCTCGGATGGGATCCGGGATATCACGAGGAGATCCGGAATGGTCTGGAGAATAAGATTCATATAAGGAAAGTCCAATTCCGGAGTTCAGGAATGATTCCGGTGTTTTCATCGGAATGATCTAGAAGGGTCTAGGAGGTTCACTGGACCGGAAGGGGAAGGGTACATGAATGTGTCATGACTAAGTGTAATGATTGCATCATGTCCTAGGTCACTTGGCTGGGCGTTTAAAAGAAAGAAATTAAACTCCAAAATTAAAAGTCAAAAGGCAAGTTTGAAAAGTCAAACTGGGACAATGTTTCATGGTGGAGGAAGGAGAGAATCCTTCTCTCCCTCCACCACGCGGCTCGAAGGAGAGGTAGTTTGGGTAGGATTCAAACTCCCCTCTCCCAAGCTGCCCCTCCCTCTTATAAATAGAGGGGAGGGGTGCCCCCCAAGACCACAACAAGCCCCACCCCTCCAAGCCGTCGCCGCCGTCGCCGCACCGTCGCCACCGCTGTCGCCGCCCTAGTCGCTGCCAGCTCCACCTCCTCCTCTCCGGTTTCTAAACCCTAGACATCAGGGAACCCTTCTACTCCACCATAACCCTCTCCGTCTTAAGGCGAAGCCCTGCGGGATTTCCCCTCTAACTCTGACACCATGTTGTCGTGCTACCGGAATCGCGAGGAGAGAACTACAACCTCCACTTCCTGCTGGAACAAGGGAGAGTAAGGTGTTCATCGAGTAACGAGCATGTGACCGACTGCGGAAGCGCTGCCGTAATGCAGTGCCAGAAGGATCGTCTACGCGATCTTGGCATCGGCAAGTGAACGACTACATCACCCATGAAAATCTGCTCTCATTAACCGCTTTGGAATCTTTGAGGGTGAGTACTCTATCGACTCGTTGCTATAATCTAGTAAATAGATCTTGGCTTGTGTGTATTCATGCAGTAGAATTTTTTGTTTTCCATGCTACGAACCCCTACAGGTGTTTGTCCAAGAGTACGCTTTTTGGGATTGGCACATTAACTTTTTCCAAACAACCCCATGTACATAAGTGCGAGAGTGTCATTCTTCTCTTCTCCCATTGCTCATAGGGAGTAATCTCATTGTTTTTTTCGGAACTTTATTCAGGACATGACATGATGTAAATATAGCCTCCCCCACCATGCATTGGATAAACCTGATGTATCTAACATGGCGTTAACCAAATCCGTTAGAGTACGTTTTTTCCATTCGACAACCCCATTTCACCGAGGTGAATAGGGAGGCATCCTCTCATGAATAATACAATGTTCCGACAAAAGGAATCAAACTCATTAGAGAAATACTCTCCACCATGATCTGACTGGATTCGTTTAGTTTTCTTTTCATGTTTATTCTCACCTTCAGCTTTATAGATCTTAAAGTATTGTAGAGCCTCATATTTAGTGTTTAATAGATATACATAGCAATATCTAGTGGAATCATCTATCAGAGTCATGAGGTATCTTTTTCCACCTATAGTCAACACATCATTCATCTCACAGAGATCAGAATGTATGATTTCTAAGGGTGCTAAGTGTATGTCCTCTACGACTTTATGGGGCTTGCAAGGTTGCTTTGCTTGCACACACGAATGGCACCTAGAACCTTTGGCTAAAGCGAAACTCGGGATTAAATTCAATTTTGCTAGCCACGTCATATAACCAAAACCAATGTGACAAAGATGTGAATGCCAATCTTTTGTTTCATTAACACTCGAATGAATATTGTTCACGACTTTATTACAAAAATTCATGAGGGAAAGGCGGAACAAACCTCTGCGTTCATAATCTTTTCCAACAAATAGTCCATATTTCTTAATAACTACTTTATTAGATTTGAAGACCAACATGAACCCTTCTCTACAAAGAAGGGAGCCACTAATGAGATTCTTCTTGATGGCGGGGACATGTTGCACGTTCTTGAGCTGCATGATCCTTTTCGAAGTAAACTTTAGATCGATCGTTCCAAAACCATGAATATAAGCACTTGCATTATTCCCCATTAATACATACCCATTCCTTGTGGCCTGATAAGAATAAAACAATGAGATGTCAGGATATACATGAATATACACCAATCAGTAGTCTAACAAACTGAAAATATAGTAAAAAAATTACCATACCCAGATGCCCCATTCTCATTGTTTCTCACAATCATGTTGACAGTATTTGAGTCCTGCCATGCTTTCTTGAACTTGTTTGGTCACTTGTTTGCCCAATGTTCCTCTGAACCATAAGTGAAACTGCTACCTTTCTTCTTATCTTTCTTGAACGTCTTATTACCCTTCTTCTTGAAGTCAGTATTATGTTGGACACCAATCTTTCCCTTGGGCTTGTGGGAGTTGAAGTTCTTCTGTACCACATTGGCAAAAGAAGTGTCTTCGGCCCCTTTTCCTTGTGAGTCCTTTGCTCTCGAAATCTGCTCGACACTCAGATGGTCGATGACATCCTCTACTGAGAATTCACGCCTCTTGTGTTTCAAAGTGGTAGCAAAGTTCCTCCAGGAATTAGGGAGCTTAGCGAGTATGCATCCCGCAACAATTTTTCCCGGTAAATCACACTTAAGAATCTCAAGCTCCTTAGCGATCCATTGTATCTCATGAGCCTGTTCCAATACATAACGGTTTTCAACCATTTTGTAATCGTGGGACTGATCAATAGTATACATCTTGCTCCTAGCATCAGTTGTGCCGAATTTATATTAGAGCGCCTCCCATAAGTCCTTGGCAACCCACATATGTAAATATGCATCAACCAACTTATCTCCAATCATGCTCAGAACAGCTCCAACAAAGACGATGGTGGCCCCCATGAACACCTTCTCTTGTTCAGGAGTAATCATTCCATTGGGAGTAACACCGGCATCCCAGAACACGTTCATCACTGTGAGCCATAAGGTGGTTTTGGTATGCCAATGCTTAAAGTACGTTCCCGTGAACGAGGATGGTTTTAGTGCAGCAACAAAGCCTTGAATCAAAAAAATTCTACATATATTAGGTTTTTGGATTGTTAATAATCTAGGCAATATTTCAATTATTTTAATCCAGAAATAAATCATAAGGCAGACATGCATATACTGATATTTGGTAATGAAACAATGTAGTACTAGACTAATCGTAGAATGATCTATGGAAATTACTAGTACTATGCACACATAAATAAGTAATAGAGGTATTAGCATATTGTACCCTCCTGTAGGCCAATTGTCCGTAGCAACAACGGAGGTGGCCGTCTCGTCGGCCGCCCTCTTGGAAGCAGTGGCAGCCTGTTCGGCTTCGGTGGCCATGGTGATGACGAATGCGTGGAAGTAGAGGAAGCGGTCGATCAAAAGCGAGCAGTCGCGTAGAAGACACTCCCCAAAAACCTAATTGCCCCTCTCCCGTATAGGATCTCAAGAGGCGGGGTTTCGGAGGCCCTATCTTCTGTCAGTCGTGTACGCGGTGGACGAAATGGGATCACCCATAGAAGCAACAGTAGAGGAACCAACAGTAGCAATCGCGCATGGAGGCAATGGTTATGTTATGTCGCTTGGAGGAGAGAGATCTCCAATATATAGGCACAGGCGGATACGAGAAGGTTCAACGGAAAGAAACAATCGTAATTAATTACTAGAAACACCCATAATGAATTACTGAAAACGCGCGTACTTAATAGCACTTAAGACAAAATGTTTCAGGTCGTATTCATTCTCATTAACGTTTCATCTGTGTCATTTGCAACCATTCGTATCTCATTCCTGCGTGACAATAAGAACACATCAGCTTGGCGAGATTCCCGCAACCAGCAACCTCCAGCGTGTGTGTCGTGATGAGGCAAGCGGCATAGGAGGAGGAGCGCGCATGTAGAACGCCTCTCCTCACTTCACACCAAGTCATACTAGTGGGAGAAGATCTCACCTTATATGTTGGTTGAAATCTCTCCCAACTAGCCATGTGGGACTAAATTCCCACCACTCCTCTTGCCATGAATGGGCCCTTATGGATTTTCCTGAAATTGTTAGATGGGCCTAAAGCCCACCTATATTTCAACAATTATAATATATTCCTTCTCTTTGTGTAAATCCTTTTACCACAAGTCGTGCTTTGTACTTCTCCATATTCCCTCTATAGTCATACTTTGTTTTGTAGACCCATTTACAACCTACTGTTTTGGATCCTTTGGGAATTTCCTCTAAGTCCCAAACTTCGTTGGAACTCATCGACCTCATCTCCTCTTCCATGTCCTCTAGCCACTTCGATGAGTGAGGGCTACCCATGGATTCTTCAAATGAAGTGGGATCATTCTCCATTTGAACTCTTTCCGTGTTATAAAGTTTATAATCAGTAGGAATTGTTGATCTTTTAACTCTTTGAGACCTTCTAGGGGCCTCATATACTAGCACATCATGTGTCTCAACATGTCCCATATCTTATAGAGGTGGTTGTTGCTGCTCCATTTCATGCTCAACAGTGGGTTCAGTCGGCTCCTGACGAACATAATCCAGATCCTCACTCATTGTTGTCATAGGTGGAGTTGCAACAGGTGCTTGCACCACAAACTCTGGGGTTGTCGATGCAGGAACAATAGGTAGCGAGAAGAATGGATCCTGAGTCATCGGATTAGGTGCATGCACCCTCTTCTTCTCAAGATCAATTTTCTAAGCTACCATGCCCCCCCTCATCATTTCGTCCTCTAAGAAGATATCATGTCTTGTTTCTACAAACTTTGTGTATCTGTGTGGACAATAGAAACGAAAACATTTTGATTTTTCAGGATAGCCAATGAAATGGCAACTGACTATTTTAGGGTCAAGCTTTGTGATACGTTGGAAACGTATCTATAATTTTTTATGTTCCATGCTTGTTTAGTATCTACTTTGCTTTGATTTGTCTACACTTTGAGGTGTTTTTATATGTTTTATGGTACTAACCTATTAACAAGATGCCACAGTGCCAGTTCTCTGTTTTCTTCTGTTTTTGGTTCTAGAAAGGCAGAAAATCAATATTCTCGGAATTGGACGGGACAAAAGTGAAAGTCAATATTTTACCATGGGGAACACGGAGCCAGAGTACGAGACAGAGGGGAGGCACCAGGGGGCACACCCCATGGCGGCACGGGCTAGGGTTACCCGTGCCTAGGGGTGTAACCACCCTGGCCGCCCTCCTGCCTCGCCTCTTCGCTTATAAAGACCCCCCGATGAATAAATCCTAAGTACCCGATCAATATTGCACAAAACAGTCCGTAGCCGCCGCCACCATCGTCCCTAGATCGGGGGGGATCTCAAGCTCTTCCTGGCACCTGCCGGAGGGGAGATCATCCCGTAGGCCATCTTCTTCATCATGCCAGCCTCCGGTATGAAGTGTGAGTAGTTCCACCTTGGACTAGGGGTCCATGTAGTAGTTAGATGGTTGTATCTCCTCCTTTGTGCTATCATGTTTAGATCTTGTGAGCTCCTTTCATGATCAAGATCATCTATTTGTAATCATGCATGTTGTGTTTGCGGGGATCCGATGGATATTGAGATTACTATGTCAGATTGATTAACGGTTTTGTCTTGTTGATTCTATCATGTATGTGTTGTTTGTGATCTTGCATGCTCTCTGTTTCTACTAGCTATCTTGGCCAAGTAGATGCTAGTGAATCCAAGAGGGGGTATTTATGCTAGATAGTGGGTTCATGCCTCTATTTAATCTAAGAGAAGTGACAGAAATCTCTAAGGTTGTAGATGTGATGTTGCCACTAGGGAGAAAACAACGGTATCTTGTTCATGGAACAAGTGGATCATTTACCTTACACACTTTGCTTAAATCAGTTATTTGTTGCTTGCAACTTAATACCGGAGGGGGTTCGGATGATAACCTAAAGGTGGATTTCTAGTCATAGATGCAGTTGGATGGCGGTCTATGTATCTTGTTGTATTGCCTAATCGAATATCATAGGATCATGAATGTCTAGTATTGCATTGTTATGCCTTGCTCAGTCCTGTCAATTGCCCTGCTGTAATTTGTTTACCCAGCAAACCATGTTTGTTTATCTTAAGGAGAACACCTCTAGTGAACTATGGACCCTGGTCCAATCTTTACCATTGATACATTTTCCACAGTTACTGTTTACTTGCTGCAAACCACCATTACCTTCCACACCATACAGTTAATCCTTTGTTACAGCAAACCGGTGAGATTGACAACCTCACTGTTCGTTGGGGAAAAGTCTTGAGTTTGTGTTTTGCAGGTCTCCAAGTTGCTAGCAACACCTTTGAGTCGTTTCCTTCCTCCTACTGGTTCGATAACCTCGGTTTCTTACTGGGGAAAACTTGCTATTGTGCTCATCACACGTTGCTCTTGGGGTCTCCCAACAAGGCGTCACTTTGCAATATTTGGATTAAATACTTTGGCCTCAGCTGGGCTCCCCCACACCCTTAGGTTTTGTAGTGAGGGAACCCTTACTGTCCATAACTCATATGGTGTTTTGGGCACCGACTTTCTTGGTACTCTATTGAGAATATGAATGGCGGTTTTTAATTCCTCCATCCATAATCCCAATGGCAAGGTGGAGTAACTCATCATGCTGCACACCATATCCATAAGTGTACGGTTACGCCTTTCATCTACTCCATTTTGCTGAGGCTCGCCCGACATCGAATACTGGGATACTATGACAGTCTCCTGCAAGAACCTTGCAAAGGTCCAGGGACTTGTCCATATGGGGTGTGCCGACCCTAGTACTCCCCTCCATGGTCAGACCTTACTATCTTTATTGTTTTACTATGCTAATTTTCAACTTCAGCTTTGAATATCTTAAATTTATCCAACACTTCCAATCTTTCTTTAATTGGATAAATATAACCATAACGGGAGTAATCATATGTTAATGTTATTAATAAGTCATAACCATCCATAGTTTTTATTGGAAATGGTCCACAAATGTCAGTGTGAATGATTTCAAGTGTTTCGGTGCTTCGTTTTGCACCATTTTTCATTTTCTTTACATACTTTCCTTTAACGCATTATATGCATTGCTCTATGTTGGAGAACTCTAATGGAGGAACAATATCAGTTTTAACCAGTCTTTCTATCCCCCCCTCGAAATATGGCCTAAATGACAGTGCGATAATTTCGACAAGTCATGAGTTCTCTTTCTTTTCTTTTGATCTTTATTCGGCGTGGAAACATGCTCATTCACATTACACACAGAATATACTTTTTCACGAGTGGATAGCAAATAAAGCTCATTGTGAAGGAAAGCAACACCCACACAATCTTTATTACACCAAATGGCACACTGACCATGTACAAAGTGGAACCCATAATTAACTTTGTCCAAACGTGATACACTTATTAAATTTCTGTGTAATGAAGGAACATATAAGACATTTGTAAGCAGGATCATCGATCCATCATCTAGCTCCAAGGAGATGTCGCCAACAGCTTCAACCTCCACTTGGACTCCATTTGTGACTTCAATGCATATTTTGCTTCTTTTCGTAGTCCGCGTCGAATGGAATCCAGGGGAAGAACTTGCAACATGAAAAGTTGCACCTGAGTCAATCCACCAAGCAGATTTCAAAAACTATGTATACAGGGATTCATTTACAAAAGAAACAATGTTGTTACCTTTCTTTTCCATTAGTTCCTTTAGCCAAACAGGCCAATCTTTCTTTAAATGCTCTTTCTTGTTGCAGTGGAGACAAGATTCTTTGTCCACTAGGAGAGGCCTGTGCTGATGCTGATAATACATGGGAGCTTTACCATGTGGCTTAGAAGGGGAATCTTGGTTGCTTTGATGGTAGGTCCTCTTCTTATTGTCCTTGACATAGTTCAAGGAACCACCATTGGAGGTTTTAAGCCTATCCTCTTCTTGGGCGCACATGGATATAGTCTTTTCAATGTCCCACTTTTCTGGCGACATATTGTAACTGACAACAAAAGTGTCAAACTATTGAGACAGTGAAGCCATGACCAGGTGGACAAGGAGTATAGGATTTAGCTCCATATCAGCATCCATGGGCTTGAACTTAGCAGCCATGTTGCTCATCGGAAGGATGTGCTCCCTTATGCCATGTCCACCTCATGTGTACTTTTCTGTGACCAGCTGCTTTAGCAGCTGGGTAGCATATGTATTTGAAGAGTTATTGAACTGGCTCTTTATATTTTCTAAGTACTCTGCTACAGAAGTATACTCTACGATTGAGCCGACAATGGACTTATCAATCGTGTGCTTTATAAATGCCATACACTTTTTATTGGCGGTTTGCCACTTTTTGTTCTCTAAAGTGTAGGCTATCTCTAGAGGATCATAGTCCCTTTTCTTTTTCTACCATGCAACATCATCATCTGCATCGACTGGGAGTGGCTCTGTCGGTTTGGTGTGTTGCTTGGTCTCAAGGACCCAATCCACCTCAGCACAGATAAACACCAAGTTCACTTTCTTTCTCCACTCGGAGTAGTTATCACCTCTTATGGTGGGGACGTCCTTGATGCAGCTCATCAAGTAGTACCATCCTGAAAACCACAAAGAAGTGAGAACAAAACAACAATTGCATGTATTAATCCAATGTTGGTCAAAACTAAGACATAAAACTGTTTGTGCAATTTAAAACTACATCACAGTTGGGCAGAATATAGAAATAAATGCACAAGGTAACCACTTTAATAAAAATGCTAATCATGATCATGATATTAACAACGTTGGTTAAAAAATAATATGACCATATCATAATAAAACTTTAATATGCTCTCAAAAAATCTAATACTCACTTTTGTCTTTATTAAATTTAAAGAGCACTCTTAACTATTTGCAGCGGAAGAAATGAATAAAATTCATTAATCTTTAAACTTTACATAAACAGTTATTTTACTTTATTATTTTCTAAAAAAAACTTTTCGTTGGATTAGTTTAAATAGAAAAAATCTGTGCAAAATCATCAAAAGGTGATTCAAAAACCATCAAAACAGCTTCTTTAAAAATAAAAAACAGATCCTGCTCTGTTAGCGCCCTTCCTGGGCCTTTACTGTGTGCGACCCTTTTCTGTACCACTCGCGCGTAAGGAGCGTCCCATAGCTCAAGACGCAGCCAGCGGCTGCTGCCTGCCCTTCTTACTGTTCTTTGCCGCACGCTTAGTGTTGGCCCTCGGCCCAGAGCCACTCGCCTGCCCATACATCGAAAAACATCCCAGCAGCCCACTATGGGATGCACCCAGTGCGCAGGTCTGCCTCAGCCGTTTGATGTAGAGGCGTTGTAGCGTTTGTTGCATGGAAAACAAAAAGTTCTATCACAAGAACGCATAAAACCAAGATCCAATCTATGGAAACGCCAAGATCTAATCTACGAGATCAGTGCAACGATATTGTAAATAACTAACCCTCGTAGATCCAAAGTGTTTAATGAGATCGGATTCTAGTGGTTGATATAGTCGATCACTTGTCGATCTCAAGATCGTGTAGACGATCCATCTGGCGCCACGTTCCGGCAGCGCTTCCGCGGTCGGTCACACGTACGATAGTCGATGAAGACCTTCCTCTCCCTTGTTTCAGTAGGGTAGTGGAGGTAGTAGATCTCCTTGGAATCCCAACATCATGACGGTGTGGTGGTGGTGGAGGAGGAGGAGGAGAGATTTCTGCAGGGCTTCGCACCTAAGCCGGAGTAGGACTATAGATGAGAGAGAAGAGAGGCGGCAGCTAGGGTTAGGCGCCAAGAGACGAGGGGTGTGGGGGTGCGCCCCCACCCCTCCTTATGTAGGTGGGGGTGGCCGGCGAAGGTTTCCTTGCCCAGGTCGTGTCCCCCTCCAACTCGGCCACCAAGGGATGAGTTGGAAATCTTCCCACCTCTTACCAAAAAACTAGAGTTTGACTTTTCAAACTAGGATTTGACTATTCAAACTAGGGTTTGACCCTTTTACTAGTCTTGGACGAATTGGCTCTTTAGGGTTTGGTGCGGCTGGCCCCTAGGGCATGCCACTGTCCAAGTGACCCCCTCCCGGGGTGGTGGAACCGCTGGTGGTCCCTCTAGAACATTCTAGAAGTATCCGGTCAAAACACCAAAACTTTTTCCGAAGCCTGGAGAACTACTTTCCTTATATGCATCTTATTCTCCAGACCATTCCAGATCTCCTTGTGATGTCCTGGATCCAATCCGAGACTCCAAACAACATTCGGTCTCCAACTCATACTCCATATGTACTTTAAACAACATCGAATCCTTAAGTGTGTCTCCCTACGGTTCGTGAACTAGGCAGACATGATTGAGTAACCTCTTCGGTCAATAAACAATAGAGGGATCTAGAAATACATATGGCTCCCACATATTTCTATGATGACTTCATGATCGAATGAACCAGTTACATACGATACCAATTCCATTTGTCGTGCAATACTTTACTTATCTGAGGTTTGATCGCTGGAATCTCTATACCTAGTTCAACCTCGTTACCGATAAGTACTTTTACCCGTACTATGACGTGACATCCCTTGTGACCTTGTCACATGCTTGCAAGCCAATTGTATGACACTCCACTGAGAGGGCCTAGAGTATATCTATACGTCATATGGATGGACAAAGCCCACTCTTGATCCATGCGCTTCAGCGCATACTTTAAGAATACCTAATGCCAACTTTATAACCACCCAGTTACGGAAGTGGCATTTGATGTCATCGAAGCACTCACCCGGTGATGGTGATTAACATGATCTCATGCTCGAAGGATTAGGTTACTATGTATTTAAAAACTTTGTAGCAAACGAACTTTAATGACTTGATATTATGATATGCTTACTATGGATGTGTGTCCATCACATCATTCTCCTAATGATATGACCTTGTTATTAATAACATCCAATGTCATGATCAGGATACCATGATCATCTATTAATAAACAAGCTAGTTTAACAAGAGTCTTACTAGGGACTCTTATATGTTTATAAAACAGACAAGTATTAATGTTTCTGGTTAATACAATTATAGCATGGGATGTAAACATTTATCATAAATATAAAGATATGATAATAACCACTTTATTATTGCCTCTTGGACATATCTCCAACAGTCTCCCACTTGCACTAGAGTCAATAATCTAGTTTGGAAAAACTTGTGCATTCGACACCTATAGCTTTCTGGTGTTGGATATACATGATTTCAAGTGGTAAACATAATCTTTGGATCCGACACTTTTAGGTATATGTGTAATTTCATGTATGTGCGTCTCTACGCATCACTCATTCTCCAACGAGATGGCATCGTATAAATTTGGTCATTTGGTGAGACCTTTAGTTCCTTGGGGTTTAACATGTTGATACAATTATCGTACAATATATCTTCATAGTACTAGCCCGTTGTAAACCACACCTAGTTTGATAACAAACTACTTGACACAAATGCCTTCTTTTGCTGCTACAATGGAAGTCATATAGTTAGCCTTTTCTTGTAGTATCTGTCACAATGTCTTAACTTTGGAACTCATCCAAAATTGTTATGGAACTTCCTTTCCATTACATTGTGCCACCCTCAGTTTAAATTCAGATAAACTTAATTTGTATCTTGTGACAAAACTAGTATCAGTGTAACACTTTACAATGAACTATCTATCTATTTGTCACCTCTACATAACATATTCTTAGTTCTCTCAAAGATCATAAGAATATCCTTATTATCGTCCAATTATCATCTTATGAATCATGCTGGCATATGCTCATAACATTTACAACATAGGAAATATCTGGATGTGTACATATAACGGTTTGATTAATCAAAATATTCTTGTGATTTCACTCACCAAGTGTCAAAACACTTGAATCTCGTTTCACTTATCAAGTGTCAATACACTTGAATCTTGATTCAATCCTTTCCCTACGGCAAGAACCTTTCTTGTCATTTCTATATTGAAATCATTCAATATCTCATCTATATACATTTGGCACAACCATATTAGCGCCTCAATCTATTCACATAGACATTGATGCCAAAACTTCAGGTTTTTCCTAAGTCTTTCGTCGAAATGAAATTCTTAATCATGTGTCAATAAAAGATACATCATATCCAATCAATAATATGTCTTTCACATAATGTATTAGAAATATGTCTCAACGCTCCTACTTAATTTCTTGCAAATGCAAGCATCTTCATCGTCTCTGATGAAATTAAACCTTTTAACAGTCTCATCATGGTGAAGATTACAACTCCGCGATGCTCACTTCAACCATTGAAGTTTGGATGCCCTTTTAACATCCTTTGAATTAACAAAACCCTTTGGATCATGTCATGTACACGTCCTAGGTAACCATTATATTAGAAGAACCTTGTTTTGTTTGTTCAACTACCATACACCACAATTATATGTAGTGGTTGCTACATTAATCCATCTAGACTAAATATCGATATGAAAGATCAAATCTTATCATACTCAGCTTTTTGAACATTGTTGTAAACTCTTTAAGAACATGTCGACAATTTCATATTTGAAACATCCATGTCTATTTATAGATCCAAATATGACTGATAGGTCTTACACCTTTCCGGAGGGTCTTCTAAGTTCAAAACTTGATTTTCCGTGTATGGAAATATCACGGATTTTTATGTCTTCAAGCCATTTGACGGAGTTAGGGCACATCATCACTTCTTTGCATGTAGTCGGTTCATCATTGTCAAACAATAGTGATTTAATCTCAGATCTTAGTATTTGATTGTTTACCCAGCCTACTCGGTTCAATATGAACTTAGACCTCCATGACCACAAACTTTGAGGCACATGAGCCATGAGCATTGTTGCTTCCTCTAGGACACTTTCTGGCACTGCGCAACTAAACACATATAGATAAAGTTCAATAACCTTATCAAAGTTGTATTGTCCTCCCACTTAACTTTTCACAAAAAAATCCTTCTCAAGAAACTTGACGTTCTAAGTGACAAACACTTTTGTCTTTGGTGTTAAGGAGGAATACCCAACATTTATTCGAAATAACCTATTAAATGACTTGATCTTTATGCTACGCTTTAACTATAGGAGTATGTCCATCACATCATTCTCCTAATGATATGACCTTGTTATTAATAACATCTCAATGTTCATGATCAGGAAACCATGATCATATATTAACCAACAAGCTAGTTTAACAAGAGGCTTTACTAGGGACTTTTGTATGTTTACAAATCACACAAGTATTAATGTTTCCGGTTAATACAATTATAGCATGGTATGTAAACATTTATCATTAGCATGAAGATATGATAATAAACACTTTATTATTGCCTCTTGGGCATATCTCCAACAGTCTCCCACTTGCACTAGAGTCAATAATCTAGTTTCAAACCTTTGTGCATTCCACACCTATGGATTTCTGGTGTTGTATTTACACGATTGTTAGTGGTCAACTGATCTCCGGATCTGACACTTTCAGGTCCGTGTGTAATTGCATGTCTTTGCGTCTCTACGCATCATTCAGTCTCTAATGAGATAGCTTTGTATAAATTTGTTCCTTTGGTGAGATGTTTAGTTCCTTGGGGTTAAACCATGTTGATAATATTGTCGTACAATATACCTTCATAGTACTATCCCGCTGTAAACTGCACCTAGTTTGATAACAAACTACTTGACACAAATGACCTCTTTTGCTGCTATAATAGCAGTCATATACTTAGCCTTTTGTTGTAGTATCTGTCATAATGTCTTAACTTTGGAACTCATCCAAATTCATTATGAAACTTACTTTACATTATATTGTGCCACCCTTAGTTTAGATTGAGATAAACTTAATTTGTACTTTGTGACAAAACTAGTATCGATGTAGTACTTTTACAATGAACTAATCATCTATTTGTCACCTCTACAAAAATAATATATTCTTAGTTCTTCCAAAAGATCATAAGAATATCCTTACTATCGTCCAATGATCATCTTATGAATTATTCTGGTATATGCTCATAACATTTAGAGCATAGGACATATCTGGATTTGTACATATCACAGTATGATTGATAAAAATAATCTTTGTGATTTCATACATCAAGTATCAATCTATACTTGAATCTTTGTTTCACTTATCAAGTGTCAATACACTTGAATTTCGATTCAATCCTTTCTGTGCGACAAGAACCTTTCTTATAGTTTCTATATTAAACTCATTCATTATATTATCTATGTACTTTCGGCACAACCATATTAGTGTCTCCATCTATCCATATAGAAATTGATGCCTAATATTCGGGTTTTTCCTAAGTCTTTCATCAAAATGAAATTCTTAACTTGTGTTAATAAAACTACATCATTTCCAATCAACAATATGTCTTCCACATAATGTATTAGAAATATGTCTTAGCGCTCCCACTTAATTTCTTGTAAATTCAAGCATCTTCATCGTCTCCGATGAAATTAAACTCTTTTAACAGTTTCATCATGGTGATGATTCCAACTCCGCTATGCTTACTTCAACCATTGAAGTTTGCATCTGATTTTAACATCCTTTGAATTAACAAAACCCTTTGGACCGTGTCATGCACACGTCCTAGGTAACCATTCTATTAGAAGAACTTGTTTTATTTATTCAACTACCACATAACAAAATTATATGTAGTGGTTGCTACATTAATCCGTCTAGACTAAATGTCGCTTAATGAAAGATCAGATCTTGTCATAGTCAACTCTTTGAACATTGTCGTGAACTCTTTCCCGACATGTCGACAATTTCATAGATGTGAAACATCCATGTCTATTTCTTTATAGATCCAAACAG
Organism: Avena longiglumis; assembly: GCA_030063025.1. NCBI lineage: Eukaryota > Viridiplantae > Streptophyta > Magnoliopsida > Poales > Poaceae > Avena > Avena longiglumis. The sequence continues at coordinate 341,502,293 of CP125978.1, read as the reverse complement.
GACTTTAAGGTTTTACACCTTTTGGAGGGTCTTCCAAGTTCAAATCTTGGTTTCTCGTGTATGGAACTATCACGAATTCTATGGCTTAAAGCCATCTGACGGAGTCAGGGCCCATCATCGCTTCTTTGCATATAGTCGGTTCATCATTGTCAAACAACGATTGATTCTCAAATCTTAGTATTTGATTGTTTACCCAACCTACTAGGTTCAATAGGAACTTAGACCTCCGTGACCACAACCTTTGAGGCACGTGAGCCATGAGCATTGTTGCTGCCTCCGGGACACTTTCCGGTGCTGCGCAACTCAGCACATATACCTAAGGTTCTTTTAACCTTATCAAAGTTCTATTGTCCTCCCACTTAACTTTTCACGAAAAATTTCTTCTTAAAGAAACTTGACGTTCCAAGCGACAAACACTTTTGTCTCTGGTGTTATGGATGAATACTCAATGATTATTCGAAATAACCTACAAAGACACGCTCATCCGACTTTGGTTGTAAACATCTTACTTATGCATAGCATACCAATGTTTTAAGAAAGGACAACTTGGGTTTTATCCCAAATCATTACTTTATATGATGTCATTTCAACGGACCATGATGGAGCTCTTTTCAGTGAAAAAGCGGTAGTCACTAAAGCCTATAATCTTTGAAAATATAATGGCAGTTTTATAAATGACACCTTTGATCTTACCATGTCAAACAAGGTTTTATTACATATCTCGATTATTCCATACTCATGTGGTGTTTTAGGAAACACAAATCCATGGAACGATTCCTCAAATCTTAGGTGTTATGCTAAACTTGTAACTCAAATATCTTCCTTTATGATCCTATCATAAATTCTTCATTTTCTTGTTACATTGGTTTTGCACTTCATTTTCTTGTTACATTGGTTTCACACTTCATCCTCATTAAGTAAATATTCATATATTCACTCAAATTTTTGGATAAAGCATATGAAGTTGAAATCCATCGCTCTTGACTACACATAATGGAATTCATACAACAATATGTACACGTTCCAATAAGCTAGTCATCTGTTCCCTTTGGCCTAGGAACGGTAATTATCTCTAGGAAAGTTTCACAAGCGTCATTTGATCAAAATCAAAAGACTCCAAAATTCCATCCACATGGAGTTTCTTCATGTTTTCTTTCCGATATAATTTAAACGGCGATGTCACTTCCTAAGTGATCTTTCAATCAATTGTCTTTTGACATTTTTAGCATTTATTTTATGGATGTGATTTATCCAACGACATTTGTAAATCATCCATCTTTTATGGATTACGACAATTATTTGAGCAACCCTTGAAGGCAAGCTTTTATGTCAACGAGAAACACATCAATACTTTATTTGTTCTTGATGAACATCATCACATATTCTCTTGCTAGTTTACTTAGGCCATTGCAGTTCATGAATGTGTTGTTTCGTATGATGATTCACACCAACAAATTAAGTATCCAATACTTAAGAACCACATTGTTTAACAAGCAAAGAATACATCCATAACACATATATCCTCTATATACCTAAGCTGAACAATTCTAGTCTTTTCTTTTCTGCAATGTATTTCTGAGATTCTCTTTCAGTATTTCCTTTCCTGTTTGAAAGAATCTATCAACATCAAAAGTGGAGCCATACACATGACACATAGTCCAAAGCATGTATAGTTAAATACCAATGTCTTTGGACTTGCACTTTGAAGTAGATTACCATTATCAAATACTTGGTTTTCTTTCAAATTCCATTCTTTAGTAATCTTTTAGTGTAGTAAACATTTTACCTACATAAAATATTCATCCTTATCATGGAACTATTCATGATCAAGCTACTTTAGCTTATAATAGTGAATCGCGAGTATAATGTTGCTCTCCAAAACCTTTTGGAGGATTAGGATGACAAGCGTATCCAACCTTTTGCAAATTCTCATCAAATATGAGAACATAAACTTTGCCATATTATAATTTCTCATGTTGCAACCAAAACATTGCTTCAGATATCGCAATATCTTCCACACATCATGGTTTCTAAAACAACTCTTTCAGCTCATAGATAACCTTGATATTAAAACAATCTTTTGAATAGAAAGAATCATGGAGACAAACATGATACTTATATACTAACACTGGAATTTGTCACTCTTGATTTAATACCAATTATTAAACTTCATAGAGTAACCGGAACTTACTGAAAGTTTGCAATATGACTTTTAAACTTTAGATTAACACTTTAAAACAATATGATACCAGTTCATAAAGTAACTAACCAGAATTCTATAGTTCTATTATCTCAATTATAACTAAGCGCAAGGTGGTAAACGGATGCCAATGACTACAACAACCATGCAAATTCACTTTGATTTAGTTTATGATAAATAGTGTTCCGCTTTTAATCATATTACTGTGGAACTCCCACTCAAAACAATATCCCTCAGATTGTTTTAGTGATCACACGAAGCAAATCCACTACACCAAGTCCGATCATCATGTGACATGATGTAGTTTCAAAGGCGAACAATCATCATGTTCATCATATCATCTATATGACTCATGCTTTACCTTTCGGTATTCCGTGTTCCGATACCATGTATGTACATGTTAGGCTCGTCAAGATTTAACCTTAGTTTCTGCATGAGCAATTCTGACTTGCTCCCGTTGTATACACTCCCAGAATATAACACACCCGATCATCATGTGGTGCTTCGAAACAACGAGTCTTGGCAACGATGTCTACTAAGGACGGACACTTTATAACTTGATATTTTATGAGAGGGATCATCTTATAATGCTATAGTCGCGTTCTAAGAAATACAAGATGCATAAAAGGATTAACATCACATGCAATTCAAAATATGTGATATGATATGTCCTTTCTTCTTGTGCTTTCGATCTCCATCTTCAAGCACGAACATGATCTCCATCATCACCGGCGTGGCATCAAGGTCAATGGCACCGCTCCATGGTTGTCGTCCACCAGCATCAACTATTACAACTACTTTGAATAATAAACACGCAGGTCTTAACGAAATTAAAAGACAACCATAAGGCTACTGCCGGTTGCCGACTTACAATAAGGAACATTGCATACATCATATATAATCACAATCATAGCCATATCACATCACAACACACCCATGCAAAACAAAGTTAGACGCCTCTAATTTTCTTTGCATATTTTACGTGGTTTGGGGCTTCCAATAAGTACCGTTCTAACTTACGAACAAGAACCACAACGTTGATGCTTGAACTATCAAGTGCCCGTTGTAAACTGAATCTTTACTATGATGGGAGAGACGGACACCCGCAAAGCCACTTATGTAATACAAGTTGCATGTTGAGCGTGGAGCAAGTCTCATGAACGATGTCATGTAAGATTAGCCCGGGCCACTTCATCCCATCATACCGCAAGATGCAAAGTACACAAAAAATAATTGATAATAAAAAGCACCACCGCCCAAAATGACCATTTTGTTCTACTTGTGCAACAAATCTACATATAGAAACGGCTCTGATACCACTTTAGGGGTTCGTGGCATGGAAAACAAAAAAATTCTACCGCATGAACACACAATCAATATCTAATCTATGATCAAGCCAAGATCTATCAACTAGATCGGTGCAACAAGTTGACAGAGTACTAACCCTCGAAGATCCAAAGCGGTTAACGAGAGAAGATTCTCGTGGGTGATGTAGTCGTACACTTGTCGATCTCAAGATTGCATAGACGATCCTTCCGGCGCCGCGTTCCGGCAGCGCTCCCGCAGTCGGTCACACGTTCGATACTCGATGAAGACCTTCCTCTCCCTTGTTCCAGCAGGCAGCGAAGGTTGTAGTTCTCTCCTCGCGACTCCGGCAACACAACGATGTGGTGTCGGAAGTAGAGGGAAGATCCCGCAAGGCTTCGCCTAAGATGGAGCCGGTTATGGTGGAGTATTAGGGTTTCCCAGGCGATATAGGGTTTAGAATCTAGAGAGGAGGAGGTGGTCATCGGCGGCTAGGGCGGTGGTGAATTGGTGCGGCGACGGCGCAAGGCAGCGGCGCTGCGGCGGCGACGCTGCGGTGGAGACGATGTGGGGTGGGGCTAGTTGTGTTGTCTCTTGGGGGCACCCCATCCCCTCTATTTATGAGAGGGAGGGGCAGCTTGGGAGAGGGGAGTTTTAATCCTTCCCCAACTCCTTCTCCTACTTGGCTTGTGGTGGAGGGAGAGAAGGATTCTTTCCTTCCTCCACCAGGATACATTGTCCCGGTTTGACTTTTCAAACTTGCCTTTTGACTTTCAAATTGGAGTTTAATTTGTTTCTTTTAAACGCCAAACCAAGTGACCTAGGACATGCCGCAATCATTCCATTTAGTCATGACAAATTCATGCACCCTTCCCCTTCCGGTCCGGTGAACCTTCTAGACCCTTCTAGATCATTCCAGTGGGAACACCGAAATCATTCCCGAACTCCAGAATTGCACTTTCGTTATATGAATCTTATTATCCGGACCTTTCCGGATCTCCTCGTGATATCCTGGATCCCATCCGAGACTCTGAACAACATTTGTTCTCTCTACTTACATTCCATATCTAATTAACAACATCGAATCCTTAAATGTGTCTCCCTACGGTTCGTGAATTATGCAGACATGACCGAGACTCTTCTCCGATCAATAACCAATAGAGGAATCTCCAAATTCATATGGCTCCCACATATTTCTAAGATTACTTTGCGATCGAATGAACCATTTACATATAATACCAATTACCCTTTGTCTCGCGATGTTTTCCTTATCCAAGGTCTGATCGTCGGTATCTCTGCATACCTAGTTCAACCTCGTTACCGATAAGTACTTTTTTCTCGTTCCCGTGATATGTGATCCCTTGTGAGCTAGTCACATGCTTGCAAGCTAATTGGATGACATCCCACCGAGAGGAACATAGTATATCTATCCGTCATATGGATGGACAAATCCCACTCTTGATCCATGTGCCTCAACACATACTTTCCAAACACTCAATGCCACCTTTATAACCACCCAATTACGAAGTGGTGTTTGATATCATCAAAGCATCCATCCGGTGATGGTGATTAGCATGATCTCATGGTCGAAGGAATTAGGTTACTATGTATCAGAAAGCTTATAGCAAGTAAACTATATTAAATGACTTGATCTTTATGCTATGCTTTAACTATAGGAGTATGTCCATCACATCATTCTCATAATGATATGACCTTGTTGTTAATAACATCTCAATGTTCATGATCAGGAAACCATGATCATATATTAACCAACAAGCTAGTTTAACAAGAGGCTTTACTAGGGACTCTTTTATGTTTACAAATCACAGAAGTATTAATGTTTTCGGTTAATACAATTATAGCATGGTATATAAACATTTATCATAAGCATGAAGATATGATAATAACCACTTTATTATTGCCTCTTGGACATATATCTAACACAAAGGATGTGTGTGTGTGGGAGGGTGCGCCCCTACCCCTCCTTATATGGGTGGGGGGCGGCCGACCAAGGGTTCCTAGCCCAGGCTGTGTCCCCCCAACTCGGCCACCAAGGGAAGAGTTGGAACTCTTCCCACCTCTTACCAAAACACTAGAGTTTGACTTTTCAAACTAGGGTTTGACCCTTTTACTAGTCTTCGAATTTTCTCTTTAGGGTTTTATGCGGCTGGCCCCTAAGGCATGCCACTGTCCAAGTGACCCCTCCCGGGGTGGTGGAACCACTGGTGGTCCCTCTAGAATATTCTACATGTATCCGGTCAAAACACATAAACTTTTTCCGAACCCCGGAGAACCACTTTCCATATATGAGTCTTATTCTCCGGACCATTCTAGATCTCCTCGTGATATCCTGGATCCAATCCTAGACTCCGAACAACATTCGGTCTCCAACTCATATTCCATATGTACTTTAAACAACATTGAATCCTTAAGTGTGTCTCCCTATGGTTCGTGAACTATGCATACATGATCGAGACACCTCTCCGGTCAATAACCAATAGAGGGATCTGGAAATCCATATGGCTCCCACATATTTCTACGATGACTTAGTGATCGAATGAACCAGTTACATACGATACCAATTCCCTTTGTCGTGTGATACTTTACTTATCCAAGGTTCGATCGTCGGTATCTCTATACCTAGTTAAACCTCGTTATCGATAATTAATCTTTACTCATACCATGACGTGACATCACTTGTGACCTTGTCACATGCTTGCAAGCCAATTGGATGAAACTCCACCGAGAGGGCCCAAAGTATATCTATCTGTCATATGGATTAACAAATCCCACTCTTGATCCATGCATTTCAACGCATACTTTTAGAATACCCAATGCCACCTTTATAACCATCCAGTTACGGAAGTGGCGTTTGATGTCATTAAAACACTCATTCGGGAATGGTGATTAACATGATCTCATGGTCGAAGGATTATGTTACTATGTATTTAAAAGCTTTGTAGCAAACAAACTTTAATGATATGCTATGCTTACTATGGGTGTGTGTCCATCACATCATTCTGCTAATGATATGACCTTGTTATTAATAACATCCAATGTCCATGATCATCTATTAAATTACAAGCTAGTTTAACAAGAGGCTTACTAGGGACTCTTTTCTGTTTACAAAACACACAAGTATTAATGTTTTCGGTTAATACAATTATAGCATGAGATGTAAACATTTATTATAAAGATATGATAATAACCATTTTAGATAAATATTTTATCTAAATTTGACAAATCCAAATTAATTAATATGGACCGAAAAAAGTAGTAGATTTAGGTGGGCCAGCTGGCCCAGTAAAAAACCCTATTCCACTCTTCCTTCTTACCGCCGCGGCACTAGTCCACTCCACTCCCCTCGCCGCCGCGCGTCTACTCGTCCACTCCACTCCCCTGGCCGCCGCGTCTCCTCTCCACTCCGTTCCGGGCTTCCGGCCATGGGAACCTTGGTCGAGAAATTAATGGGCTTGTTCCCCGGCGGTAGACATGCCGTGGCAAGTGCCGCCCCCCTCTCCGCTTCTGTTGACTACGACGGTGAGGACCGCATCAGCGCCCTCCCCGACGACCTCCTCCGCATCATTGTCTCACGCCTCCCCGTCAAGGACGCCGCACGAACCGCCGCCATCACCTCCCAGTGGCGCCACCTCTGGCACTCCACCCCGCTCGCCCTCTGCGACGCCGACCTACTACCCTCTGCGGTAGGCCGCGTCCTCGCAGACCACCCTGGCCCTTTCCGCGTCATCGACATCACCCGCTGCAGGTTCGCATCCCACGAGCGTGAGCTCGCAGAATGGCTGCGCCTCCTCGCCTCCAAGGGCGTCGAGGACCTCGTCCTCGTCAACGACGTCGCCGGGATCGAGATCACCGCCGTCACCGTGAGACTCCCCACGGACATCCTCCGCTGCTCCTCACTCCAGCGCCTCTTCCTGGCATTCTTCTTGTTCCCGGACACTGGTGGTCTCTCAAACGGAGCCTACGTCCTGCCCCAACTTCAGGAGCTCGGCATGCTCACGACCCTCATCAGCGATTTGGACTTGGACTACATGCTTGCTTGCTGCCCGGTTCTGGAGAAGCTCGTGTTCGTATTCAACGTTATGCCCGATCCAGTCCGCCTCCGCAGCAGAAGCCTCCGGTGCGTGCTTCTCTGGATGTCCGCGGTGGAAGAGGTCGCCGTGGTGGACGCCCCGCTCCTGGAGCGGCTCTTCGTGCTGGAAGCGCCTCGCTTTGGTGACGAGAGTATTGCGATGATCAAGATTGCTTGTGCACCTAAACTGCGGGCGCTCGGCTAATTGGAGCCAAGGTTTCACCGGCTGCAGATCGGCGACAATGTCATCAAGGTACTACCTTCTCAGGTTTCCATGATTTCAGATTCTCTCACTACATAATCCATGGGACTGCCAGTGATGTGTATAGTGCGTATAGAGATGACATATCTGCTTTTTTGGTGCATCATTCGGCCATTGCAGCCTGGCACAATGCCGAGTCCAAGCACAGTGGTTCCAGGTGTGAAGATATTGGCCTTTAAGGTCAATTTTGGTGTCTTGAAGGAGATCAAGATGCTGGTGACCCTCAGATGCTTTCCCAATATTGAGACGCTGCACATCGAGGTGAAATCCTAGTATCCCATGCAATTATCCAGCCAGATTTTTTGGCACTCATGCGACATGCCACTATTTATTAGCAATAAAAGACCATTGCTTCTTCTTGCATGATCCATCTCTAATGATTCATCTACTGATATGATGTTTCAGTCTTTAACTGAACCCACTGAAAGGAAGCGTGCCAAGTTCTGGCATGACGTCTCTACTGTTGAATGCATCAAGTCGCATGTCAAGAAGATGGTTATCCATGAGTATAGAGGGGAGCAATGTGAACTTGAATTCCTTGGGTTCATTTCTAGGAGCGCGGAGGAGCTACAGACTTTGGATGTCCTGCTAAACAGAGAGAGTCTTACTTCTGTGCACAAGGCGACATCTATGACAAACAGATTGGTGTATCTCTCGCGTGAAGCATGGAGGTGTGATTGTAAGATGATGGTGCTAGGTCCTAAATACCAGAATGATTGGAGCGTCCAGAAAGCATCTGATCTTACTGTCGAAGACCCTTTTCACTGGTAAATTGAAAGGGCTGGCTAATATATTTGCATGATCCAGAGCCTTTTTTGGGGAATCATTTACTGTTTAACCTGCAAAAGCAGTGTTTAGTTTGTAGCCAAGTATCTCTGTTCTTAACAAAGAACATGAAGACTTCACCTAGAGTACGAGTATCTGGAAATGTTGGACCAAGCAGTACTGTGCTTCATTCAGAATGTACTGTTATTTACCATATATTCTCTAATGCCCCTATGTTTGTTCTAATGTACTGTAGAAGACTTTAACAAGAGCATGAGTATCTGGAAGTGCTGAAGCTAGCTGTACTATGCTTCATTCAGTATGTACTGTTATTTGCCGTGTTCTCTAATGCCCCTATGTTTGTCCCTATTGTAAAAGACCAGTATGCTCCTTCTGAACATAGTGAGGATGCTTCCTAGCATGCTTTTATGTTCATGTTTTATTTGCCTATGCTACGATGGTGCCTAGATCAATTTCATTATCATCAGATGATCTGAATATACACAGACCTAGGTGCACCTAGTAAGAGGTTTGTGATTTCTGCATTGCAGCTTCTATTGCTATAGATTTCTGAACAACTTACTAGGTGTTGCTTCGTAAGCCAACTAACTTTGACTTGGATCTATATATAGTATACTCCCTCTAGTGTTTCGGTTAGCCTAGGCCTGTTGAATAACAAACACTTTAAAACAAGCTGAAGTAGAAAAACAATCTGCATTATTGCTTATGCACCTTGTGTTAACCTGCATATGGCCCCTTCCTTTTTTTGTCTTCATTTTTTTTTAAATACGATCTACACGTTATTGAATCAGAAAACTATACAGGTGGTCGAGCACCTTTCGTTGCTTTTCCTCATGTAACTATGGAGCAATCGAGAAGCTTGGCGATCTCACAACAAGAACACCGGACTACATAGAATAGCACTGATTTCTCTGGTGAAAAATCGCATTTTCATTTCCGTGTGTGGAAGAAAGTATTGAGAGTACAATGTCTCGTCGAGCTTGAGCTGCATTGGGTACTTGAGTGTTGCTGCCATACAGATAGTAAGCTAGGAGTTTAACTACTACTACAAGTCATCACCAATCGTATTGAGTATTGACAGAAATAACAATCGTATTGACATCCAGGGACAGTGTTTAGTCTGTAGGCATGACTATTAATTTGGAAGTGTTGAAGATAGTTGTACTATGCTTCATTCAGAATGTACTGTTATTTACCAAGTTATCGCATGCTCCTATGTTCTATTGTGAAATACGAGTATACTTCTCCTTCCAAACATAGTGCGGCTGCTTTCTGGCATGTTTATGAACATCTTATTTACCTCTGTAAAATAGCGCCTGTGTAAGTTTCATTATCATCAGATGATCTGAATATATACAGAGCTAGGTACACCTTATCCCGAGCAATGCAATGCATCACCAGGATCAGGATGATGAAGACTACTTGTGATTTTCCGCATCGCAGCTTATGTTTCTTAATTTCTAAATAATTTATTGGGTGTTACTTCATTAGCCAGCTAACTTTGGCTCTAGATCTAGTAAGGACTATGTTGGTTAAGTAACACCTTCAAACAAGCTTCCTTGTTGTTCACCTACCTTGAGTTAACCTTTTTGCCCAATTTTTCTTCTTCTTTCAGAAAAGGGATCTACATTTCATGAATTCAATATAACAATACAGGTGGTTGAACACGACACATACAACACCGGCAGGCTTCAATTTTCAGTTTCATTATTTCTCCAATGGAACATCTAATGTTAACTTCCATGTGTAGAAGAATGTACGGGGAGTACAACATTTCAACAATGTTGAGCACATTCAGCACTTGAGTTTAGCTGACATACAGATTCTAAGATAGTAAGTTAGAACTTTAACTAGTTAACAAGTCCTCACCAATTAATCGACACCCAAGACTGTATCGGCACAAGTCATTGACAACAAAAGCCCAACACAAGCAGCACTCTGGGGCAAAATAGAAGGTGTGAAGCATAAATATATCAACCAGGTGATATTTTCTTGAGGACACTGCCACCTTATGAGGCTGCAGATGCGGCATTTGCATTCCTGTTGCCGAAAGGATGTCATGGGTCTGTTGCATAACCCCCCTTCCTTTGAAGCTATGCCCTCTGGAAGCTTCTCGCTGCAGAAACGCCTGTGCAACATTATAGACACGGCAGACTTTCGTTGAGGCTCCACATGTGCAACACAAAAGGTTTATTGAGCTTAACCAGACGAAAACTCAGATTTCAGATTGTCAGAAGGCAGCCATATCAGTTTTATTTCCGCAAATGCAGATTCAAGCAACATAGCAACCAACTAACCACGACGCCCCGAGTCCCATACTGCATAAACTTGTTGCATACCCCAGACACACAGGTTCTATTGCACTTGTGGTGCAAAAAGTAAAGCACCTATATGGTTTTTCTGATTGATGTTGACAATTTTTACTTACGTGTACCTATGTGCACTAGTAATCAGTGAATATGTGTGGTTTTGCTAGATTCAGAAGCTAATATAGCACCGTTGGTAGATTAACACGGTTAACTTCAGTGCCCCATTCTGTAGCAGAGCATAAGCCAACACAAAGGTATGGCAACTTTTAGAAATTGATAGCTAAACTACCCAAACAAACCCAAAATACAAACAACAAAATAAGATTCCTACTTATCCTTCAGCTAGGCAATCCAGCCAGGCTCAAACACTAAAGAACATAGTAGATGACTAGCTTATGTGTAACTCGTGATATACACGGTCGGTCAGAAACATCTAGCACTGGATGTTGCAGGCTAAAAATCACAAGCAGGGCTACCTAGCATTTGTCATCCTGATCACCATGAAACACAAGATAATGCATCAGCCGAGCTCCCTGTTAGACTCTGATCATATTACATACTGAAAGTACTGGAGGCGCGTTCCTATGAAGCAAAGGAAAACATGCTAGAAAGCAGGCGCACATTAAGACATATGGAAGCATTAGATAGCATGATAGATCACGGTATATTATGAATGAAACATAGGACTGCCATCTTGAACACTTTCAGATACTCAATACAGTTATATATGCTAGTGGAAAGATTCATGTCTTAGTTAAGAACAAACATAGAAGTCTGAAGACTCAAAAGTGCCTTGCATGTAGAACAGCAAGTGATTCCACATAAAAGCTCGGATCACAGAAAATATATAGCCAACCTCAGGTTCATGATTCAAAAGGGTCGTCAAGAGTAAGGTCAGACGCTTTCTGGAAGCTCCACTTCCAAACAGTCCGCAATGTAGGCCCTAGCACCACCAGTACACCATCCTTGCAAGCCCATGATACACGGGTGTGATCCCCCAATTTGCACATCAGCTCATTCACCACATCTGGCAAAGCAAATTTTTCTTGGGTCAGCACAACCAGCAAGGCCTCCAGCTGCTTCGCGCTCCTGCCAATGAACTTGATGAACTCAAATTCACTCTGGTCACCGCGGAATTGATGGAGACACACCGTCTTCACGTGTGACTTGATGCAGTCAACACGACAGACCTCCTTCCAGAACTTGGAAAGGTGCTGCCCAGTGGGTTCATCGGCTACAACAGACTGGAAAATTAACAATCCGATTACAGATGGATCATGCAGGAGAAGAACCAATTATCTTCTATTAATTGTTCTTGCTAATGATGTCTAAACGAGTGAGCGTGGAATATATAATGGGTGTCACCTGGACGTGCAGTGTCTCAACGTTGGGAAAGCACCCGAGGAAGCTGCCCATCATCTTGACCTCCTTCGAGACACCAAAATTAACCTTCAAGGCCAGTATCTTGACGCCTGGAACCATGGTGCTTGGGCTCGCCCTTGTGTTAGGCTGCAATGACCGATCCATGCACCGAAAGAAAGACATATCATCTCTGGGATCTAGTAACAATTGTACATCATTGGCAACTCCATGAATCGTGAGCTATGGAAGTATGCAAAGGTAGTACCTTGATGACTTTGTCACCGATCTGCAGCTGGTGAATTCTTGGCTCCAGGTAGCCGAGCACCCGCAGTTTGGGTGCACCAAAAATCTTGACCTTCACCTGACCAGCATCAGGTCCAGGAGGACCTTCAAACAGGATGAGGCGCTCCAGGAGCGGGGCGTCCACCACGACGACCCCCTCCTCCACCATGGAACACCAGAGGAGCACGCAACGCAGGCTTTTGCTGCGGAGGTGGACGCGGTCGGGCGTCAGGTTGAACATGAGCGCCAGGGTCTCCAGAGACGGGGTGCAGACGAGCATGTAGTCGAGGTCTCCGTCGGTCATGGTGGTTGCGAACATGCAGAGCTCCCGGAGGTCGGGGAACACGTCCGGGCCGCGGGGGAGGACGGCGGTGTTCGGGAACGTCCAGAAGCCAAGGAAGAGGCGCTGGAGCGAGGCGCATCGGAAGATGTCGGCGGGGAGGGTTAGGGTGTCGGCGGAGGGGTCGCTGACGTTGTTGACGAGGACAAGGTCCTCGACGCCTTTGGAGGCGAGGAGGCGCGGCCACTGGGCGAGCATTCGCTCGTGGTACGCGAACCTGCAGCGGGCGAGGGTGACGGCCCGGAAGGGGCCAGGGTGGTTGGCGAGAACGCGCGCGACCGCGGCGCGTGTCACGTCGGCGTCGCGGAGGACGAGCGGGGTGGAGCGCCAGAGGTAGCGCCACCGGGAGGCGAGGGAGGCGGTTCGGGCGGCGTCCGCGGCGGGGAGGCGAGAGACGATGTTGCGAAGCAGGTGGTCGGGGAGGGCGCTGACGCGGTCCTCGCCGTCGTAGCCGGCGGCTGCGGAGAGGGAGGAGGACCTTGCTAGGGCGTGTGCTCCACCGGGGAAATACCCCAAGACATCCATGATCGTGGTGGCCATGGCCGGAGTGAAGTGGGGACTGGAGTGGAAGCGGATTTGTGGGGGTGGAGCGGGGACCGGACTGGTGCGGCGGTGCGGCCCTGCAATGTGAGCAAATCTGGCCAACGGGCCGGCCCGGCACGCGGCACGGCCCGCCGAGGCCACGTGCCGGGCCGGCACGCGTGCCCAGCCGGGCGGCCCGGGCCTGGCCCCAGCGCTACACAGGCCGGCCCGCGGCACGTTTGGCCCGCGGGCTGGGAGATATTTTGTGCTGGCCCGTCGAAGAATCCCATAATAAGGTCCGAATACAAAGTAAATCACTAACAAGTGTTTAGCCTAGTGGTTGAGCGAGGGTCTGGGATGCCCAGATTGCGAGTTCAAACCTTGGTCACGCTCTTTTTGCCCCTATTTTCTTGATTTGACATCTTGCTTAACAGGCCGTGCCAGACCGGACCGGCCCGCGTGCCTGATGACGGGCTTAAGCCCGCGTGCCACGAGCCGGCACGACCCGATGGCCAGGTTTGAATGTGAGGCGATTATTTCTTTAAATAATACTTCTTCCACCATATTAGTCGACTCAAATTTGACTAATTACAAGCACTAAACTTTGATTAGATACATCCATATTTTGATGAATCTAAGACATTAATATGGATGGGGAGTACTAAAATACGATTTTAATGTATTTATAGACAAAATGCGTCTAGATACATTTGAATCTGGACAAACTCAAGTCAGTTATTTTTTGATGAAGAAAGTACATATCTTTTTAATTATTGCGCTAAGCCCGCGTGCCACGGGCCGGCACGCCGAGGCACGACCCGATGGCCAGGTTTGAATGTGAGGCGATTATTTCTTTAAATAATACTTCTTCCACCATATTAGTCGACTCAAATTTGACTAATTACAAGCACTAAACTTTGATTAGATACATCCATATTTTGATGAATCTAAGACATTAATATGGATGGGGAGTACTAAAATGCGATTTTAATGTATTTATAGACAAAATGCGTCTAGATACATTTGAATCTGGACAAACTCAAGTCAGTTATTTTTTGACGAAGAAAGTACATATCTTTTTAATTATTGCGCTAAGTATTGCAAGAATTTAGCAATTTACTGTAGCTCATAGTCAGCCTAGCCGAATGGTCCACTCGGCCTGGGCCTGACCAATTCAACTCCATTCGGCGAGGAGCTGGCTGATTACATATGGCCGCGTGGAGTCGTGGAGCCCACGCTGGCTGAATGGCTCACTCGGTCACGGCCTGGCCTGGCCCGTTGGCTGAATGGCTCACTCGGTCGTCCCCTAAAAGGATCGTATAGGCACCTAGAAGGGGGGGGTGAATAGGTGCTACTTCAAATTTTACTCTTTTTCAAGTTAGGGTTTGACACAAAAGTTAAATTCTCTAGATTATAAAACTATGGTGAATTTACCTATATGTCAACCTAGCACAAATACTAAGCAAGAACAAGTAAAGTGTCGTAAAGGATAGAAGTAACCAAAGTGGAGCACACGGAGACACAAGGATTTGTTTCCCGCAGTTCCTCCTTTTGAGGGGAAGTACGTCTGCGTTTGGAGAGGGGGTGGTTTCAAACCACCAACGCCACGAGAGGCCTCCCTTGTTCTCCGATGAATCTCACCCCAAAGGATTCGATTCACCTCTTCCACTATATCGGCAACCTTCGAGGTGAAAGTCGGCACCTTTACAATAAGTTCGAGGCACACATCCACAACTGAATTAGACGCTCCCAAATGCAAGCAAGCTGTCACACAATCAAAGACAAGCTTGTAAGAACTAAATCAAGAGCTAGGGTTTCCAATGAAACACTAGAGCAAGGGGGGCCCTTAAGTGAATAAGGGGGAAATAAAGATCTCTCTTGGTGAAGCTATAGATCAAGGTCTCCTCCTTCGATTCTCCAAAGATCAATAACTTTGGATGGTTGGATGAAGAGATCTTGGTGATTTGGTGGCTCAAATGGTGGGGGTGCTCTTGACTGGCTCAAGCATCTAGAGGAAGGGGATGAGGTCCCCTTTATATAGGCCCACTGAGCTGAACCGTTTTCTGACCGTTGGACCAACTCCCACACCGGAGACTCCGGACTGCAGACCGGAGACTCTGGTCTACACCGGAAACTTCAGCCCATCTCCGGTCAGTCTCTGGACCACCATACAGACTGTCCCAGCTAGCTTGGAGAAAGCCCCTCCGGATACTCTTCAAAGACTCCGGACCGTAGTACACCGGAGACTCCTATGTTTCCACACCAAAGACTCCGGTCTGAGAGGATACACCAGAGATTCTGGTCTGGCTTCGGTCCATCTCCGGACCCCCATACAGAATGTCCCAGGCATGATTATGGAGGCCCCTCCATGGACTTTTGGTAAAACTCCAGACCACACCGAAGACTCCGGTGTTTGCACACGAGAGACTCCGGTCTGGAATTCCTTGAAAGTTGTAGAATGTTGCAGGGACATATCCATAGAGTTATGGACTTTTCACTTTTCAGTATATCATCATGTAGACATTAGCACACTGTAAAATGATCTACAAGTTGTTAACAAACACCAAAACTGATTAAGACAATAAATGTCCTTTCACCCCCGCTCATCCCCTTTCTTCCTCTTGTGTGTGCTTCTTCCTTCTCTCTCCTACCGCTCGAGCTCTCTATTTCCTGCACCTATTTTGTCCCGATTTTCCACCAAATATTCATTCTAAAACCATTAGAGAGGCATGGGAAGCCCGATCTACTGATGGGTTAGCTTGGGACTCGATTTGGTGGTGTTTTTTGGAGTAATGGTGGTGGTATGTGAAAGGAATATGCCCAAGAGGCAATAATAAAGTGGTTATTATGCTATTTCAGGTTTATAATAGATGTTTATTTTTCATGCTATAATTGTGTTAATGGCAAACATTAATACATGTGTAATTTATAAACAGAAAAGGTTCCTAATAATGCATGTCTGAATACTAGCTTGTTGATTAACAAATGATCAAGGTTACATGATCATGAACAAGATATTGTTAATAACAGGGCCATATCATTGGAGAATGATATGATGAACAACCACCCGCAATATATTTAGCAATAAGATCAAGTCCTTAAGTTTATATTGCTATCGCATTTGTAGTAACTTAATGTACTTAGACCATGAGATAACGTCAATCACTTCCACTGAAAAAGTAATTTGATTCCATCAAACGTCACACCGTAACTGGGTGATTATAAAGGTGTCATTAGGTACTTGGAAAGTTTTAGTTGAGGCTCGTGGATCAAGAGTGAGATTTTTCCATCTAGATGACGGAGAGATATACTCAGGGCCCTCTCGATGATATCACATTGACATAGCTTGCAAACAAGTGATTTTGATCACTAGAATGTTAAATCACGAGAACAAGAAAAGAGTACTTGTTGATAACGAGATTGAACAAGGTACGGATAATACCAAATTATCGGATCTCAGACAAGTAAAATATCACAAGGCAAAAGGAATTTGATCACATCGAAAAAGGTTCAGACGACGAGTCATTATGGATCTCCAGGTCCTGCTAATGATTATTGATTGGAGAAAGTCTCGATCATGTCCACATAGTTCTTGAACCCTGAGGGAGACACACTTAAGTTAGTCGACGCAATTGACTGGATAGGAAACATAGGAGAAGATACTGGACATCGCAAGAATTTGTTCTTTCGAATCCGCTGAAATGGTTTCGGGGTATCAAAAAAAAGTAAGGGAATAAAATGATAATGTGTTCATTAAATGAAGTACTCATTAAATGAAGTGTTTATTAAATTGAGTTGCATTAAACTAAGAGAATTAAAGTTCTTTAATTGAAATACCTTTGATTTTTGAGTGGAGATTCAATAGGAGAAAGTGGAGCTTTATTATTTGTGACTGGAGAGTCCACCCACATGAATGAGAGGAGGTGAGGGGGCACCCTCTTGTCTGCCGGCCAAGGGAGGGGCTTGCCCCCTCTCCCCTATAAAAGGAGGTGGAGACCTCCTCCTCTACACACACTCTTACTCTCCTTCTTATGCCCTTTGAATGACATATTCTCCCTTGCTAGCCTTGTCCATTGCCAAAATAAAAGGTGCTTAGGAAAATCCCTGCTCGAGATCTTACCTTCCACCACCTCTACTATGTCGTAGTGCTACTGGATTTGTCGGGGATCCATTACTTCCGCTACCTGGTTGGAGAGAGTGACAGAAGTCGTCAACACAACGTACGTGTGATCGATTACGGAGGTGCTGCCTTCTTGTGGCGCTGATTGTCTGCACATCCTTGAGGACAGTCATGTACATCTACATCAATCACGTTTGTTTGCGGGAATGTTATCCTGCTAAATGGTCTTCAAAGGTGAGTCCATCTGAAAACGTTGCAAAATATCGCCTGGATTTGATCTTGGCAATTACAACCATAGGATTTTTTTTGTTTTCTATGCAACGAACCCCATCAGTATGCCATTGGAGCAATGTTAATGGTGGTGTTGCGGTGGAGCTTGGTGTTAGGGGTTATATGAGTTGCGTCGTGCTAATGGTCCGGTGAACCGAGGCCGCTGTAGCTAGTGGATTCTCACGCTTCAAGGCTGAACTCAAATCCCTCGATAATCATAGTTATTGTATATGGTTATGCAGCTACTCGGTTGTGGTTAGGAGGCTATTAGAATATTTGGTAGGTGGATTAGTGGGAAACTATGTATGGTGGTTTAGTTAGTATTTCGACCGTTGGTCATTACATTTTTAAAAATATTTGCAGATTGTTTTACATAATTATACTCACTGTTGATAATTAATTGATTAAATTAAAAAATATTTTTATGTTAGTAGATATGTCTAATTTAGTGAAGTTAGTATTTTAATAATATCCGAACAAATCAGTATGGAGCAGATTTGAGTGAGTTTCGGTATACGAGTTGGATTTAACTGCCCCTCAAACATGGAGTGTTAGTCAGTTGAAGAAATGGTTGACGGGCTGTTTAGGCTATAACCTTGAAACATACACCACCACTGTACATGCATTGTGGACAAAGTGAAGCAAGAACATTTCTGGATTTTGAGACATGTAGATCATAACAAAGATTGGTTCAACTGGTTAAATGGTTGTGAGGGCATGCACGTACACCCTGTCACACTAGTGCTTCCCGTCGTGAAGGAGATCGATCTGCCTAGAGGCGATGGTAGATACGATCCTGGCCATAGTGCTGAATCCAGTTACGGGATATACTCTATGTCCAATGCTAGAGGTGGTGGTTATGAATCAGAGGAAAGCAGTCAGGTAAGATGAGGTGGTGGTGGATACGAATCAAGGTAGAGCAGTCGGGCTAGAGGCGGAGGAGGTGATAGTGGTGAGTCAGATGCGGATGAGGAAGGTGGACACATGCAGGACTTGATGGAAGAGGAGGATTCCATGGTTGGTGAAAATGGTGATTCTGATGATTTAGATGATTCTGATAGAGAAGGAAATGCAGAAGACAATGATTCAGATGATTTTGATGGAGAAGGAAATGGAGAAGATGCGTTGACTCCTGTTTCATGGAATAAACACATCGCTTCTAGAATGACCATTAACAATGGTCATAGTTCTGCGTAAAAACACCTCAAAGTGTGGACAAAGCAAAACAAAGTAGATAGTAAACAAGCAGAGAATATCAAAAATTATAGATACGTTTCCGCGTATCAAGCATCCCCAAGCTTAACTCATGCTCTTCCTCGAGTAGGTAAGTGATAAACGAATAATTTTTTAGGTGACATGCACCATCAAAACCAAGATCAAACCATTTGCAAGAATTGAAAGCTGGGATCAAAGAACTCTAAACATGTGCATGAAAGATGGAGTTCTAACAATAAGACGAAGTAACTATGCATGCAACATGAAAAGCTACAAACAAAGATCATGAATAACATGCATTGAAAAACGTTTGTTTGTTTCACATACAGAAAACATGGCATAGTGGCATTCATCTTGTCCCTCATGGAGTAGCAAATAGATGCATAGGACACCTTCAAAGTTCATAAGAGTGACTAGATACAAATAGCACAAGAACAAGTAATATCAACAATATGCATCAATCAATAAGTTTTGAGACATTGCATATAAAACTAAGAATGGAAACTATGCTCTCTTAACTGGTGCCTAAAGGTAGAAGGTGGAGACTTAATAAAATAGTGGAAGAAAGGCCCTTCATAAAGGGAAGCGGGGATTTCAAGTTTTAAAAAGAGCTTCCAAAAATTATGGTACTTGTTAGCTTTCAGCCCTCATTGCCCCTATCATAAGCATATTGAAGTGATTAAGGTTAAAGTGAACAAACTATGGAGTATATGCTTGAAAAAGTATAAGTTGGCAATCTCATGTCCCTTGAATACGAGGGCCACACCGCATGCTACTCTTTGGTCACCTGTAAGTTCTTGTCATAGGAAGTACATATGTATCATAGAGAACCGCCAACGGGGTACCCCTTGCACATGGTACATGAGCTATCCCATAACCAAAATGACAAGGCAAGCAGACAATGAACATCTCAACGATCTTTTTATTTACTATTTGCATAGATTTTTATTGAGGATGCTTCACAGATTGCTCGTTATGGTGATGCTGCAAGTTTCCACCATGATTAGGCATGTCTTAGGCTAGCGGCCCAGGCATTTTTCTAACACAAAATACGTAACTCCATGGACTTACAAGCTCCCTCTTTATTTCACACCGGCGACATCCATAGATAAAAGAGCATGATATCAACTGTGTACAAAGTACAAGTGCAATGTTGAAAACGTTCCCCATGACAGCATGGTTCTGCTAATTCCAACATATAAGTGCAAACATATACAACATATATGACACAATGGTTCAAGTTTATTAGGGCAAGGAATATAAAGTGTGCCATCAAGTTTGTGAGGGCTTTAATCACTAAGTTTTCACATAACAAAATTGTTTTTTAATTGAAAGATAGCTGAAAACAAGAATATACTTGGAATAGTGTAACACACCATGCATAGGAGTTTATAGTGGACACTTTGGAAAAACTTGGTTTCTTGGGAGTTGGAAGCATGAGTAGAGCTTACTCATACAAGTGGAGGCTAGCAAAAGACTAGGAGCAACCAACTAAGAGAGAAATAATGGCCATAATCATGTAGAGCGACAAAACAATACTAATTAAAGCATAGAGTGGCACTACAAGTCAAGGACTAAATGATCATAGAGGCTATGGTGACTTGTTCATAGTCATAACATGTTGTGAGCATGTGCCAAGTCAACCCAAACAAAGGATCAAAGGAGAAAACCACAATACTATGCTTTTGTATGCTAAAACAACGCATAATTCTTTCAAGGCACACTAAGCAATATCAATTGTTTGGAACAAGTCATGATACAACAATAGTAACTAAGCATAAGGTCAAAACAACACCTAGCATGTCATGCTAAAGTCTAAGTCACAGTCAATGCAAGCTCCTCTTGCACTTTCAAGCAAGAACTTTCTACTCCATTCCAACACCAATCGACTTATTTGAAACAACACAGCAAGAACGGGGGTCCAAACTACTTTATTCAAGCAAACTAAACAAACTAAGTAGAGAAAACAAAAACTAAGACGCTCCAAGAACAACACAAGAGTGCATGAAACAATAAAAACGAAGTGTCTAGAAAGACCTGAGCTTTTTATTAATGAAGAAGGGGATGCCTTGGGCATACCCAAGCTTTGATGCTTGTACCTATTGGATATTTCTTGGGGTGACACAGGGGTGGAATCCCCAAGTTTGAGCTTTTGTCCATTCTTCATGTCATTACATTATTCTCTCTCTACACTTGAAATTTTTTCTTCATACAAAACTTCACACAATCTTCATTAGCAACATTAGTGTATTCAAAAGATAATAGACCTTTGGATTTAGTTTTAGAATAGCAAAACTTTTCACTAAAAACACAAGCTACTGTAGCAACTCCTTCAAAAAGCTCAATTTCCCAAAAAGAACCCAAAAGGAATCAATAAGAAGCAAATGCAAATAATGGCAGAAATCTGTCAAAACAGACCAGCAGGTAGAAACCGATTTTTTCGAAAATCTTCTATTGCTCAAATAAAAAAGTATTGAACTAATGAAAGTTATCTAACATACTGGGGGATTTATTCGTAAATGTTTGGCTCAATATGACTTATAGAGACTCCTCACAAATTTTTATGGTGGAGGACAGAAATCTGTTTTGGGACAGCAACTCCCCAAATCTTACTTCCCTCTCATTAGAGGTCATTCTTGGCACAAAAAGCAAAACAAAAGGATAAGGAGAGGTCATTAATGAAGTAATAACTTCCAAGACTCAAGGAAACTCTTGGGTTATCTCCCAACAAGTACTTTTCTTTAACGCCTTTAAGTTAGTTACAAGAAGCAAGAAATCAAGTATTTTCAAATGAAGAAGCATTAACATCAAACCTTGCTTTCAAAGGAGGAGCAAAAAGCAACTTATCTCTCCTCATAGGGAAGTGTTAAATACCTTTCTTTAATGGAAATTGATATGTAATGGTGCCTTCTTTCATACCAATGATGGCACCAACAGTTCTAAGAAAAGGTCTTCCCAAAGTAATATGACAAGAAGCATTGTATTCAACATCCAAAACATAGAAATCAACAAGGACATAAGCATTTTTAACCATAATGAGAACATCATTAATACTTCCCATGAGTTTCTTCTTAGCATTATCATTAATTGGGACATCCAAATAACAATCTTCTAGAGGTGGCAAATCACGCATTTCATAAATCTTCCTAGGAATAATAGAGATACTAGAACCAAGATCACATGAATCTTTGAGATCAAAGTCATTCACTTGAATATTAATAATGGGTTCCCAACTATCTACTACTTTCCTAGGAATAGAAGATTTGTGTTTTAACTTCTCTTCCTTAATCTTAACAAGAGCACCAGTAATGTGTTTGGTGAATGCAACATGCATATCACTAGCATCAGTACTTCTAGCAAGCTTTTGTAGGAACATAATCACTTCAAAAATATTGCAACCATCTATATCAAAATCAAACTTAGCATCACTATTAGTAGACTCATTAGGCTTAGGCATTATAGGATGAGTAATAGGGACTTCTTGTGGTTTAGTGGTATCCATTCTAGTGATGGTGCACAAACTATTGTTTCTATCAAATTCAGCTTCCCTTTCCCACTTAGCATGATGTTGGGAAAACAGTCTAACATTTTCATCAATAGTAACTTGTATGGCATGAGTAGTAGCAAAGGTACTTTCCATGGTTTCAGGTTTAGCAGCCATTTTATTAATCAAGGAGGACCGTGCTTCAGACAAAGAGGAAATATTTTTCTCAATAGTTAAAAGCTTTTCCTCCATAGTCTTGTTGAAAGCGGTTTGTTTACTAATGAAGTCTTTGAGTATAACTTCAAGTTCAGAGGGGGCAATTCTAGCATTGTTGTAGGAGTTTCCATCGGAATTGCCATTATTAGGAGGATAAGGCCTATAATTGTTGTTGCTACCAAAATTATTCCTATAGGCATTGTTGTTGAAATTTTTGTTTCTAATGAAGTTCACATTAAATTGTTCTTCTTGAGCAACCAAAGAGTCTAAGGGAACATTATTTGGATGAGCTTTCCCATTAACAAGCATAGCCATAATAACATCAATCTTATCACTCAAAGAGGAGGTTAATTCAACAGAATTTACCTTCTTACCATGTGAAGCTCTCTCAGTGTGCCATTCCGAGTAATTAACCATCATATTATCAAGGAGTTTTGTTGCAGCACCCAAGGTGATGCTCATAAAGGTACCTCCAGCAGCTGAATCCACCATGTTTCTTGAAGAGAGTTCAAACCCGCATAAAAAGTATGGATAATCATCCAAGCAGTAAGTCCATGAGTGGGACAATTCTTAACCAAAGATTTTATTCTTTCCCAAGCTTGAGCAACATGTTCATTATCAAGTTGTTTAAATTTCATAATATCACTTCTCATAGATATAATCTTAGCAGGAGGGTAGTACTTTCCAATAAAAGCATCCTTGCACTTAATCCAAGAATCTATACTATTTCTAGGCAAGGATAGCAACCATTCTTTAGATTTTCCTCTCAAGGAGAAAGGAAACAACTTGACCTTAATAATATCTCCATCTACATCCTTATAATTTTGCATCTCACAAAGTTCAACAAAGCTATTGAGATGGGCAGCAACATCATCATAACTAGCACCGGAAAATTGCTCTCTCATCACAAGATTCAATAAAGCAGGCTTAATTTCATAAAGGTAGCATCAGGAGCAGGTGGAGCAATAGGAGTGCTAAGGAAATCATTGTTGTTTGTGCTAGTGAAGTCATACAACTTGGTGTTCTTAGCAGAGTTCATTTTGGCAAAAGTGGAGCAAGCCAAAACAACAACAGCGACTTGTTGGGGGGATGACCCCAGATAGGGTCAAGATAGCGGAAAGAAGGAATGAACCTTTCTTACCATAAGCCGAATTAAAAGCTAAGTCGGCCGAGTCAGGTAAGAATCGGCCGAATGAACCATGGCATGGCAAGAATCAAGTGATTAACACCTTACTCGACCGACGTGTGAATTGAGTTGGCCGAATAGGATTGATCAGTTCGTATGCAGGTGAAGGCCGAGCCGAGTTATGCGAGACGAGGCCGAGTAACGGGAAACTTGTAGGAGAAGGAGAAGGATCCCAGAGTCAAACCTTAGTTGCTGGCAAGGAGGAATCTACGCAGGGCCAAGCGCTAAGGACAAAGAGCAGAGCTGCAGAGGGGCAGATAAGCGTCACGGAGGTGACAGTGGGGAAGCCCGAGGCTCACATGTGAGGGTCCCTGGGTCTTTTCCGCCGATATAAGGGGGACACGGAAAGGAGTCCGCCGATTTACCACTTTGGGACAAGCATATTCCAAGAATATGCTTGCCACGTTAGCCCTAGGAGGAACCAAGGGGCCCCTTTATAAGGAGGGGCACGGGCTGCTGGAGAAGGGATCGACTCATTTGGACACCTTAGGGCTTGCATTGTAGCTTTCTTCCTCTCCTTGATACAGCTCTAGGAGCACTTGTAACTCAATAGTGGAGAAATAAAGATCCAAGTTCTTGTCTGTTGTGTGTAGAAATCGCTACATCTTCCCTCCCCAGATCCCACTAGCATCCATTGGCCCCATACTATAGCCTATCCATGGCATCTGCCGTGTCACCACCACGACAGTTGGAGCCTATCGTGGGGCCAGCAGCGGTGCTAGCTGGAGTCAAGATCCGGACGGGAAACTTCATCCACACCGGCGAGAGGGTTGTGTCTGGCCTAGTCCAGAGATTTGATATCTGGGACTATGTCAACGACAACGCTGGAAGTTTCAGGAGCAGAGCCCCCCCGCGCAACGACATCTTCATCAACCTGGGCGCTCACAAGATCTACGTCGGCATAGACACCTCCTGCCTCTACCCGCGACGAGTCATCCATGCAGGAGATCCCCTCAAGATCGCTGCCGGTCAGTGGCGTTCGCCCAGCAGCCGAGGTGATGATGATGGCCAAAGACCAGTGAGCAGGAGCAGGAGAAAGCAAGGACCCGGCGGTAGGAGGACAGGTAACGACGAAGCAAGCAGCTCCAAAGCCAGCCGCTGCAGATCCTCAGGTGACCAGGGCTGCCGAGGAGCAGGAGGTAACCCCAAAAGCGACAAGGGTAAGGTGGCCACCAGTGGAGAGGCCGGAGAATATCCTCCAGGCAACTATAGATAACTTGACTACCCCTATAACGCGGATAGTTGATCCGGCAAACGCACGTGCGGAGTTAGAAGAAACTAGGCTAAAAGTGTTAGAGGAGGCAAAAAAGGTGTCGGCTTTGCATGAGTCCTTTAACAGGACATTGTGAGAATATGCTAGAGCAAACAAGCTAGACATGACCATAGACCGAGTAGATGATCTGAGGTTGAGAGGAAAGAACCTCATGAATGATATTAACAAAGAGCATGAAGCTCGGCCAGATGATTCAGTTGATCCAGGTTTGCCGAGGTATAGTACCCCGACAAAGAACCTCAGGACGGCAAATGCAGCAGCCCTGGAATTGGAGGGGTTATGTGGGGAAGCCCGACAAAAGCAGCAAGAAAGAGTGAATGAGCTGGTACGCATTGCGAACCAGCAGAATGAGGAAGTGCTCATGGCTAACCCGGCAAAACCAGGAGCTTCCCGCATGGTTCATTTGGCAGGAGCTGCCACCGCATTATCTACGGCAGTGGCATCCTCGCCCAGAAACAATGCCCATAAAGATAAAATAGTAACTTCGGGAAAGATAAACAAGCAAATTGTTCCGTATGACCCGGCGATGGCCGAAAAGATCAATGAGAATAGAGGCAATGGAATCTGAGGTAATAGCGGTGATAGAAACCCCGGTCGTGCAAACAGATAACACGGAAACCTCGGAAGGGGAAACCATGAGAACAATAACCTGGCGGAAGGAAGGAGGTACCCTCCACAGGAACATCAGCCGAGGCATGAACCTCGGCAAGAACGAGAAGCAAGACCATCTCCGCATAACCAGGCAAATGACAGATACAATGATGGTTACTCGGAAATGGAGTATGCAGAGCATGGTGGGCAAAGGCGCTATGGGATGAAAGAGAGAGCTATCTATAGAAAATTGTCGTCGACTGACGCAAGATTAAAACTGGATAGGTTGTACCAGTCCGAACTGTGGCATGTTTCGGACCTCGTATTATGGGCGAACCGCCTGTGCCGAACTTTCAGCTAGAGAGGGGCATGAAAACGTACAATGGGAGCACGAAGCCTCAAGATTGGCTAATTGATTATGCCACAGCCGTAAAAATAGCAGGATGAAACTTAAGATGGGTTGTAAGATACGTGCCACAGATGTTGGAGGGACCGGCCAAAGTCTGGCTAAATAATTTTCCAACAGGAAGTATCAAATGTTGGTAGATTTTGAGGAAATGTTTGTCAGTAATTTCACCAGCACATATAAGAGGCCAAACAGGCCACACCAACTCGCTATGTGCAAGCAAAAGCCGAATGAAATGGATAGAGAATTCCTGAATGGTGGTGTAACCTCAGAAACTCATGCGAGGGGGTTATCAAATCTCAAGCAATTGCCTGGTTCTCTCAGGGATGCAGATATGGAAGTGTATTGTGGCAGAGGTTGAAGAGAGATATGCCAACCACATTGGCAGAAACAATCCGAGTAGCTGATTCATATTCCTTGGGTGATCCGACTCAACCAGAGATAATGTCGACAGAACATCGCGAGCAACACGATCATTATGCTTGGGATGGTGCCGGATCATCGCGACGCAATGATTACAGAGGAAGAAGAAGGGATGAGAGGCCAGATTACAGATACAGTTCTAATCAAGTGGCAGTGGTTGTGCAGGATCTGCCGAGTCAGGAGAACAGTCAACGACAAAAGAATGGTCCTCAGCAGTGGACGCCGAGGAACGAGGGGAAGAAGAAGTGGACACCCGAACAGAAGAAACAATGGCAAGAAAGGTCGAAGTACACGTTTGAATCCATGTTAGATCAGCCGTGTAAATTCCACACGCCAAACCCAGCCAAGCCAGCCAATCACACAACTCTCCAATGCGCCTGGATGAAAAGTGCAATGGGAAACACGACGTCCATGCAAGCACCACCGCATCCTGCGCATCACCAGTAGAAGCCATAGTTAACTGGGGGGAATGCGCAGCAGCTGATGTTGCCACCACCTCCTCCGAGGTATGAGAACCCGGGTCGGAGGGATGCAGTGCACCGGGTGAAAAAGCAGAACCAAGATGGAAGAAGAAACTTCGGGAACAATGGATGAAATTACTACAAGGAGCATCATCAATCCTACTACGTGTTCATAACAAAACAACAAGACAAACAAAGCGTACATCACCGGCATATGGAAGTGAATGCAGTTATGCCGGCAGTGCCGAGATATGTGCCGTGGTCCGTTCAAGAGATAATCTAGAGCATAAGGGATCATCCAAAGATAATACCGAATCCAGGATCATATGCCTTAGTTCTGGACCCGACATTTGTCGGGCCAAGCATCAATGTGAAGTTATCAAAGGTGCTCATAGATAATGGGAGTAGCATCAACATCATGTACAAAGACACAATGCACAAGCTCGGAATAACTCCGAATATGCTGCAGCCAACAAGGACCACATTCCACGGGATAGTTCCGGGGCTCTCGTGCAAACCCATTGGGAAAGTCCGAGTAGATGTATTATTCGGCACGGGAGAGAATTGTCGAGCGGAGAATCTGGAGTTTGAAGTGGTGGATCTGGAAAGTTGCTATCATGCTTTAC
Organism: Avena longiglumis; assembly: GCA_030063025.1. Lineage (NCBI taxonomy): Eukaryota > Viridiplantae > Streptophyta > Magnoliopsida > Poales > Poaceae > Avena > Avena longiglumis. The sequence continues at coordinate 341,474,564 of CP125978.1, read as the reverse complement.
TCGGACGGCCAACATTGGCTAAATTTATGAGCATCTATCATATTAGTTACTTGAAAATGAAGATGCCAGGACCTCAAGGGGTAATAACAGTGGCTGGATATTATATAAAATCAATGGAATGTGCTTCAGCTGGGTCAAATCTGGCCGAGTCATTGGTAATTGCAAGGGAGATAAGAAGAATTCAGGAGGTGGCAGCTCTGGCTCAGTCGGCACAGCTTAATATGCCGACACTGGCCAACCCACACGAAGGTGTATCTTTCCAGCCGACTAAGGAGACGAAAAAGATCCAAATCGATGATCAATTCCTAGAGAGCACCATCACGATTGGTGCTGGCCTAGATGGAAAATAGGAAAGCAAGCTCACCAACTTCCTTCATGAGAATCGGGATATCTTTGCGTGGTCAACACAGGACCTGCAAGGTGTACCGAGGGAGTTGGATGAGCACTCTTTGCATGTAAGGTAGGAGCAAGGCCGGTGAAGCAACCTCTCCGCCGCTTCGCCGAAGACAGGAGAAAGATAATAGGGGATGAGATAGCTCGGCCCCTTGCAGTCGGGTTTATCATGGAAGTGCTTCATCCGGATTGGCTATCAAATCCGGTGTTGGTAGAAAATAAAAAGGATGACCCAAATGTAGTTGTCGTATGGCGAATGTGCATCGATTACACGAACCTTAATAAGGCGTGTCCCAAAGATCCTTTTCCTTTACCTAGGATAGACCAAGTCATTGATTCGACCGCAGGCTGTGAGCTTTTATCATTTGTAGACGCGTATTCTGGTTTCACCAGATACCGTTAAACCCGGATGATGAAATAAAGACTGCGTTTATCACCCCGTATGGGGCTTATTGTTATCGCACCATGCCATTCGTCCTGCGTAATGCAGGAGCCACATACCAGAGATGCATGCAAAAATGTTTGCATGACCAATTTGGGAAGAATGCACAAGTATATGTTGATGATGTGGTTATAAAAACCAAAGAGAGCAACACGCTCCTAGAAGATATTCGACAGACATTCGCGAACCTGAGAAGGTTCCAAATGAAACTTAACCTTTGGTGTGCCGGCTAGAAAATTACTCGGTTTCCTCGTATCTAGCCGAGGTATAGAGGCGAATCCGACTAAGATCAGAGCAGTTGAAAGAATGGAACTGCCGAAATGCCTAAATGATGTACAAAAATTTACTGGGTGTCTTGCCTCCTTGAGTCGGTTCGTGAGTCGGCTAGGTGAAAAAGCATTACCTTTGTATCAATTGATGAAAAAATCCTACAAGTTCACCTGGACAACTCAGGCCAAAAGTGCCTTTCATGAGTTAAAACAAATGTTGGTTACGGCACCAATCCTGGCTTCTCCATTGTCAAAAGAGCCTATGCTACTCTATGTGGTAGCCACGAACAGAGTCGTAAGTGCGGTAGTTGTTGTGGAACGAGATGAAGATGGTAAGTCAGCACAAAGGCCGGTATATTACCTAAGTGAGGTATTATCGGCCTCCAAGCAGAACTACCCACACTACCATAAAATGGCTTACAGAGTGTACATGTCGGCCAAGAAACTCAAACATTATTTCGAAGAACACCCAATAAAGGTGATTTGTGAGGCGCCCATAGCCGAGATACTAAGCAACAAAGATGCAAGTGGCCGAATAGCAAAATGGGCAATTGAGTTATCACCTTATGCTCCGAAGTTCGATAGGCGAGATGCAATTAAATCTCAGGCAGTAGCTGACTTCTTCGTAGACTAGGCCGAAGTACAATGAGCCTCCATTGCCAGATCCGAACTATTGGACAATGCACTTTGACGGGTCCAAGTTAAGAAATGTACTAGGAGCAGGGATAGTGCTAACTTCACCGAAAAAAGATCAGCTGAAATATGTGCTGCAAATACATTTCGCTGCATCAAACAATGTAGCTGAATATGAAACCCTAGTTCATGGCCTGAAAATGGCAAAAGAGACAGGAATACGTCAGATTTTGTGTTACGAGGATTCATACCTCGTAGTACAGCAAGTATCAGGGAATTGTGATGCACTAGATGCGAATATGGCCCTATATAGGTTTCATGTGCAGAAAATCAGCGGCTACTTTGATTGGTGTGAATTCCATCATGTACCTCAGGCAGAAAATGATGCTGCGGACACACTATCGAAGCTAGGATCGACCAAACAGTCAATTCCCCCTGGTATTTCTCTAGAACACCTAAGAAAACTGTCAATAACGCCTTCGCCAGAATCCGAGTCTATTCGTATCTCGGCCAAACAGACAGAAGGGTGTGTACCAATGGAAATTGACAAAGAGCATGATCAGAATTGCTCGGGGATTAATTCGGCCGACCAACGGTTGGATCGGGAAAAGCCCACAACTATTATGTCGGTCGAAATTATGGAAATTAATGACATAATTTTCCCCAAAAAATTCGCACCAATATGGGCACAACCCATATTATCATTGCTCAAAGGAGAGATCTTGCCGAATGATGAGGTTATGGTCAGGCAGATAGTGAGAAGAAAAATCCTACACAATCATAAACAATGAGATTTATAAGAGAAGTGTGACAAATGTACTGCAAAGATGCGTTGACTTGGCAGAAGGGCAGGAAATCCTCTTGGATATACATCAAGGAGAATGCGGGCAACACGCCTCGTCTAGAGCCCTAGTGCCCAAAGCATTTAGGCATGGATTTTATTGGCCAACTGCGCTGAAGGAAGCAAAGGAATTGGTAACAAAATGTAATGGTTGCCAGAGATATGCCAGCAAGATACACCTGCCTTCATCCGAGTTAAAAGCAATACCAATCACTTGGCCATTTTCTGTGTGGTGTTTGGATATGGTAGGTCCATTTAAGCCGGCTCGCGGCGGAATGACTCATATTCTGGTCATGGTGGATAAATTCACGAAATGGATAGAAATAAAGCCAATAAGAAAATGTGATAGGCCCACAACGGTGAAATTCCTCAAGGATATTATCTTGAGATATGGATACTCACACAGTATCATCACAGATAATGGCACAAACTTCGTTGAAGGAGCATTTGCTAGATTCTGCCAAGAGAAACACATAAGATTCAATGTTGCCTCGGTGGCTCACCCGGCATCGAATGGGCAAGTAGAAAGATCGAATGGACTGGTATTGTCAGGGATATAACCTCGGCTGATTGAACCACTGCGGAGGTCGGCAGGATGCTAGATTGAGGAACTTCCAGCAGTGTTGTGGAGCCTCAGGACCACCCCAAATAGATCGACAGGGTATACCCCGTTCTTTCTCATATATGGGGCAGAAGCTGTACTTCCAGCCGACATAATGCATGACTCGCCAAGAGTGGCTCCATAGACAAGCGCCGAAGTAAACGAGATATCACGGCAAGATGATGTGGATTTTCTAGAAGAAGCAAGAGAATTGGCACTCTCAAGATCAGCTATTTATTAGCAAGAGCTCAGACGATATCATAGTAAGAAGGTCAGTCCAAGAGTTTTTAAAGTAGGAGATCTAGTTCTTCGGCTAGTGCAACGCACAACCGGCATGCATAAGTTCTCACCCCCATGGGAAGGACCATTTATCGTGAGTAAAGCATTACACAACAATGCATACTACTTGATCAACGCTCAGACACCAGAAAATAACAAGACAAGCAAGTTGAAAGATGAGTCAAAAAGACCATGGAACGTGGCCTTACTTCGTCCGTTTTACACTTAGAAGACCTGTATTGCATCTAGCGACGTGATGTACCAAATTGATGTACCAGGCATGTATCAACAGTAACTCGGGGACTGCCCCATGTTATTCGTCATTTTTATTTATGTGTGAAACTTCGGCAACCCGAGCAGTGACTCAGGGACTGCCCCATGTTATTCGTCATTTTTATTTATGTGTGAAACTTCGGCAACCCGAGCAGTGACTCGGGGACTGCCTCATGTTATTTGTCATTATTATTTATGTGTGAAACTTCGGCAGCCCGAGAAGTGACTCGGGGACTGCCCCATGATAATCGTCATTTTTAACTATTTATGAAACTTCGGCAACCCAAACAGTGACTCGGGGACTGCCTCATGATGTTCGTCATTTGTTTTGGCATATGTATGAAAATTCGGTAATTCGAGCAGTAACTCGGGGACTACCCCGTACTAGTTGTCCACTTGGTTATAGATGGAACCTCGGGAGACCAAGAAATAATTCGGGGATTGCCCCGACTAATTTATCATCAATCACAGATGCGATGTAAAATTGCTTTGGCAACTGGAGAAATAACGCGGAGGAGACAACCAACAATCCATACTATCATAGTCACACGAATGATAACATTAGCGATTCGAGATATAACGAGGAAAATTGTAAAATCCTAGCATTAGAGCTTAGAAATAAGCTGAACCCAGATGTGTGCATTGCATTCATGCATAGAAAATCTGAATAATTTTCGCGCTTTTAAAAAAACTTGTCAAAGTGATTTAAGCTTCTCTCAACTTGATGGAATTGAAGTAGATCATCAAGTTGACTTTGATAAGTTTCAATATAACCCTTGCTAAAACCTTATTTGGGTAAACATGATTTGATCTAAGGGTAGATCAGATATAATAAAATGTTACTCATAATACATTGCTTAAAAAATTAATATCTGATCCTTAAGGTATCATACCATAATATTCAGCATAATCACTCATGAGTACCAAGTTAAGTATATAACACGAATAATAAGAATGTAACAACTATATCTTATTCTTATCTATTCTTACTATGGGTATCATGGTAATACCTAACCCTACTTCTTAAGTAAGATTGAGTAGGAAAGAAACTAAGTTTAGATCATTTGCTATGTATCTTCCTTTCCATATCAATATTTATCATCTCTATTGAGTTATATTCCAATATCTGTTGTTCATAAATGTTGAGGAATCAACTATTGATTCACCAATTTTCAATCTATCAACTCTTGACCAGAACATAGTTTACACTTAAGTGCCTATACAGAAACAACTAAGTAGAGGTAAATAGTAATGCTAGCTTTAGAAATCATCTATAGGATGGGAATGATTGAAAAGAATACAATCAATAGGATAATTGATGGAGTTAAATCCCTTCTAGATAAATAGAAGAATTATTTATATTATCTAATCATATGGTAGTAAAGAAGATTACAAGGATGAATTCTGAAGATAGTTACCAGTAGTAATTCTATTGGATCAAGTGGGCATAGTCCATGAATATTAGCCTTAATCCAATTAAAGATACTAAGAAGATAATTCCAATACAGTTGTAAGGATGTATTGATAAAGCCTTGCTTAGCCAACAAAAAAAATCTAAGTTATAAATGATTAAAATGATCATATCTTGCTCATCAAGATTGAATACTTATATCAAGTATAAGTGACATTGATGGGTAGAACATGATTGAAACCCTAGTATAGGTAAGTTATCCTAGAGTTGTTATTATAGGTCACATTAATGTAATGTGTGGTTGGAGTATGAGTTACTAGAGTAAATATAAGACAATATGATTCAATTAAAGCTTGTATAGCATAGAGTTATGGAAGTAGTGTTATTCATCCTAAAGGATAGTAAGCTTTGGAGTAAGATAGTTGGATGTATACATATAATGAAGAAATATTATTTATAGATGATTAAGGAAGATTATGAGTGGAGTTGAAAGAACTACTTGTTGGATTGAAGATTATCAACAGTAGAGTAGTGGATATAACCAAGCAAGGATATAAGAAAACTATGAAATTCTTTAGTATCAAACTCATTGGATTAATTCATGAGTTTAGAAGAATTATAGGTGGATAAGAATATTTTTATGAGTAAAGCTCATCATACTAATCATGATGATGGATAGGAAGATGTATTATATCTAGGAAAGGAATTCCTTAATTAAAGGTCCAGGATTGTGAATTATGGAAAATAGACATTCTTGGTAAACAACCAACTCTAAATCTCAAACCAAACATAATATCCATTTCATGTTATTGATCTATCATCTTATCTCCATATCACTTTATAGGAATATTTTCCTATAGAAAATCACATAAGCACATCTCTATCATTCCAATTATCTTAATCTTATGTATTTAAGAGACATTTTTATCAAATCCTCTCCATAAGACATTTTAATTAATAACTTTCTATTTTAAAAGGGTGATATCATTATAGATCACAAATAGAAAACAATATGCTTAGTCATTAAATCTTTACTCACATCCACAAAGGAATCTAAGTATATTAAAAACTCTAAACCCTAGGGTAAATATTCACAATTCAAACCCTAAACTCTTTGTTTATCATAATAGAATATATACATTGCCATTTTCCAAGTCAATGGAAGTAGTAATAACCATATTAATTTCTTTTGTATTTCATGCATCAAATAATCATATAGGATCGTTATACATATAAAAATTTCTATTCAAACTATGAGCCAACTAGATTTAAGTTTTATAAACAAATAAGAAAATATCATATAATAAAGCTATGGTTTAATGTAGAAATAAAAATTAATAATAAGTGATTCTACATAATGTAAAAAGGGTTTTGATAGAAAACAAATAAAGAAATAATACCATTATATGACAAACTCATAAAAGAACCTTAATATACTTTATTAATGCTGCAATCACTCAGCAAATCAATTATATAAGGAGAATTCAAATCAAATAAGGAAAATTCAAATATGGAAGTAAAACAGAAAATAGAAAAAATGAAAACAAATAAAAAAACAAATCCTGGCCGTGGCCCAACTCCTCTTTGCTTACCTGTCGCCCAGGTGCAGCCCACAAAAGCCCAACAGCCAGCCCAGATTATTCTCTTCTATGACTGACAGGTGGGACCAGGGAAGTATCATGGGTTGAGAGGAAAGAAGTGCCAGGGGGTGTTCTGCAAAACCTTCATCGTCGTCTTCCTCCAGCTGGAAGAAGCTGGGTGGCGATTCCGAGGCCGTCCGCCGTCGTCCTTGCGCCAAGATCCACGCTGCCGTCGCCAGGAGAGGATAAGGAGGCCACCGCGACACCTCTGCTCATCTTCATCCCCATTTTCCCCTTTGAAACCCTCTCTACCTCGTTCCCCAACCATGTCAAAATCCTAGATCATCGGTGTTCAACACTCCGGCCATGTCCACCACCCCGTGCCTCGCTAAGGCCACCGTTAGAAGCTCCATCGTGGACTTGTTCGATTAGGACCAAGAACGAGGGTTCACGCATCAGGAATCAAGCAGAATTGAGCGTTCCCTTTTAGCAGTCACCGTGGCCATCATCGACGATTCGTCGTCTACACGTCTCCTCTCACTTCTCCAAGCACTCCATCGCAACTAGGGCAAGCTCCTCTATCTTCCAGGAGACTTCGTTGATTCAATTGCGTCCTGTATCGAGGTCTCGCCGTGCGTCGTCGTGCACCGTCGTCGGTCACCGCCGTGGATCGTTCTCAGGTGACCATTTAGGGGCGGCGCAACCATAGTTCAACTCGCCAGCGCATGCTCGTCCCAACACACCTAGCCACAGCCCCGTGCGCGCACTAGATCGATCGATCGATCCTCAACCAGTGAGGATCAACTCGTGTGACGTCATGCCTACGTCAGGTTCGAACCACGTCAGCTAGTTTGACTAGTCCTTGCTAGTGTGGCGTGTGACGTGGTCTAGGGCCTATATGTCATTTTCTGGGGGTAGCAATCCAGTCGGTAACAAACACATTTATTAACTTGAGAGCTGAGGTGGCCACTAGCCCACTGGTCAGTGACTAGGGCTAGGTGTGGGTGCGGTGTAAAAAGTTAATTCCTGTTTAAGAAATAAATAAAATGTTATAAACTCAATTATTAATATTCCAGAAATCAAATAAATGATTAAATCTTGTTTAATTAATAACTTTTGATTTATAATTCAGAAAAATGTGTATAATATATGAAAATTTGTAGAAAAATAAAATATACAACTTAAAATTAATATCAAATATTATTATGATGATTATTTAAATAAATATTATTTAATAAAGGTTTTATAAGTAATAAAACTGTGATAATTCATATTTTAATAATGGTAAATGTTAAAAATATAATAGAATACCAAAAATCTTAGAAAAATAAGAATTATACTTTAAAACCATAATCATGCATTATTATTCCACTTAATTAAATATTTGTTATTTATTAAGTATTATAAAAAATCATATCTTATTATTTTTTAAATCACAAAAATAAGTGTAATATACCAAAATGATCACAAAAATAATACCTATATGTTAAAAATATAATATTTCACTTTTGAGTTAAATAAAGGAAATTCAAATATTTTAGTAACTCAAAATTAAAATTATTTACTTAATTGATGATTCATACAAGGGTAAATAAAATTTGTTAATATTTCTTAAATTGTCAATTTAGGTCTAATAAGCAATATTAGCCTTAAATATTATAATGTAAAGTCTAATTGGTTCAACACATTTTAAATACAATTACATTGAATTACCATTCCAACCATATATGTAGGTTATTTTCTAAAAAGATTCTTGTCCAATATAAACTCTTTAAGAATAAATTGTGATTAAATAAAATCTTTTACATATACTTCAACCATCAGTTTACAAAACTATCACAATACTATAGTGAATCTATAAGTAATTAAGTAATATTATTTCCTTGTTTGCAAAACATAACCACTCATCCTTAAAAAGGGTAAATGATACTATTCCATTATAAAATCAAGAAACCACTACAACAAGTACAAACATAACCATTCTTAAGTAACCTTAAGGCAACATTACCAAGTACACAAGGTACAAATGTTATAAGAATTATACTTTCAAACTATCTATGTTTTAAAGTTAACTTTAGTCTACAAGAATCTAAATATAATACTATAAGCATTGTTATATGTTTTATAGTTAACTCTGGTCTGATATAGTTAAGACATAAAGCATCTCAAGCCCAAACTATTCAAGCAAGCACAAATAACATCGACCAGACTCAACTAACCACAAAGATTGTTTAGACCTTAGAAAAGAAATATTTTCTTCAAATGTTATTCTTTTTGCCACTTCAAACAAGAACTCTTATATAAGCAATCTTGAGTAGCATCTCACATTTATGTGCATCCTATTGTTTTATGATATTGTAATTATATGATTGTTTCACACACCCTCACAAGCCTTAATAGAAGCACGAGTATAAAACTCATCCAAAAGTACAACACATTTCAAGTACATCATTCTAGTACCCAAACACTAAAACAACGTTATCCCTAGGATTCACGTTTATAAAGTGCATCACATTACTTATGCATAAGAGCATATTGCTTCTTTAAACATTAGTCCTTACCGGACCAATGATGATGATTTTAGATTTTGGATCTTATATTATCTTGAAGACCGTGAGTGCATAATCTTGCAATCACAAATGGCAAGTTCACACTTTCTCATGTCCTTCGTTTATTTTCTGTAAAGTATTTTAAAAATCCACCAGTGTTGTCATCACCTGCATTTGAAAAAGGTCAGAAAACACTATTTTCGATAATAATGTGAGCTATTGGTTATTGATCCAGGGTGATCAGCTAATCTAGTAAATCTGACAGTTGGAATACCACTATTCAGAACTATATCACCTAGGACTTAACAACCAATGTCGCTAGTGATTCTTGCACCGTATATTACGCGTTAACCATGAGATTTGGAATGGGACAGAGAAGTCAGCTATATCTTCTTCCTCTCGCATGAAGCCGGATGTGCAGGTTATGGCTGTTTTCCTCGTAGCATGCATATTAATTGGTAATTCGTAGAGGATATGCAACATATGGGTGGGAACCCTCAACGTCCCACAATAGTTATGACATCTAACGGTTTGTACAAACCATTGCCATAATGCAATATGTGGGCATGGTGTACACCAAGGAGGCATGCGAGGTCGCGAAGGGGGCAGTGATTGGCTTGGATCATATTTTGGGCCCCACATCATGGAATTGTGGACGGGAATAAGGTGCCCGGTTGTGCAACAAAGAGTTGATCTCTCATGGGTAAAGTGACGCACCTCTGCAGAGTGTAAGAACCGTAACTTGTTACTCCCTGTTCCGGGAAGGAGCTATGAACGCGGCGGGAAAGGAACTCCATGAAAGTTCTGGTAAACCCGTGAAGGCTGACGAACATAGTCTTTCAGAATAGAAGCAACCCTTGAAGAAATGTTTATGAAAACTTGAATTGCCTACGACCTATGGTCTGTGACTGTAGTTATAGTGCATCAAACACTCCTGTTCTAGTGAATTTGCTGAGTACGCTCGTACTCAACGTATCTTCTTAACCCTTGCTAGATTCTGAAGCCGGGATAGACAACATCTACATCAAGTTATGCTCCAGGACTCATCATACAAAGATAAAGCTCTTCAATGAAGTCAACATATACATCAACTCAAGTGAAGACAAAGTTACTGATTAGATAGGAATATAATCTCTAGCCAAAGAACCTAATTCTGTAGTGTATTGCAATAGCAGCAATGCCAATCCCTTAGTTAAAATACTAGTCTTAATAGTATAATAGTTCTTGCATTGTTTATATTTGATTCTTCTTTGTAAGAAGTTCTTTCTCTCTTTTTAACCTAGAGTGTTCCCTGGATGTTGTGTAAAGAGTGACTTCTAACCTTTAGCCATGTATTGGACCCGCTGTGTTTTTGTTGTGCCATTCTGAGGGATGTAATACTAGTGAACGGTGTTTCATTGCTGTTATGTCAACGACTATAGTATACTACATCATGCAGTGGTTTGCTGGGTCACCGCAAAAATACCTTATTTATATCATTTTACCAACAGATAACTCGGAAAAGGTGATAAGTCCATCAGTTTAAAAAATATATGGGCTTAGGACTCATAGTCTTTGAGAGGAAATTGCAAAACCAAAAGTTTTACAACCAAGAATAGATAAAACACAAGACGGAGGCCAAACGGAAGTCAGACAAATGAAAAATATGATTCGGATTTACGAAATTAAAGTTGGGCAAAGCAAAGATACTGTAACATCCCAAAAATCATAGTTTCAAAACTCATTCATATCATCTTTGCATTTAGGGTTTTCTCAAAAATCATTTAGAGACAGAAGTTTGAGCTATGATTTCATGTGGGCAATTTATCTCAAATGTCCATCACCTTTTTAAATTGGAATGTTTAGGTACTAGTTTGCTTGCCTCTATTGATGGAAAGATTAGGTGAAGTTTTTAAACCAAGATTCCAAATTTAGAAATGGTTTCAAAATCCTTTTCAAATATTTGCAAACTAGAGCAAGTCTCTGTTTACTTTGAAACCAAGCTTGACCAAGCCTTGCAAAGTAACCACTTAGTTAAAATGACTGTTTATGAATCCACAAAACCCTGCAAAAAACCCCAAAGCAGTTTGGTTTCAAAAGGATTTGAATTCATATCAAATTCATACCAGAAAATGAATTTAGAAAAAGAAAAGGGCTCCTCAATAGGAAAAGGCCGCGCGGCCAGAATCTGGCCCAGTAGCAAATCGAGCCCAGCAAGCCCACCCGGGGACTTCTTATTCTTCTCTCACGCGCAAGCGCACGCGCCGAGCCGCTGACAGGCAGACCCAACCTATACTCCGCGCACCTTGCTGACAAGCGGGCCATCTCCACGTCAGCGTCGTCTCCACCCGCACGACCCGTTCGTCCCCAAATCAACGCGGGCGTTTCAGTGTTTAATTCGCGGCGTCAATTCGAGTTATTGGCCGAGTGATTTCCGCTCGTGACCAGGCTATAAGAACCCCCTCTGTCCCCTCTCTCTTATCCCCCAAACCCAACCCGAGCGCCACCAGTGCGAGTATTACCCTCTGAACCCCGCCATCTCCGCGATCGCTACGGAAAATTCCGGTGAGTTCGAGCTTCCTCGCCTCGTTCTTGCAAACTAGATCGGTGAGCCTCTGCGCTTCTTTTGACACATTTCATTTACCCTCGCATGAACCGTAGTTCGACAAGATCATCAATCGGGCGCCGCCGTCTTGATCTGAACTCCCAGCTCTAGTGGTAAGCCCGACCGCCCGTGACTTCTAGTTCAAGCACGACTCGCCTTGACTCTGTGAATCTAATCGTGTCCTCGTCTTGCCTTGGGGTGGTTCACAGCGACGTCCACGACGACCACCTGACACACCGACTCCGTCCTCCACTCCGGCGAGCAATCGCAACCGTGCCCGAGCGCCCCTTGACCAACCACGAGTACGACGAGGTTCACCAAGACCTCCTAAGCACGGTGAGCTACTCCTCGTTCTCACTTACCCCCTGTAGCGCCGCCTCCGTCGTCGACTGACTGTTCCGCCGCCGGTAGCCACCGCTCCGCCGCCAGTTCTTGGCCAGATCGATAGCAGCCGTTAGATCTGTATCGTAGCGCTAGGATAGATCCACTTAACCCGAAGCGGTACGCGATCTGAGCCGCCAGATTTCATTTAGATCCTACGGCTGTGGAGCTCGATCCAGTGCGAAACGGTATGGGCGAATAAGAACATGACGCGTGGCTAGGTTAGATCTGAAAATAGATTTAAAAACCAGAAATTTGATCCAAATTCAAATGCTCATAACTTTCGATTGCCACGTTAGATTTTTGCAAACTTTATACCGTTGGATTCAGTGAAACAAGGCCTTTCTGAATATCCAATTTATTTAGCATATAGTAACAGTTAAAATGATTTTATTTTGTAGAACAAGTTTAAGGCTAATTTTAGATATAGATTTATTTGGTAAAATTATTTTGGGGCCAAATAAGTCTAGTTGGCAAACTTGTGACATGTTAAGTTTCTGTAGTCATGAGCATACTTGGTAGAATTTTCAAAAATCAACACTTAGTAAATTCTTGCATGCATGCATTCATATTATTTTGATTGTATATAATTGTGTGTAATTGTATGCTTTAATTTCTTGTGTAGATTTTGCTAGTGATTGTGATTGTGAAGAGTGCTACTCTCCCACTACCAAGGAAAGTGATATTTACATGAATATATTTGTCCCATGTTTTGAACTAGCATTAGATATTTTGTTATAGTATTGCATGTTATTTTGTTTAATGCAAAAGATGGGAAATCCTATGTAGTCTAGTAGAATTGCTAAGGAATTATCCCTAAGATAAGTTGCTTTACTTTGCTTAGCCTAGCTTATGGCAAAACAAGGGTTGGTGAAAACTACACTTACTATGAAGAAAATATTTCTAAGTCATGAGACTTATACTTTCCTAATAAAACCACTAAGTTAAATGAACCTCCCGGGTGGAATGGAAAGTATGGGTTATGTTGAGTGGTTACACAAGGCCATGGACTTGGGTTGTGTATCTCACTTGTGGTAAGCCACCCAGTGGCCATGGACATGGATTTGGAGGCCAAGTGTTGAGAAAGCTTACAGTGCAACCACTTGGCAATATGGGCTCTGCCATGATCATATAGGTTGCTAGAACTTAGTCATTTGGACAGTTGGTGGTAGAGGGGATGATAGGTTGGAACGCGTCCATTTGACTAAGGAAAGGCTCAAAGGTCTGTCTTGGGAAACCAAGTCTGTGGGGAAAGTGCACAACCTCTGCAGATGGAAAACCTAAGTACTTAGCCTAGTCCAAGGCAATGGACACTTTGAGCATCAAGACATGGAAGCTACAAGAATCTCATCACTCCAACTTCTAAGTAAAAATTTGTGGGTGAACAAGGGTGAAGGACCCCAATGTCTATTGGTGGTTTCTTGGGAATGTTTTGACAAAGAAAAACTTAGTGATTTCAACTAATAGGAAAACTTATTTTCAAGCAAAGCAAGCCAAGCTACACTTAGCCAAAATGCATATAGTATTATAGTCCACTTAAAATATACTAAGGTATCACTTGCCAATACTATTCCAAAGTATTGACCCTCGTGGCAGTAACTTGTGATGTTGCAAGTTACTCGATGATGAATAGGAGTCATGAGTCTACACTCAACATGCTTGCGTGGCACATGAAGATGAAGACTTATGTTATTTACTCATTCCTTAAACTCTTGTATTAGGCCTATGGCCTGAGTTGTAAAAGACTATGTTTTTTATCTGGAATGAATGTAATAAATGACCTTTGTATCTGTGTACTTCATCTTAAAGCTGTGGATGCTAGCATTGATCCGAGGACTAGCATTGCAATCACAGGATCCTATCCTTTATAAAGGAGGGTCTAACAGATGGTATCGAGCACCTTTGTTGCTGTAGGATTATGACCCTAGGACCGGAAAACCACTAAGGAAAAAGTTTTTCAACTACTTCTACACTTGTCTATTCTTCTCGTAAAACTTTTCTAATCTCTTTCAACTTCCTTTGTAGATGAACTCCATCAACGAAGCCGTGAAGAAGGGATCCCTCATGACCATGACCTTGGAGTGTGAAACTGAGTTTCCCAATATTCTCAAGGACCTCATGGAGGCAATGGATGCACATGGTGAAGCCGTGTACAAGGGCTTTCCAGTGTTAGATGATGGAGTGGAGTATTGGTGGGTGCAACTTCACTTGTACAAAAACAAGGAAGACAACCACAAAGAAAGGGGATTCTGCATGTACACCAACACTACAATGCACACCACATTCTTTGAGTCAGCCAGGGATGCAGCATGGAGGACTATCAAAGAACTAAGTGCTAGAGTCAAGTGCAGAATGCTCAACCTCCAAAAGGATTTAGAAAAAGATAAGGAGCTTACTCAAGAGTTGGAAGACACCAACCAAGAGATAAGGGGAGATGTTATAGACTTAGTAATAGAGTCGAGAGAGCAAGATTGGTGGATTGCCTCTAGGAACATTGTGTTTAATAATAGATCCCGTGAGATTGGATTGTAAGGACACTTCGTTAGTTGGACCACCACTTATCACCTTATTTTCAAAAGATATTTTAAATAAGTATGGACCTTGAATGTTGTAATGGACTTATGTATGCATGACTTGTGTGACAATTATGTTTCATGGATATGTATGAATGATAGTCTTGATTTACCTTTGATTGCGTTGTTCTAACTTTTTCAATCTTATAAATAGATGCCAATTGCCATCAGCACTGTTGAGGAGTTTCGGGTTACTCGTTTTGGTTCCCGTATCATTGAGCTTACCACCCTGCTTGATCTCCCTCTTCCCACCATCACGGTGTACCCACTCACCAAGTTCGAGAGGAAGGACCTCTGGGGCTTCAAGGTGACAACCAGGGCCGCCAGGTGAGCCTACTACGAGGCCATCGTCTTCAAGATGATGCACGATGACAGGAGAGAGGCATGGAGGTAGTCATGCAGACTTGATAGGGACGTTGAGCCGTCACTCCGGCTGAGTTAGGGGTACTCACTTTCACGTCTTGGAAGACGTGATGTTGATGGAGAGTCCATCGACTTTGAGGACGACTCGAGGAGCATCTGCGGAGCCGATACGTCTTTATCTTCGGGACTTAGAGACTCTTCGTGCACGTAGATACGACAGACGAGCGTCATGCTAGGTAATGACGAGCTTCAGGTGCAGCTTCGCGAGAAGGACAAGCTTTTTGCGCAGCAGGATGAGATGATCAAGGAAATGGAGACAAAGTTCGAGGCCCAGGACCGCAAGTTCAAGAGTCAGGAGAAACGCGTCCAAGATAGGAACAAGAAGATCCGGGACATGACCGAGGAACTGAAGTCCAAGGACTTCGAGCTTGAGCAGCAGCAGATGGTTATTGAGATGCTTCGCTCCCAGAAGAGGGCTCTCAAGGCCAAGGTTGATTCTTTGACCACTACGATTGAGGAGAACAAGACCGCGATGGAGAACGCAGGTCTTACCTTCGTCGAGGAGGAGATAGATGCTGATGAGTAGACTTGACTACTCGTTTACCTTTCATATTCATACTTGTTATTGCGAACTTATTATTGGACCATCCGACATGTGGATGGCTTGCCACTTGTGTGTTTTACTTCATGAGTTTGTTATGTGGTTGTTGAACTTTTATTCTTATGTTACTTGTTATGTGTTTGCTTATGATGTATTGTGCACGAAACATCTATGGGTATCTCATTCTTATCTATTTGAACAAACCACAGATGCCTCCCCGTCGCGCAAACCCCAACCCCAACAACATCACCCCGGAAATGCAACAAATGATGAATGCGCAAACACAGCTTATGCAAATGATGACAACATTCATCCGTAACCGTAATAACAACAACAACAACCCCAACAACAACAACAACAACAACAACAACAACCCTCCGGGTTTGACATGCTCACCAGATTTCTCGAGGGCCAGCAAAGTTTTCGAACAATCGATCCCATGGTAGCCAATGACCGCTACGTTACGTGAACAAGGACTTAGTGACCGTGGGTTGCACGGATCTTTGAAAAAGGTCGTTCGCAGCACATCTATTGGAAGGACCAGCCGCCACATGGTGGGATAATTTCCAAATCACCACTCCCATTGATGAAGTGACTTGGGACATATTTGAAGATGGTTTTCGCACCGCTCATATCTCATCAGGGATGATGAGTCTGAAAAAGAAGGAGTTTCATAACTTGAAGCAGCCACCGATGTGGCAGAATACATAGAAGAGTTCAACAATCTGGCGCGCTATGCACCGGATGAGGTTGATACAGATGCCAAGATAAAGGAAAAGTTCTTGGAAGGTTTGAATGATGAGCTGAACCTACAGTTGTCTGTGGCATATGTTCCCACATACCAGTCTATTTGTGATAAGGCTGCTATTTTGGAGAACAAAATGAAGCAAGTTGAGAGCAGGAAGAGAAAGCACTCGGACAAGCACAACTCGGGATCGTCTCACAAACGTTCCCATTACGATGAAAGTGGAAGCTCAGGATTCCACAAGCATGGGAAATTCAACAAGCACCACAACCACAACCGTCATGACAACAAGCATCACCGTAGTCATGACAATGACAAGTACAAGAACCACAAGGGTGGATATAAGAGCCACCACAGTGGAAATTGAAGTGGTAGTGGAAGCCAGCCTGTCAAGAAGGACATCAGTCAGGTTGAATGCTTCAAGTCCAAGAAGATGGGGCATTATGCTAATGAGTGCCCTGAGAAGAAAGTTGAAGGACCTAACAAGCCTAATCCTTTCCAGAAAGGACAGGTTAACCACATCAATGTGGAGGAGGTCTATGAGGAGCCTGATGCCGTTGCTGGTAAGTTCAGACTCAATTCAATTTCACCATTTGTACTCTTTGATACCGGTGCATCTCATTCATTCATATCAAAAGCATTCGTTGAAAGAAATGAACTACCGGTAGAAACCATTGGGTGTCCTATAAGAGTAAGTTCTCTAGGTGGAGAAATGATAGTAAACTCAGGATGTCATGACTTAGTCATAGAGTTTGGAAAACATAAGTTTCCAGTGAACCTAATAATCCTGAATTCCCAAGGATTGGATGTGATTTTGGGAATGGATTGGATGGCTAAGTATGAAGGAGTACTAGATTGTGCTAATCGTACTGTTGCACTCACAACCCCAGAAGGAAAATAATAAAATTTAAGTCAAACTTTGAATCCAAAGGAAGTAAGCTGAATTCTCTTAAGGGGGTTAGCATGGACAGTGTGCCAATTGTGTGTGAGTATCCGGATGTATTTCCGGAGGAGTTACCAGGAATGCCACCGGATAGAGATGTGGAGTTTTTGATAGATTTGGTACCAGGTTCTGGACCAATAGCTAAGAGACCGTACAAAATGTCAGTTGATGAACTGAAGGAACTCAAGAAGCAGTTAGGAGAACAGTTGCAGAAAGGGTTTATTCAACCAAGTTCTTCATCTTGGGGAGCCCCAGTATTGTTCGTGGAAAAGAAGGATAGAACACAAAGATTATGTATTGACTACCGTTCTCTCAACGAGGTTACTATCAAGAACAAATATCCTTTGCCAAGAATCAACGATTTGTTTGATCAGTTAGAAGGAGCATGTGTGTTCTCAAAGATTGATCTTCGGTCAGGCTATTTTCAACTCAAGATAAGAGAACAAGACATACCTAAGACAGCATTCACCACAAGGTATGGATTGTATGAGTACACTGTGATGCCTTTTGGTTTAACCAACGCTCCAGCGTACTTCATGAACATGATGAATAAGGTATTCATGGAATTTCTTGACAAGTTTGTGGTCGTTTTCATCGACGATATCCTAGTCTACTCCAAGAGCAAGGAAGAACATGAAAGACACTTGCGCATGATACTTGAAAAATTAAGAGAGCATAAACTTTATGCCAAATTCAGCAAGTGTGAGTTCTGGTTAGAGAAAGTTGGTTTTCTTGGTCATGTTATGACAAAGGATGGTGTTGCAGTTGATCCTACTAAAGTTTCAGCTGTGACAGATTGGGAATCACCCAAGAATGTGAAGGAAGTTCGTAGTTTCCTTGGCTTAGCAGGTTACTACAGAAGGTTCATTGAAAATTTCTCGAAGGTTGCTAAGCCAATGACAGAATTGCTAAAAAAGGACAAGAAATTTGCTTGGACTGAAGGTTGCGAAGTCAGCTTCCAAGAGTTGAAGAAGAGACTTGTGACAGCACCAGTTTTATGTCTGCCAGATTTGGAAAAGGATTTCCAAGTGTATTGTGATGCGTCTCATCAAGGTTTGGGTGCCGTACTTATGCAAGATGGTAAAGTCGTAGCCTATGCTTCGAGACAACTCAAAACTCATGAAGTAAACTATCCTACTCATGATTTGGAGTTAGCCTCTGTCGTCCATGCACTCAAAACATGGAGACATTACCTTTTGGGTAAGCGGTGTGAAGTGTTCACCGATCATAAGAGCTTGAAGTATATCTTCACCCATAAGGAGATCAACATGAGACAAAGAAGATGGCTAGAACTTATCAAGGATTACGACTTAAGTTTGCAATACCACCCCGGTAAAGCAAATGTAGTAGCCGATGCTTTAAGTCGTAAGACGTTTGTAAATGGCCTTACCAAAGGGGAATTGCCAGAGGATCTGTGTAAGCAATTCAAGGAACTCAGATTGGAGATTGTACCAGAAGGACATCTCATGTCCTTAGATGTTCAACCCACTCTATTGGACAAGATCCGAGAAGTTCAGAAGACCGATAAGGAAATTGAAAAGATTAGAGAAAATATAAGTCTAGGGAAAGCCAAGAGTTTCCATATAGACGAACAAGGCACCTTATGGCACGGGAAACGTATTTGTGTTCCACAAGATCCGAAATTGCGGAAACTGATCCTGCAAGAGGCTCACAACTCTCCGTATTCTATTCACCCGGGAAATACCAAGATGTACATGGACATGAAGGAAAGGTTTTGGTGGAACAATCTCAAAAGAGACATCGCCGAACATATTGCTTTGTGTGATGTGTGTAGCAGAGTCAAAGCAGAGCACCAGAAACCAGCAGGTTTGCTTCAACCACTGCCTATTCCTGAATGGAAGTGGGAAAATATTGGTATGGATTTCATTACCGGATTACCAAGGACTAGGTCAGGGTATGATTCCATATGGGTAGTAGTGGATCGCCTAACTAAAGTGGCTCATTTTATACCCGTAAAGACAACTTATACAAGTGCCAAGTTAGCAAAAATATACATGAGCAGAATCGTATGCCTTCACGGTGTGCCTAAGAGTATTGTGTCAGATAGAGGAACTCAATTCACATCTCACTTTTGGAGACAGCTTCATGAATCCTTAGGAACGAGATTGGAATTCAAGATCGCCTTTCATCCTCAAACAGATGGACAAGCAGAGAGGACCAACCAAATTCTTGAAGACATGTTGAGAGCATGTGCTTTAGATTATGGAGCAAGTTGGGATGAAAGTTTGCCCTCTGTGAGTTCTCTTACAACAATAGTCATCAAGCTAGTATTAGAATGGCACCATTTGAATTACTCTCTGAAGAAAATGTACCACCCCATTGTTATGGAATGGTGTGGGAGAAAGAAGCTTATTTGGACCTGATCTTATCAAAAGGCCAAGAGAAAGTCAAATTGGTTAAAGATAGATTGAGGGTAGCACAATCCCGATGAAAAGCTACGTGATTCTAAGCGTGAGAAGTCACCTCTGAAGTTGGGGATAGAGCTTATCTCGAGTATCACCACTCCGTGGAGTGAAAAGATTTGGAGTCAAAGGAAAGTTGGCACCAAGATATGTTGGGCCATTCAAGATTCTAAGTCGCAAGGAGAAGTTGCATACGAGGTTGAATTGCGTAATCTCTATCGAGAGTCCATAACGTATTTCATGTGAGCCACTTAAGAAATGCCACCCGAAATGGAAGAGTCTTCTTTGAAGGATACCATACCTTTGGAAGAAGTTCAGCTAGAAAGTGATCTCACTTATGAGGAAAAGCTGTCAAAATTCTAGAGACCGCAGAAAGGGTTACGGGACCAAGACTATTAAGTTTTGTAAAGTGCAATGGAACCATCACTCAAGAGGAAGCAACATGGGAAAGAGAAGATGATCTTGGAAGACCACCCTCACCTATTTGCTAGCCAACCCGAATCTCGAGGGCGAGATTCATCTTAAGGGGGTTAGATTTGTAACATCCCAAAAATCATAGTTTCAAAACTCATTCATATCATCTTTGCATTTAGGGTTTTCTCAAAAATCATTTAGAGACAGAAGTTTGAGCTATGATTTCATGTGGGCAATTTATCTCAAATGTCCATCACCTTTTGAAATTGGAATGTTTAGGTACTAGTTTGCTTGCCTCTATTGATGGAAAGATTAGGTGAAGTTTTTAAACCAAGATTCCAAATTTAGAAATGGTTTCAAAATCCTTTTCAAATATTTGCAAACTAGAGCAAGTCTCTGTTTACTTTGAAACCAAGCTTGACCAAGCCTTGCAAAGTAACCACTTAGTTAAAATGACTGTTTATGAATCCACAAAACCCTGCAAAAAACCCCAAAGCAGTTTGGTTTCAAAAGGATTTGAATTCATATCAAATTCATACCAGAAAATGAATTTAGAAAAAGAAAAGGGCTCCTCAATAGGAAAAGGCCGCGCGGCCAGAATCTGGCCCAGTAGCAAATCGAGCCCAGCAAGCCCACCCGAGGACTTCTTATTCTTCTATCACGCGCAAGCGCACGCGCTGAGCCGCTGACAGGCAGACCCCACCTATACTCCGCGCACCTCGCTGACAAGCGGGCCATCTCCACGTCAGCGTCGTCTCCACCCGCACGACCCGTTTGTCCCCAAATCAACGCGGGCGTTTCAGTGTTTAATTCGCGGCGTCAATTCGAGTTATTGGCCGAGTGATTTCCGCTCGTGACCAGGCTATAAGAACCCCCTCTGTCCCCTCTCTCTTCTCCCCCAAACCCCGAACCCAGAGCGCCACCAGGCTGCGAGTATTACCCTCTGCAACTCCGTCTCCGGCTATACCGCAAATTCCGGTGAGTTCTGAGCTTCCCTCTGCCTCTCGTTCTTGCAAACTAGATCAGTGAGCCTCTGCGCTTCTTTTGACACATTTCGTTTACCCTCGCATGAACCGTAGCTCCGACAGCATCGTCAACTGGGCGCCGCCGTCTTCAGTACGAACTCCGGCGAGCTCTAGTGGTAAGCCCCGACCGCCCCGTGACTTCTAGTTCAAGCACACGACTCTGCCTTGACTCTGTGAATCTAATCGTGTCCTCGTCTTGCCTTGGGGTGGTTCACAGCGACGTCCACGACGACCACCTGACACACCGACTCCGTCCTCCACTCCGGCGAGCAATCGCAACCGTGCCCGAGCGCCCCTTGACCAACCGCGAGTACGACGAGCTTCGCCAAGACCTCCTGAGCACGGTGAGCTACTCCTCGTTCTCACTTACCCCCTGTAGCGCCGCCTCCGTCGTCGACTGACTGTTCCGCCGCCGGTAGCCACCGCTCCACCGCCAGTTCTTGGCCAGATCGATAGCCGTTAGATCTGTCGTGGCGCTAGGATAGATCCACTTAAACCGAAGAGGTACGCGATCTGGCCAGATTTCATTTAGATCCTACGGCTGTGGAGCTCGATCCGGTCTTAACGGTATGGGCGAATAAGAACATGACGTGGCTAGGTTAGATCTGAAAATAGATTTAAAACCGAAATTTGATCCAAATTCAAATGCTCATAACTTTCGATTGCCACGTTAGATTTTTGCAAACTTTATACCGTTGGATTCAGTGAAACAAGGCCTTTCTGAATATCCAATTTATTTAGCATATAGTAACAGTTAAAATGATTTTATTTTGTAGAACAAGTTTAAGGCTAATTTTAGATATAGATTTATTTGGTAAAATTATTTTGGGGCCAAATAAGTCTAGTTGGCAAACTTGTGACATGTTAAGTTTCTGTAGTCATGAGCATACTTGGTAGAATTTTCAAAAATCAACACTTAGTAAATTCTTGCATGCATGCATTCATATTATTTTTGGTTGTATATAATTGTGTGTAATTGTATGCTTTAATTTCTTGTGTAGATTTTGCTAGTGATTGTGATTGTGAAGAGTGCTACTCTCCCCACTACCAAGGCAAGTGATATTTACATGAATATATTTGTCCCATGTTTTTGAACTAGCATTAGATATTTTGTTATAGTATTGCATGTTATTTTGTTTAATGCAAAAGATGGGAAATCCTATGTAGTCTAGTAGAATTGCTAAGGAATTATCCCTAAGATAAGTTGCTTTACTTTGCTTAGCCTAGCTTATGGCAAAACAAGGGTTGGTGAAAACTACACTTACTATGAAGAAAATATTTCTAAGTCATGAGACTTATACTTTCCTAATAAAACCACTAAGTTAAATGAACCTCCCGGGTGGAATGGAAAGTATGGGTTATGTTGAGTGGTTACACAAGGCCATGGACTTGGGTTGTGTATCTCACTTGTGGTAAGCCACCCAGGCACAAAGGGATTTGGAGGCCAAGTGTTGAGAAAGCTTACAGTGCAACCACTTGGCAATATGGGCTCTGCCATGATCATATAGGTTGCTAGAACTTAGTCATTTGGACAGTTGGTGGTAGAGGGGATGATAGGTTGGAACGCGTCCATTTGACTAAGGAAAGGCTTCTGAAAGGTCCTGTCTTGGGAAACCAAGTCTGGTGGGGAAAGTGCACAACCTCTGCAGATGGAAAACCTAAGTACTTAGCCTTGTCCAAGGCAATGGACACTTTTGAGCATCAAGACATGGAAGCTACAAGAATCTCATCACTCCAACTTCTAAGTAAAAATTTGTGGGTGAACAAGGGTGAAGGACCCCAATGTCTATTGGTGGTTTCTTGGGAATGTTTTGACAAAGAAAAACTTAGTGATTTCAACTAATAGGAAAAACTTATTTTCAAGCAAAGCAAGCCAAGCTACACTTAGCCAAAATGCATATAGTATTATAGTCCACTTAAAATATACTAAGGTATCACTTGCCAATACTATTCCAAAGTATTGACCCTCCGTGGCTGTAACTTGTGATGTTGCAGGTTACTCCGATGATGAATAGGAGTCATGAGTCTACACTCAACATGCTTGCCTGTGGCACATGAAGATGAAGACTTATGTTATTTACTCATTCCTTAAACTCTTGTATTAGGCCTATGGCCCTGAGTTGTAAAAGACTATGTTTTTTATCTCTGGAATGAATGTAATAAATGACCTTTGTATCTGTGTACTTCATCTTAAACTGTGGATGCTAGCATTGATCCAGGGACTAGCATTGCAATCACAGGGATCCTATCCTTTATAAAGGAGGGGTCTAACAGATGGTATCAGAGCACTGTGTTGCCTGTAGGATTATGACCCTAGGACTGGAAAACCACTAAGGAAAAAGTTTTTCAACTACTTCTACACTTGTCTATTCTTCTCGTAAAACTTTTCTAATCTCTTTCAACTTCCTTTGTAGATGAACTCCATCAACGAAGCCGTGAAAAAGGGACCACTCATGACCATGACCTTGGAGTGTGAAACTGAGTTTCCCAGTATTCTCAAGGACCACATGGAGGCAATGGATGCACATGGTGAAGCCGTGTACAAGGGCTTTCCAGTGATGGATGAAGGAGTGGAATATTGGTGGGTGCAACTTCACTTGTACAAAAACAAGGAAGACAACCACAAAGAAAGGGGATTCTGCATGTACACCAACACTACAATGCACACCACATTCTTTGAGTCGGCAGGATGCAACATGGAGGACTATCAAAGAACTAAGTGCTAGAGTCAAGTGCAGAATGCTCAACCTCCAAAAGGATTTAGAAAAAGAGAAGGAGCTTACTCAAGAGTTGGAAGACACCAACCAAGAGATAAGGGGAGATGTTATAGACTTAGTAATAGAGTCGAGAGAGCAAGATTGGTGGATTGCCTCTAGGAACATTGTGTTTAATAATAGATCCCGTGAAATTGGATTGTAAGGACACTTCGTTAGTTGGACCACCACTTATCACCTTATTTTCAAAAGATATTTTAAATAAGTATGGACCTTGAATGTTGTAATGGACTTATGTATGCATGACTTGTGTGACAATTATGTTTCATGGATATGTATGAATGATAGTCTTGATTTACCTTTGATTGCGTTGTTCTAACTTTTTCAATCTTATAAATAGATGCCAATTGCCATCAGCACTGTTGAGGAGTTTCGGGTTACTCGTTTTGGTTCCCGTATCATTGAGCTTACCACCCTGCTTGATCTCCCTCTTCCCACCATCACGGTGTACCCACTCACCAAGTTCGAGAGGAAGGACCTCTGGGGCTTCAAGGTGACCCAGCTAGGACGCCAGACTGAGCCTACTACAGAGGCCATCGTCTTCAAGCTGATGCACGATGACAGGGAGAGAGGCATGGAGGTAGTCATGCAGGACTTGATAGGACGACTGTTAGTCCGTCACTCCCGACAGGTTAGGGGTACTCACTTTCACGTCTTCGGAAGACGTGATGTTGATGGAGAGGTTACCTCGGCATCGACGGAGGCCGCAGTAACGTCTTGGGTAGGTTCTGGATGCTGGGAGATGTCACCTTGGGCTTGAGAAGCTTCAGTTCCTTTGGAAGAGGTTCGAGCCTCACCATCCCCATCTGAGCTATCGTTGGAATCACCCTCATTGTCAGAATCTTCCTCCGATCCTTCCTGATCAGCAGAATCACCACCAGATTCATCTTCAGCCTCAGCATCGTCTTCAGCCGGGTTAGGAAGAATACTCGGCCCCTCGATCCAATGATGCACATTGGCATACTCGATAAGCTGGAAGGCACGGTCTTGGCGACGAGCAACGAAATCCGGATTCTCAATCCAAGGAGAGCCAGTGTGCAAGTTCATCAGAATATCGAGGGAGAGATCCTCGTACCATGACAAAATAATTGTAAGCGCCATATCAGCACCAGCCCGTCCAGCAGAATCCCTCCAAAGATTAAGTTGAGTCTGAGATTCCATCAACCTCGCCACAAGCACTTCTACTTCGTCAATATCTGGCTCATTCGGCCAGAGAACATGGTAGGCTCGAATAGCTGCTTGCACCTGATCTCTCCCCATAACTTTCATTGTCCCAACAGCAGCGGCAACAGCAATCAGGAAATCCTCCATGGAATATTCTTGATTCGGAGCAACGGGAACACCTCGGCGCTCGCGAGAAGAAATCACAGCCTTGGAGCTCACAGGTTTAGCTTCTGGAAAATGATCTATACGAAAGTACGCCAGATAAGTTAAGATAAGCAAGGGGAAAATAATAACTCGACGAGAGACAGAAACTCACGATGGATATAACTCAGCATTTTCTGGAGATCCCGGGACCAGTCGGCCCTACTCTTCTCAAAACGAGTGATTTCTTTATCATTGCCTGGTTCTTTAGCTCGACAGCATCAAGAAGTTCCTTGTCCTTCTGAAGCTGCAGACTTAGTCGGTTCTTTTCCTCAGAGAACTCCTGACCAACCTTCTCTAACTCAGACTTCTGGGAGAGCTTAAGAGATTCAACCTCGGCGCGTAACCGGGTTATCTCGTCATCCTTTTACTTAAGTTATGCCGAGTGAGCGGCAGCTTGTTCTAAAAAATGCAGCATCATATCAGTCATAGGTATGCATTCTTGATGCGACGCTGCAAGTGTTTGTAACTCGTCTATACCAAAGCCGGGAGGTCGTAAGATACCCAAAGATTTACCTCGAACAAAAGGCGACAAACTAAAAGGCAAAAGGAATAACTAACCTTCAAGAGCGCTGACCTTTTTGGTAAGATGGGTATTCAGATTGTTGACACTAGCTGCATAACAGCAAGGTACAAGTTGGTACAGAAACTAAATTTTTTACAAGGGTAAGATAAACTAAACGAACCAAATAGTTTACGAGTTTTCTTCACCATAGGGATAATTTTCTCAAATTTATCTTGAAGTTTCTTGTGCGCAAAGAGCAACCTTTGAAATTCGGCTTTCCGCCGATCATGGGCAACCTGAAAATGACAACAAGTTACACAAAGTAGGGACATATCTGAATCAAGTAAAACTTGACTCGGATCTAGATGGATGGATATTCAAAAGTAAGACAGATCCGAATCAAGTAAAACTTGACTCGGGTCTAGATGGCTGGATATTCAAAAGTAAGACAGATCCGAATCAAGTAAAACTTGACTCGAATCTGGATGGCTGGATATTCAAAAGTAAGACATATCTGAATCAAGTAAAACTTGAATCGAATCTAGATGGCTGGATATTCAAAAGTAAGACATATCCGAATCAAGTAAAACTTGACTCGAATCTAGATGGCTGGATATTCAAAAGTAAGACATATCCGAATCAAGTAAAACTAGACTCGAATCTATATGGCTGGATATTCAAAAGTAAGACAGATCCGAATCAAGTATAACTTGACTCGTATCTAGATGGCTAGATATTCAAAAGTAAAACAGATCTAAATCAAGTAAACTTGACTTGGATCTAGATGGCTGGATATTCAAAAAAAAGACAGATCCGAATCAAGTAAAACTTGACTCGAATCTAGATGGCTGGATGTTCAAAAATAACACAGATCCGAATCAAGTAAATCTTGACTCGGATCTAGATGGCTGGATATTCAAAAGCAAAACAGATCCGAATCAAGTAAAACTTGACTCGGATATAGATGATAGAATATTCAAGACCACGGTTGATCCGAATCACGAAGAAATTTAACTCGACAAGTAGTATATCTGAAACAAGTTAAAGCTTCCAAACGAATAACAAATCATCCGGTTGCAAGCTTCGGGGACTAGCATGTGTATGGTATCATATGAATAATAGACAAAGTATCGACGGAGGCGCTTACCTCGTTCATCTTATCACTTTCGAGAACAATCTTAGCAGCCATATGCAAGCGACTGCTGATGTCAGAAAGCTGGAACGGTTGGCTACTCGGATTGCCTTCAAGTTGATCGACATCATTCCAGTTATTGGCATACTCCACCACTGAGCCGAGGCTGTTCCCGCTCTCAGTAGGGGTCAACACTTTACCTCGAGCCTATTGCATAACTGCTGCCGCCGGACTCTTATGAATAATAAGCTGACTGTCGACAGCAAGGGCGACACCAGGTTTAGCGGTGGAAGCTCCCTTATGAAGTATATCAGCAATGCTAGGCTGAGAAGAGCTTGTTGGCCCCTTCTGAGATTGCAAGGATTTAGCGACAACAACTTTCTTGCTCTTGGTAGAAACTTCGGCAGGGGCAACAACTTCAGCACTGGGGGCCACATCCTTGGCGGTAGGAGGAACAACAGTCTCCAAAGGGGCCGAGTTAGTGGTATCCTTGGTGGGAATTGGAGCAGGAGCTGGAACAGTAGTGGTCGAAGGATCATTGGGGAAACCTCGAGAGTTTTGAGGGGGATAGCAGGATCGGCCGGGTGATCCGGCACTGGGGCGTGATCGGAGACAACGGGGGGAGAAATGGGCTCATCTCGATGAGGATATGCATTAGTCGATGCTAAAGGAGAATCAACACGAGGAGGACTGGGAACCCGAACATCCTCCGGAGGCGAGGGAGAAGACGACCGAGTAGTATGAGATGTCATACTCGGACCGCTTGGCTTTGCGGAAAGTGGAGCTCTTCAAGAAAGTATAAATTGATTCAGAAATAGAAATAAATAAACAAGAAATACAAATGAAAATATAAAGTGAAACTTACCCAGTAACCCAGGCATGGTCTTATGCCTCGGAATGTGCTGAGAAGATTTCTTGATTCGCTTCTTGGGGGAAGCACCGGAAGGATCCGTCGAAGCGGTGCGCTTCTTCGAAGCAATAGGAGCTTCGGAAGCAAGAGGCTCGATGTTGTGCACCTGGACAACTTGATTAGGTGGGAAAGAAGGAGCTGGAAATGCGTAAGAGATAGGCACCATGGCAACTACCTCGAGAATTTGGACGTCGTCCGAATCACCTTCATCATCTCGGGCCGAGGTCTTGCTCCGGGCGCGAACAAGAGCGGCTTCCGGCTTAGGAATGAACTCCTCCGGATCAAGTTCTCCGTTGTCTGGGGTATTGCGGTTAGTGGTCCAAGGAAGAGCCAAAACCTCGGCGTCTTCTGTGGTCTGCTCTGCAAACCTCTGCGAAAAAAGCGGAGGAGGGTTAGCGAAATAACAATGGAAGAATAACTCAGAATAAAACACCTATGTTTAATTTACCTGAGGAGGAGGATTCCCACGAGAAAATGGCCTCATTCCCCACGTTCATCCCTCGGGCATCTCAGTCTTAAAAACAGCCCGAACACGTTTATAAATCTGATAATCATCAAGCTCAACCGTAGAAACTTGGTTGGGATCCAAAAGACCACTCATGTAGCAGAGCTTGTGGGAGCAAAGTTATAAGGGGAAGATTTGGCTACTAACAAAAGCAGTCATAAAGTCTTCACCCCGGTGCCCATCACGAGTCAACTCCTTAAGTTGGAGCTCGAATGCCTCGGCAAGATCATGACTCTTCCTCGGATTATAGAGCCAGTTCTTCTTTGAAGGAGGACCGATAGAGAAAGCGGGGAGCCGAATCTTATCTTCCTTTCCGGCGTTCTTGACATAGAAAAATGATCTATGCCACTTCTTACAATACTCGAGGCCCGCAACACGGGGGAACACCGAGTTTTTCCGAGGTGTAATGGAGGCGGCCCCGCATTGGGTGAGATATTTCTCAGAGGGATGGAGAGATTTATCCGGCACCACGTTAGCTCAGATTTGGAAGAATTTATACCATACGTCTACAGAAGGCCAAAGGCTGAAGTACCCCTCCGAAGCCGAGATAAAGGCCGATAGAGAAGCTATGGCATTAGCCGACAGGCGGTGTGGCTGAAGGCCGAAGTAATATAAGAAACTCCTAGAGAAATCACTAAGAGGGAGGCCGAATCCACAAGCAAAATGGGAAATGAAAACTACAAACTCACCTTATCAAGTACGGGGGAGGATTCTTTGCCGGGTAAGCGACAACTTACCTCGGCAGGGATTTGGCGAGTCTTGATCAGCCACTCAACCTCCCGGCGAGTAACCATGGAACCTTGCCAGGAAACCCATTCTAGACCGGCCGCAAGGTCTTCTTCCCCAACGAGAGCGCCGCTGGCGGAGCTAGACATGGGCTCGTCGGAGGAATCGACAGAAGAATAACTGGCGGTGGGGAGAGGCCTAGAAGTGCAGGGCCCCGTCGCGACAGCGATGGACACGACGTCGGAACAAATAAAGAACCACCACTGGAAATCGAAGATAACTGGAAGAACCCCTAACGCAGAACCCTAGAAGCGATGTTGTAGAGAAGCTCACCAGCGAAAGCACGAGAGCGGGGGCGCAGCGGCGAGGTCGCGGGAGCCAGAGAGCTGCAGCGCATCCGTCGAGGAGAAACTGTGGTGCCGTAGCTACCAGAGCATGAACGGTGGCGGCGGCGCGAGGAGGAAGACAAAGGAAGTGGGGAGGGGGATGTAGAGGTCTCAACCTAATAAGGTAGGTTCCTCCTGTGTTTACAATGCTAGTCCCTAGATCAATAGCTAGCATCCATAGTTAAGATGTAATATCAAGAAACAAAGGTCATAATATAACTTTATAACCAGGAATAACATAAGTTTATTACATCAACCATAGCTCATTTGGCTATTACATTACATTGCAGCGGAATAACTATAGTCATGGGTCCTTCATCTTCAAAGTGCCACAGGCAAATGTTGGTTGTAGACTTTGTAATCCTAATCAAAAAATCTTCACTAAAATCAATCAAACCTGCATCATACAAGTTACAACCACAAAGGGTCAATACATTGGAATTGTATTGGCAAGTGATACTATATTAGTATAGTGGAATCTATCATCTATATGCATTTGGTTAAGTGGGGTTGAGGCTTGCATTGCTCAAAATAGATTTTCCTTAACATTTTGAAAATACTAAGTTTTTGCTTGTCAAAATCATTTTTCTCAATCAAAGATTGAAGATCCTTTCCAAGGCATCTACCAACCAAAGATTGAAGATTTCAAACAACCCTTATTCCATCCACAAGTTTTAACTTTAGAAATTTGAATGATGAGATTCTTGATTGCTTCCATGTCTTGATGCTCAAATTGTCCTTTACCAGGGACATGGCTAAGTACTTAGATTTTACACTCTGCAGAGGTGGTGCACTTTCCCCACAAGACTTGGTTTCCCAAGACAAGATCTTTCAGAAGCCTTCCCTTAGACCAAAATGGACGCGCTCCAAACTATCAAACACTACCACCCACTGTCCATATGGCTAAGTTATTGCAACCTATATGATCATGGCAGAGCCCATATTGCCAAGTGGTTGCACTTGAAGCTTCTCAACATTTGACATCTCAAATCTCTTTGCTCCTGGGTGGCCATCCACAAGTGAGATACACAAGGTAAACCATAAACATGGGTCTTGTGAACCACTCAACCAAAAACCACCAAGCAAGTCCCATTCCACCCAGGTGATTCATTAACTTAGTTGTTTTATTAAACAAAACACAAGTCCTCAGACTTAGGAATTTTTCCATAGTGTGAATATATATTCCACCCATGTTTTTTATTAGCTAGGCTAAGATTGATAGTAATAGGAATCTTAACTTAGGAAAATCCTACTAAGGATTCATCTACTAGGTTTTCCTATAGCAAGGTTCATACTTAGCAAAATTCCATGCAAGTTTTACTTAGCAAAATCACTAATGCATAGTGAAAGTAATGGGACAAAAAGTATGAAGCATCACTTGCCTTTTTGGTAGAGTATGGGTTCACTCCTTGTCCTTGCAACAATCACACTCTTCAAGTCACTACAAATCAATCAAGCAAGGCACAAACTCAATCTACCAAACAAGCAAAACAACACATAAAATAACAAAGTCAAAGTAATGCATGCAAGCATGCCAAGATTTGTTTTGTTTTGAAAAGTGGTTCCTAATGGGTCATAAGCATTTGAAAACACCTTTTGGTCATGTTGTCAAGTAGCAAAGTCATTTGCAAAAGGTTTCACTTCAAAAACCATTTTCAAAACAAAGTATCATTTTATGTGGTGTAGAAATATTTTTACTAGGGCATTAATCTGTAGGGTTCACCAAATATGTTGAGGTTTCTCAAAACTTGGGTGTTTTTGGTCAGTAGGTTTGGTCCAAAACATTTTCTCCAAAGTTTTTACTCAAAACCATTTTCATAACAAAACAATAGTTTTATTTGGCTAGAAATGGACTAAACTAATTAATCCATTCTAAACTTTTCCAAATCCATTTTCCAAATCATGGGTTGGTTCCTAGGGTTAGTAAGGTCACAAAAAACCATTTTGCAAAAGTTTTCCTTCAAAATCATTTTCAATAAATAAATTACATTTCTATTTGACTAGAAATGGTTTTAAATCAAAGAATCATTTCTTTATTTCACCAAATACATTTTTGAGTCCACCAAGTGTTTCCTAGGGTCAGTAGGTTCAAATCAATCCAATTGCCAAAGATTTTAACCCAAATTCAATTTTAAACAATTTTTACATCCTTAACAAGCATACAAATGTCTCTGCAAATTCAAACAAGCTAACAGATACTATTTGCTAAACTAAGGGTATGGTTGGCTAGGGTTTGTTCTCCTGAATCCATTGATATAAAATTTGTAATTTTTGGACGTGTGGTTTGAAAGTTACAAGGGTTTCAAAATGGTATTTAAATCTGGATTCAAAATCTGTTTTAATCAGAATCTGGCCACGTGGCTTGCTCCTATTCGCCAGTACCGGTTCGCACGGATCGGTCGCTCTGGTGCGTTGGATCAAGTCAGATCGTGCGGCGCGCAGATGCCACTTACCCTTTCACCTACGTTCTATCGTATCCGTTAGATCACGATCCTACGGCTGCTAGCACGCTTGCCAAAGATCGGCGGCGCTGGCGGCGGCGGTTGGCGGCGGCGCGCTCAGACGGTGTGGTCGCCGGTGATTTAGGAGGAGAGGGAAGCAGAGGGGTAGCTCACCAGAATCGCAGGGCTGTGGTGATGCTCAAGGTACTGCTGGCTTGACAAGGGGCGCTCAGGGGCAGTCGTAATTCCTCGCCGGAGTTGTTCCTGGCGTCAGGCGGCTCTGGTTGTGCTCGGGGACGGTGCTGTGGTTCACCCCAAGACAAGACGAAGATGTGGTTAGACGCGCATGGTCGAGACAAGTGAGGGAGCATGAACGAGGAGGCGCGGGGCGGTCGGAAACTACCTGTGAGGCTCGTCGGAGAAGAACCAGACACGGCGTCACTCGAAGCTTGACGAAGGCGACATTCTGGGACGCCCACAGTCGAATGAAAGGCACAGGCAGGTGCGTCAGGAGGTGGGGAAGGTGTGAGCTAGGTCGAAGGAGGCACGGGGCATTGCGGTGCTGCCGGAATTGGCAAGGGAAGTCGTCGGAGACAGAAGGGCTCGGGAAGGAATTGGGGCGGCCTGGGGGCGTGTTTGGAGGAGGAGACAGAGGGGAACGAGAGAGGGGGAGGGGCGCTTTAACTTGCTTGGTCATAGAGGATAAAGGCAGCATCAATGCGTGAATTTAACCGAGCATTCATCGGAGGAAACGGCCGGCGAGAGGGGCGTGGTTAGCGGGGTGGTGAAGACGATGACTAGGGGAAGTGGGACCGTTTGGCATTGAAAGAAAGGGAGTAGGGGTGGGGTCCGCTGATCATCCTCTGTGTGGGTGCGGTTCTGAGTGGAAAGAAACGCTTCGGGGAGGGAGTCAGGCTGAGTGGGCTGAAATGGGGCAGTTGGGCCAGTCTATTTATACATTTTTTTTTCTTCTGAGTTCTTTTTCCTTTTCTATTTCTATTTTTCTGTTTTGAAATTTCAAACAAACAAACAATGTTCAAATCAATTCAAACAACACCCAAACTTTGTAATATTGAAATTAGTTCTGTTCAGTAACATGAACCAAAATCCAAATTCAAATTAATAATTTAAATAATAGGGTCCATTAATAATTAACTAAATAGATGTATCAACTATTAAATCCATAGGTTTTGATTTAATTCCAAAGTTCCACTTGAGAACTAATTAATTTTAAACCATTCACTAGTTTATTTGGAAATAAAGAATATTTGGAAAACTTGTTTAAAACAAAATAACCTTTTATTTTAGGGTCCATTAATAATTAACTAAAATGGGCCTTAGTTATTAAATCAAATAGAGTTTGATTTTATTAATAAAATCTTTATTTGAAACCTAAATATTTTCAAAACCAAATCAGTAGGTTTTATTTGGGAAATATAGAATACTTGGAAACTTGTTTTAAAACAAATAACATTTTATTTAGAGTCCATTATTAATTAAATATAATAGACTTTCATTATTAAATCAAATAGGATTTGTTTTATTAAAATATTTATTTTGAAATCTAAAATAAAACCAAAACACTTGATGAGTTTTAATTAAGAAAATAATATACTTAGAAAACTTATTTAAAATAATTTAATAAGTTTTGATGTTTTAATTAAAATGGTAAAACCTTTTATTTAAATAAAGTTGGATATTAAATCCTTATTAATTTATTTAAATAAACCTTTGCTATTTTTATCCAAAACAAAAAATGTTTTAGTTCAAATGTTTGGCCAAGGTTTAATTTGGTTTTATAAAATATTCTTTTTCTTTGAAACTTTTATTTCATTTGAAAACAAAACTTTTCATTTAAGAGTTTCAAAATAGTATTCCCAAATGTTTTTATTTTTCCTTTTATTAAATGTTTATCTTTTTAAATCCCTTTAGGTTTTATTTAATTCAAATGGGTTTGAAGTTCCAATTGAATTCAAAAAGTTTCTTCTGGCTCTGAAAATCAAACAAAGTTTTTATTTTATTCATTTATTTTCACATTACAAGATTTGGAAAATCTTGGGATGTGACAGGGGAAAGGGAATCAACCCACCCCACTCCCCTCTTTATAACCGTGTGCGATAAGCGGTAATGGGATCGGCTGTGCCGCGGTAACTGCATAATCGCGTGTATCACCCAACCGTGGACAGAGAGTGGAGCCATAGCGAGGGCCACATGATGTGAAAGGGGATCAAGCCATCTGACCGTTGAGTTTATCGAAGCGTCACTATGCCGACACGACGGGCGCATTAATCACTGTAGCATGTCAGTAAACACTATAGCGAAACAAAAAAAACCAGGCAACAGTAATGATTGGTACACATAGGACGAAGCTTACTCAAGAAGCCAAGTAGATACCCTAGAAAATAGAGAATAACTCGGAACAGAGTTCATACCTCGGAAGGAGAAGATAAAGAGAGTGAGGATAGCTGAAAAAGAGTGTCGGCTAAGAAATACCTCGGATAAGGAATGAGAAGGAATTAATGTCTGAAAACTGATGTGTCCCGGCCAAAGTTTCCGGCAGGACCGTACCAGCTTCGGTGACTAATGTTGGGGGGGTGACCCTAGGTAGGGCCAAGATAGTAGAAAGAAGGATGAACCTTTCTTACGATAGGCCAAATTAAAAGCTAAGTTAGCCGAGTCATGTAAGAATCGACCGAATGAACTATGGAATGACAAGAATCGAGTAATTAACACCTTACTCGGCCGATGTGTGAATTAAGTCAGTCGAATATGATTGATCGGTTCGTATGCAGGTGAAGGCCGAGCCGAGTTATGCGAGACGAGGCTGAGTAACGGGAAACTTGCAGGAGAAGGAGAAGGATCCCAGAGTCAAACCCTAGTTGCTGGAAAGGAGGAATCTACACAGGGCCAAGCGCTAAGGACAAAGAGAAGATCTACAGCGGGGCAGATAAGCGTCACGGAGGTGACAGTGGGGAAGCCCGAGGCTCACATGTGAGGGTCTCTGGGTCTTTGCCTCCGATAAAAGGGGGACACGGAAAGGAGTCCGCTGAGTTTCCACTTTGGGACAAGCATATTCCAAGAATATGCTTGCCACGTCAGCCCTAGGAGGAACCAAGGGACCCCTTTATAAGGAGGGGCACGGGCTCCTAGAGAAGGGATCGATTCATTTGGACACCTTAGGGCTTGCATTGTAGCTTTATTCCTCTCCTTGATATTGGTCTAGGAGCACTTGTAACTCAATAGAGGAGAAATAAAGATCCAAGTTCTAGTTTGTTGTGTGTAGAAATCACTACATCTTCCCTCCCAGATCACACTAGCATCCATTGGCCCCATACTTTAGCCTACCCATGGCATCTGCCGTGTCACCACCATGACACAACTAGAGCAGGAACTAATTTTTTGTGTGTTTTTATAAGAGAAAGCAAACCAAACTAAACTATTTTTTTGGAGTTTTTGATAAAAAGAGGCAAACAAAACCAAGCAAAAGAAACTAAGTAAACTAAAAAATAAGTAAAGAGAAAGGTTGAGGAGGACTCCCCTTATGAGGACGTCCTTAGCCTCCCTGGCAACGGCGCCAGAAAGTCTTGATGCGTGTTGACGCCCCGTTGGGAAACCCCAAGAGCAAGGTATGATGCAACACAACATCAAGTTTTCCCTTAGTAAGAAACTGAGGTTATCGAACCAGTAGGAGGAAGGAAACGCCTCAAATGTGTTGCAAGCAACGTGGAAACCTGCACAACACAAACTCAAGACTTTGCCCCAACTAATAGTGAGGTTGTCAATCTCACCAGTTGCTGTAACAAAGGATTAACTGTATGGTGTGGAAGGTGACGATGGTTTGCAGCAATTAAATTGTAACAATGGAAGATGTATCAATGGTAAAGATTGGAATGGGGTCCATAGTTCACTAGACGTGTTCTCCTTAGATAAATAAACATGGCATGCTGGGTAAACAAATTACAGCAGCGCAATTGACAGGACTGAGCAAGGGCTAACAATGCTATAATAGACAAAAAGATCCTATGAGATTCGATTGAGCAATACAATAATATACATACGCCATCCAACTGCATCTATGACTAGAAGTCCACCTTTGGGTTATCATCCAAACCCCCTCCAGTATTAAGTTGCAAGCAACAGACAACTGCTTTAAGCAAACTGTGTAAGGTAAACAATCCACTTGTTCCATGAACAAGAGACTGTTGTTTTCTCCCTAGTGGAAACATCACATCTACAACCATAGAGATTTATGTCACTTCCCTTGATTAAGTAGAAGCATGAACCCACTATCGAGCATAAATACCCCTCTTGGAGTCACTAGCAACTACTTGGCCAAGATAGCTACTAACAACGGAGAGCATGGAAGATCACAAACAACACAGACATGATAGAATCAAATAGACAAAACCATTAATAAATATTACATAGTAATCTCAATATCCATCGGATCCCCGCAAACATAACATGCATGGTTACAAATAGATTAGATCTTGATCATGAACGGAGCTCACAAGATCTAGACATGAAAGCACAAGGAGGAGATACAACCATCTAGCTACTACACGAACCCGTAGTCCAAGGTGGAACTATTCACGCTTCATACCGGAGGCTGGCATGATGAAGAAGGCCTCTAGGATGATCTCCCCTCCGGCAGGGTGCCGGGAAGGGCTTCAGATCCCCCCGATCTAGGGATGATGGTGGCGGAGGCTATAGACGGTTTCGTGGAATATTGATCTGGTTCCTAGGGTTTCTGCATCGGGACTTCTTATAGGCGAAGATGCGAGGCTGGAGGGACACTAGGGCGGCTGCACTCCCAGGCGCTGGGTGGGCCCACCCGCGTGGCCAGGAGGTGTGACCCCCTGGTGGGTCCCCTCTGTCTCGTACTCCAGCTTCGTGTTCCCCACGGTAAAATATTGACTTTGGATTTTGTCCCGTCCAATTCCGAGAATATTGATTTTCTGCCTTTCTGAAACCAAAAACAGAAGAAAACAGGAAACTAGCGCTATGGCAACTTTTTAATAGGTTAGTACCAGATTACATATAAAAACACCTCAAAGTGTGGACAAAACAAAGGAAAGTAGATAGTAAACAAGCATGGAACATCAAAAATTATAGATACGTTTCCGACGTATCACTCCCCCAGTGCCCAACAATGCATTGAAGGAGCTCCCCCTTCACTGCTTGGACCAGTGCCGTGCCACCCGAGCCATCCTTGCCGGTTGACCATGGGCAACTCGCCACAAGCCGCCCCGCGCCTGTACCCGATGTCTAGCAGACAGGCCACCGTCCACCGCCACTCCCTGTCCACCCCACAATCGCAGCCCAGCCGTGGACCACTCGAGAAACGTCGCGCCCATTTCTCTGTCGCCATGCCGAGAGAGCGCTAGAGCGTCGTAGCTGACACGCGCACACACACCGCGCCTTGCCTTCACCGTGCGTGTCTGCACTCGCCACGACCCTAGCTACCCCCAGACATACCCGTTCGCCGCCGCGTGACCAGTAGCCCATGTACGCTATTTCGTACACCGCCAGTTCCGCGCAGAGCACGGACCGCTCCCGACCATCCTCGACTGCCTCGTGCCGTGCCTTTAATACTGTGATGACTTCCAGGAAACACCGCACCGTCCTACGCCCTCAACCATACCCGTAGCTCACTGCAACGACTTTGCCAGAGGAGCCAGCCCATGCCGCCCTGCCCCTCTTGCCGATGTATAAATAGAGGCCATCCCAGCCCTCGTTATCCACACCATCCCACTCCCTTCTCTTTCAGAACGAACCCCTGACCCTTCTTCATAGCAAGGCGAGCCCCCAGCCCGCCAGAATTTGGCCGGAGTATGCCACTTCAGAGGAGGAGAGGAGCCGTCGATTGGAGCCACCCTAGGAGCTGCCGCGACCACCGATCGAACCGCCATCATCGACAACATCGTTCGCCCCCATCGCTGACCCTAGCTTGAGACCAGGTGAGCCACCACGTACCCCCACCCATCGCCGTTAGGGTTCAGTCTCGTCGGAGCTATGCGACGGAGACGATGAACGTCGGACATAGATCTTAGTCTAATCGTAGGGCCTAGATTGAAACATACTGCTTCGGTTGGAATGAGCCGCTAATGCATGGGACCCCCTATCAGCAGCTCGCTGCGCGCGTAGTGCAGTTGGGCCGTCCCAGTATCGTTCCCGCGCATAGCCCAGTGATTCAAATAATCTTTTTCCATTTTAGTTAAACCTAGATTTTGTCAGTAGATTCAAAAATTAATTCAAAGAGATTTACTAAACCAAATTGCATGATTCCAATTTTGGTTGAAAGGTATTCAAATTATCTATCCAAGCCCGTTGGATTCAAACCATTTGAAATTATAGATCACCTATATTAAAAATAACAAGACAGAGACTTTTCCACATTCAAACATTTTTCAAAAATCAACCATAAATGCTTTTGAGTTGATTCCAACTCTAAAAAATCACATTTGACAAGATCTATCTGAATATGTAAAAATATTTAGGTTTACATGCAGTGACATTGGATTAATACTAAAAGAATGCTATATAGGTTTTTCTAGTCACTTTAATTGTATAAAACAATAATTTTAAAATTTATAAAATATGACCACCACTTTAAATCACATTCCCAAGTATTAGAATATGTGGTGATGACATGTGTCAACATGATCCCATATTTTAATTGGAGAATATTAAATCTTAAGTTCTTTCAATGAGTAGAAATTACTTTCCTAAAATAAAAAAAGGACTAGGGCTTTATTTCATGTGATGTTTGTGATGATGCTAGATCATCTAGTGTGAACCTTCGTGTGCTAACTAGAGGTAGTTAAGTATAGTTTGGTGATTTTGTACCTCGTATTCATTTATAGACGCTAGTACCGACCAAGGCTACGAAGAAGAGGAGTACTACAAGGAAGAAGAAGAAGAAAACTTCAACCACTGCACTACTCAAGGCAAGCCTAACACTACCAGTTAACTATGCAAGCCATCCCAACTTGCAAGATAACCTATTCAAGATGCATTAGGCATGCTTTGGTTATGCAACCTTGATTATACCAATTCCTAGTTTTACTTGCAAGCTTTATTCTTCTATCTTTACCAAAGTTCTTTACCTTTACTTAGTGACTTGTGAGTTTTGGAAAGATACTATAGATAGCATAAAACTAGGCCTAAGTAGTTAGAACTAGATGTGATCAAAAGGCATAAGACTAGATTTGGATAGTCACACTTGACTAGCACTCCTCATTAGTGAATACCCTCAACTTTAGTGGCTAGTGCTAAGCATAAAAGTTGATCACTTTAGATGGGAATAATTGGTGAAAAAGGATTATGAAAACCTTGGAATGAAGATTCATTTTATTGAAATGTTTTGACATGTGTTATGAACATAAGATGATTTAATGATGAAAATGTTGAGGCATGAGCCTTAGCACTTTAAAAAAATTGATGGTTGGGTTTGGATGCGATACCATTCCAATTTTATCGTACAACCACAATACCTGAATTGGGTAGGGCGTGACTGGAAGTTTATATGTCTTAGTATGGGTTCCCTTGAGGAAAGAGGTTGAGCTAAGGTTACCTTGTGATGAATGTCCATCTATGCAGTACCCAAGATGACAGATGGTCATGGTTGGGAGGCCGCCATACTCATAGGGGAGGTGCCTATACTAGGGTGTGTAATTGAAAGGTTAGGATTGATTATCCGCATACTAAGTATGATGATTCAGGGTTATCCCTGACAAATGTATCGAATGTTGTGGTGAAAGTGTACCACCTATGCAGATTGTCAAACTATTTGAATAGCCGCGTCCGCGGTGATGGACAGTTGGAGTGGCCATACTGTTCCGTCGTCAGATGTTTTCAAAATGACTTGTGAAATGAACTATGACTTTGACTTGGCCACAACAGGGTTGTGAACATGAAAACTAAGTTCCCACTTAGGTGTTGTAGAACATTAAACTAGTTTTCTTTACTTCTGAACTCAGTATGAAATAAACCTGGCTTTTTGCAAATAAACCTAGAGCTTAGGATTCCTACTCGAACTACTTTACTTGTTAGTGATAGTTTGCGAGTAGTTAAAGAGTACTCATGGCTTTGTCCCTGGCTATTCCCATGGCCAGACTACGAGGAGGACTACCAGGATGATGGACAGCAGGAGGTCTATGACAACTAGGATCATCTCCCATCATCAGCATTGCCTATGACCCTGAAGATGAAGCCCCGCTACGTTTAATTTCCTCTGCGTTAATTGTATTAAGACTGGATCATGAGATCCTTTATTTATAAGACATTTATTATGGTTTGTAATGGATGATGTATTGTGGTACCAATTCTGTTGTCTCACAAAAATGGTAATCCTGGGATTGTGAGGTATGGCATAACAGGCATCTGGGATTAAAAATCCGGGTGTTGACAAGTTAGTATCAGAGCCATCCTGACCATAGGAGACCCTAGTTAGAATGGACGCTTGAATCAAAAACTTAGTTTCAAAACAAAATAAGTGAGTATTTATGAAAACCTATTCTCATTATTATCACTGAGATTCTTTTAAGAAAATTCATGTTCCTCAAAAATTCTTGCAATCCTACATAAAATTTGACACACTTGATCACCCCACTAACCTACTCATCCTACATTCTTATAGATGGAAGTCAAGTATAGCAAGTTCTACTAGTTGGGCAATAGAGGAGAACTCTTCTTCGAGCGAGATTTAAGCCAACTCTCGGAATTTCGTGAACGCCCGCACCCCGAGTTCTTTGGGGCACAACTCAATGATCAGCAAGGAGGAGAACTACAGTGGATGATAGTTGCAGAGCTCATAGGCAAGATTGAGGCACACCCACCTCAGAGAGGATCCAATTCAGCTTGAGGGAGAACAACTGGCTAGATGGAGTCGCCAGGGCTATGCAGGAGGCTCTTGCCCGTCTGTGTGGGCAAAACATCAACCAGATCAATGGAACTCGCTTTGCTTACTACGCAAGGCATGATTCTATGGGACAACCAATGGAGGTGCCATGCGATTCGGAGCTGAAGCATCAGGTGGATCATATCGACTTCATGTTGTATGACATGCAGAAGGAGTTGGACAACGCCCGCGCCTACGCCAACCACAACCATGCCATTGCAGTCAGGAAGGACCAAACCCTCACCATACTTGTGAAGGAGCGCAAGTCACTTCTCCATCTGCGTGAGAAGAATGATTGCATCATTGCCCGCCTTCGTCACAAGGTGTAATCTTTGGAGTAGACCATCCATGAGCGGGACATGTAGCTTGAGGAGAGGGAGAACGAAGGGGAAGATATCCGTGGAGATCCCTACTCCTACCTCAGTGATGATGATGACAAACTGGAGGACCTCGACATGGACTTCCACACTGATGATGATGATTCCGCCTTCATTGATGATGAAGAAGCCACTGGTTCTGATGAGTAGTAGCACTTGAGCACTATCGTAGGTGTGACTTGTATCTGGTCCCACTGTATCGTAGATTCACAGAATGGTTCCTAAAACCATCTATTACCATAGTGTGGTGTGTGTTTGTATTGGGTGCTATGAATGAATGAATGAAAATAAAATTGCTAGTTGGCAAAACAAGAGTCAAACTCAAAATTAAAAGCTTTTCAAAAACAAACCCATGAACCTTAGAAAATTTCCCTCTTGTCTCATGATATATCTCAATCTTCAGATGACTCGCAGAGGAAGCAGTTCATCTCAGGATCCAATGCTGCAAATCCTACAAATGTTGGTTGCTGACTGTGAAGCTGGAAGAGCTGAAGGTCAAGCTAATTTAGCCACCCTTCAACAGATAGCTCAGATGGCCCATAATAATCAAGGCCATGGAAACCAGGATAACCATGGATCCAAGCTCAAGAACTTTCAAAACACAAATCCCCCATATTTAGTAAGTATGAAGAGCCATTAGATGCTGCTGACTGGCTGCAGACCATGGAGAACAACTTAGAGGTCGCGGGAGTGGAGGCCAATGAGAAAGTACTGTTTGCCACCCACTATCTGGCAGGTGATGCAAGAGCTTGGTGGAATAGCATTCGTACCATGAATGGAGGACAGATGATTACTTGGGATGAATTCAAACTCAAGTTCAGCCAAACCCATGTGCCACCGGGTTTGATTATGCGGATGAGGGATGAATTCAAGGAGCTGAAGTAGGGAAGGATGACTGTGGTAGAGTACCGCGACAGATTTCTGTCTTTGTCTAGGTATGCCCCTGATGAGATTGGTACTGGAGCCAAGAAGAAGGAGAGATTCTTGAATGGTTTGCAGGTGAGATGCAGACAGTGCTGGTCAACATTCCCTTCGCTGACCTTGAAGCCTTAGTGGATTCTGCAATCCAGATGGAAGGCAAGATCAACCAAGCCAACAAAAATCGCAAACGTCGAATGATGCATCAACCAGGATCCCACCATACCCTGAAGTATCGCCCCAACCCATCTGCAGGATATGCCCCGAGAAACAATAGACCCCTTATGTCCCGTCCGAACTATCCCAACCGTGGAGGAGGAAACCCAAGGCCCGGAGGAAATCACCACAACAACCCAGCAACACCAACAATTTCAACCATGCACCACCCAAGTCCAACAACAGCAATACTGCCCCAAGGACTGGAAGCAATTCCATGCCTGTTACAGGAAAAGACAAGTCTCTGATTACTTGTTTTGAATGTGGATTCAAGGGTCACTACTCCAACGAGTGCCCCAAGAAGCT
Organism: Avena longiglumis; assembly: GCA_030063025.1. NCBI lineage: Eukaryota > Viridiplantae > Streptophyta > Magnoliopsida > Poales > Poaceae > Avena > Avena longiglumis. The sequence goes on along the minus strand of CP125978.1, from coordinate 341,431,778 downwards.
TGCAACAGCCACCAATGTGAATGCACCAGCTTAGCAGCAACGTCGTGTTCAGCCTGGAAGGAGATTTGCCCAAGGGAACTCACTCAACCGCAATGGCCGTCTGTTTCACATGAATGCTAAAGAATCTCAGGAAGCACCAGATGTCGTGCTGGGTATGTTTTTTGTTAAATCATTACTTGCAAGAGTGTTGTTTGATTCTGGAGCATCACACTCGTTTGTTACAGAATAATTTGCATGCACTAGTAAGATTCAACCAACACAATTGAAGCATGTTATGATAGTTCAAATACTTGGTTCAACCACCAAAGCTAGACAAATTTGCAAGGCCGTACCTATAAGAATCCATGGAATAGATTTTTATGCTAATCTAATAGTACTTGGAGCCAAAGGTTTTGAAGTAGTACTAGGAATGGATTGGATGTTGAAACATAAAGGATTAATCGATTGTGCCAAGAAAGCCATAACCATGACTAGTACCACTGGAGTATCAGTAGAGCATGTATCTCAGACTTTGTCCCATCAATTCAAGTGCAACAAGAGTCTAGCCCAACCAACCATTGACCAAGTCAGAGTAGTCTGTGAATACCCCGACGTATTCCCAGATGAATTGCCCGGTATGCCCCTAGATCGGGATATCTTGTTTATCATTGAACTAATCCCTGGAACTAGACCCATAGCTTAGAGACCTTATAGTATGAACCCGTCTGAATTAGCGGAGCTAAAGAAGCAACTGGATGCTATGCTGGAGACATGTTTGATTCAACCAAGTGTGTCGCCATGGAGATCACCTGTTTTGTTTGTGGATGATAAATATGGAGGTAATCGTTTGTGCATCGATTATAGGAAGCTAAATGATGTCACCATTAAGAACAAGTACCCACTGCCGAAGATAGAAGATCTGTTTGACCAGTTGACCGGTGCCAAAGTGTTTTCTAAGATTGATCTTAGAACTGGTTATCATCAACTCAAGATTCGTGCAACGGATATTCCAAAGACTGCCTTCACCACCAGATATGGATTGTATGAGTACACTGTCATGTCTTTTGGATTAACCAATGTCCCCGCTTATTTCATGAACCTCATGAATAAGATTTTTATGAACTTCCTGGATAAATTTGTCGTTGTTTTTATAGAAAATATTCCGATCTATTCCAAATCATAACAAGACCATGAGCTACACCTGAGGACCATCCTTGAAACCCTTAGATAGCATCAGTTGTATGCAAAGTTTAGAAAATGTGAGTTTTGGTTAAAGGAAGTAGGATTCCTTGGACACATCATGTCGGCAGGAGGAATTGCTGTCGATCCCACCAAGATTAAGGATCACTACTAGAGAAAAGCTTATGCGAGGCGCACCTAAAAGCTTATGCGAGGCGCATATCATATGCGCCTCTAGCTTCAAGCCTCGGCTATTTTTTATGCGAGGCACATATCGATATGCGCCTCCTATACTTCACATATGCGAGGCGCATATCGATGTGCGCCTCCTATATTATTATGCGAGGCGCATATCGATATGCTCCTCGCATATGTGAAGTATAGGAGGCGCATATCATATGCGCCTCGCATATGTTTTACAATGCGCCTCGTATATTTATAGTATATGCGCCTCCTATAGTGTCCTATATGCGCCTCCGGTAATATTTTCGAAATTCAAGTTTTACAGACCACTATAAATAATAATATACATATATTCAAATATACAATATAGTCTAGAATACAGTATAAAGAGCACAGAATTTTTCAGAAACTTGCAATTTGGCAAATCATAATAGAACCAACATGAATACAATACATTACACATCAATCATGACATACAAGTTCATACATCAAGTGTTTGTGCCACAAGTTCACACCTCCGAGTACAAGTTCACAATCACATTACACCTCCGATTACAAGTTCACAACCACATTACAACTTCGACGATGGAGCTCTAGCTAGATGAAGTAGAGCACATAACCTACCATGAAGAGCAACAAGGTGGTGATCACGAGGAAGTTCCTCCACTTCTTCCTTCTGTGCCTCCTCCACTTCTCTTCCGCCACCTCTCTACTCTCGTAGCCTAGGTAGTTGTTGCCCGAGAAGTTGTGTCAGTGGAAAGCAATAGCAGTTCACAAGATAGAATCATGCATATATATATGGGCGCAACAAGATGTAAGAAATCAGGTTATAATCATCGGCATTTTGAAGAAAGACCAAAAAAAGCAAACCAAGAATGACTTGGATTAGTGCCTCATACTTAGATTGGGCACAGAAATAACAATGCTCGTTGTTCGATCTCATGTGGCAAGTAGAGTATATGCCTAAATTACTAGTCTACTTGGCACACCAGATCGAACAGCGGCATAGTCATACACATGACATCACAACACGTTCTAATCATCGGCATTTCGAAGAAAGACAAAGAAAGCAAACCAAAAGAAGTAGGGCATAGACAAATAGTTACAGGCAAAACTACAAAAGTCCAAATGTGAAATGTAACAAAAGCGGAAGTGGGAAATAAAGAACTGAGAACGAATGGGCCAGATGGTAGTTGTTGCCCGATAAGTTGTTCACTTGCTTCTGGCAGTCTTTGGGCCTTTGTCTCGATGATGCTTCTTATCAAGTTCACTGAACCAACTCTTTTAGGTCAAGAACAGCATTGGACAGACATTAACAGACTGATTCATTCCAGTAGCAAGGGATCTTCTTCTCACTAGAAAACTCTAAACCAAACCATTGAGTGAGTGCTTAAGCACGTGATAACTCATTCCAATATAGCAACAATTCTGCCCACCATGGCCATACTAAACCAAATCGTTCATTCCACCAGCAAAAAATCTGCACAGGAGACCAGAAGGAATTAACCAAGTGTTTGAGCATGTAACTATACAAGCCTAATTGCTTTAGATGCGTGAGATTGTAAGCCCATTTCCTTGTGTACAAAACATCGAACAGATAGCGGGAGCCTCCAAGAAAATTCAAGTACAAACCTGCTGATTAGCGTGAGCCCGTGCCATGTCTGATACAAGGCCCACGAGTCGTCGTCGAACCAAGGCGGTGAACTTCTGGAGGAGGAGGAGGAAAAAGAACATCGCAAGAATCAGAGCAAGAACAGGACCGAATTAGCGAGTAAGGTGAAAGAACCATCGCAGGAATCAGAACAAGAACGCAACCAATTTGCCCCCAGAGGAAGCGAAAGAACCAATGCCGAAATCCGAGCAAAGAAGCAACCAATTTGGCCCCAGTCCCCAGAGAAAGCGAAAGAACCAGGGCCGAAATCAGAGAAAGCCACAAAATCAGGAAAGACCAGGGCCAACTAGCCTGAGAAGGGGGGAAGAAGAAACCACCGCAAGAACTGGACGAATTAGCCCCCTGGAGAAAGTAATAGAAGAACCATTGCAAGAATTGGAGCAGGAAAGACCAGAATCGCTGCAAGAACTGGGCCCATTAAGCGCGAGATGGCACCAGAAACCTCACATCGGACGCGGCGCTGGGCGCCATCCTGCTGGTAGACCAGGCGGCATTGCAGGTCCGTGTGTGCTCCGGGGACGGATTCCAAGTACTCGAAGAGGTCCTGCGGCCGGCGTCCGGCGACGAGCGCGAAGACGCGCTCCGGGTCGAGATAGAGGCCGGAGGGGGAGCTATAACCGGAGGAGCCCATCTGCATGCGCAAGGAGAGAACCCAAAGCAGATAACTAAGTAGGATATGGAGAAGAAATGGGGAGGCGCAATGGTAGAGGCGGAAGATGCCAGTGAGCTCTCACCTCGAGGGTGGTGGGTGGCGGAGCGGAGGACAGAGAGCGGAGGCGAGGGTGAGCGAGACCGAGACGGCCGTGTGGTTTGTGCGTGGGAAATACTTGCGGTTGCGGTGCCAGAGGGGAAAAAACTGGCGCCAGGTTATAGGAGGCGCATATTGCACAATATGTGCCTCCTATAATTCAAACTATAGGAGGCGCATATAGCAATATGCGCCTCGCCTATGCGGCCACCTACCTCCACCCGGGCCCGCAGGGGTTACTTGAGGCACATATGACTATATGCGCCTCGCATATTATCAAATATAGGAGGCGCATATAACCATATGCGCCTCGCATATTCGTGCATCTACCAACACGCGGGCCCACACAGATTATGCGAGGCGCATTCTGCCCATATGCGCCTCGCCTATCTAATATATAGGAGGCGCATATGACTGGAATGCGCCTCGCATAATATGGGGCTGCTAGATTTAGTCCGTACAAGGATTATATGAGGCGCATTCTTATCATATGCGCCTCGCCTATTTTTATACTAGAGGCGCATGGAGGAGTGTGCCTTGCCTATTTTATAGGAGGCGCATATGGTCTAAATGTGCCTCGCATAAGCATGTCTCCTATAGCCTTTTCTCTAGTAGTGGATGTTGAAGAATGAAAGCCCCAACCACTCAAACCCAAGTTCGCGCATTTCTCGGATTAGCGGGATACTACCGCAAGTTCATAGAAGGATTCTCGAGCATCGCAAGACCCATGACCCAGTTGTTGAAGAAAGATAAGAAGTTTGAATGGACGGACAAATGTGAAGCAAGTTTTCAAGAGCTCAAGAAGAGATTGATTTCAGCCCCAATCTTTATTATGCCGGATATCAAGAATCCTTTTGATGTGTATTGTGACGCATCCAAGGTTGGTCTCGGATGTGTGTTGATGCAAGAAGGCAAAGTCATATCCTATATATCCCGGCAACTAAAGCAACATGAGCATACCCTACCCATGACCTCGAACTAGCAGCCGTAGTTTTAGCCTTGAAGACATGGCGGCATTACCTCATGGGTAACCGTTGTGTGATGTATTCGGATCACAAGAGTCTGAAGTATATTTTTACCTAGAAGGAGCTAAAAATGAGGCAAAGGAGATGGATAGAGTTAATCAAGGACTATGACCTGGACATTCACTATCACCCCGACAAAGCCAATGTGGTAGCAGATGTTCTTAGCAGATTGCCGTGTCGATTGAACTCCATGATAAAAGAAGACCAACCAAGTTTGCATGAGGAGATGGAAAATTTCATAATGGAGCTAGTTAGTGAAGGATTTTTGGCTAGCATAGAACTTCAACCCACTTTGATCAGTCAGATCAAGGAGGCGCGGAAAGGAAATGCTAGTATCGACGGAATCAAACATCGTATCAGTACAGGGAAGGTACCCGGATTCACCGAAGATGAAGAAAAAGTTTTATGGTACAAAGGACGTATCTGTGTACCAGTAGATTCAAAGTTGAAACAAGCTATTTTGCAAGAAGCCCATGATACTCTTTATTCCATCCACCCTAGAGGAACCAAGATGTATCAGGATTTGAAGGAGCAGTTTTGGTGGCACAAGATGAAGAGAGAAATCGAAAGCTACATAGCCAAGTGTGATATCTATCAGAGAGTCAAAGCGGGACATCAAGGACCCGCAGGACTTTTGCAACCTTTGCATATACCAGAATGGAAATGTGATTCAGTTGGAATGGATTTTATCACCGGTTTGCCTACATCTAGTAGGGGAAATGACTCTATTTGGGTCATAGTGGATAGACTGTCCAAAGTAGCCCATTTTATACCTGTCAAGACCACTTACCAGAGTTCGAATCTAGTAGAGTTGTACATTTCTAGGATAGTCAGTTTGCATGGAATCCCCAAGAACATTGTGTCGGATCGAGGAACCCAGTTTACCTCGAGATTTTGGAAGAAAGTCCAAGAAGGATTAGGAACCAAACTGGATTTCAGCACAGCTTATCACCCTCAGACTGATGGACAAACGGAGCGAGTAAACCAGATACTCGAAGATATGTCGAGAGCTTGTGTGTTGAAATATGGATCTAAATGGGAGGACTGTCTGCCTTTCGCAGAATTCTTACCAAGCCAGTTTGCAAATGTCCCCATTTGAGTTTATGCATGGAAGGAAGTGTAGTACCCCACTGAATTGGTCGGAAGTAGGAGAGAGTCAGATTTTTGGACCCGACATCCTAAGAGAAGCCGAAGAGAAAGTTCACAAGATCCATGAGCACCTGAATACTGCCCAATCTAGACAGAAGAGTTATGTCGACAAGAGACGTCGAGATCTAGCCTTCACTATCAGAGATTTTGTGTATATCAAAGTATCACCCTTGAAAGGAATGCATCGTTTCCACCTAAAAGGGAAGTTAGTCCCCAGATATATTGGACCCTTCAAGATTTTGAATCACCAGGAGAAGTATCATATCAACTAGAACTGCTGGAGGAGATGTCAGCCGTGCATGATGTGTTCCATATCTCGTTACTTCGCAAATGCCTGGAAGTCCCAAAGAAGACCGAAGTTATCACGAATATTGATCATAGAATCATAGAGATCAACAGGGACCTAACTTATCGTGAAGTACACATTCATATTTTGGAAGAAGCCTTCAGAACCACCAGAACCCTGAGTATAAAGTTTCTCAAAATCAAGTGGAGTAACCATACTTAAGAAGAAGCTACTTGGGAGCGAGAAGATTACATTAGGACTGAGTTTACAGATCTCTTTAGTTCCTAGTTTTCTTTTCTTAAATCTTGGGACGAGATTTTGTTTAAGGAGGGAAGGTTTGTAACACCCCAAAAATATTAAACAAGATTATCAAGTTCTAATCACCCAAGTTTAGGGTTAACAAAAACTTTTATTATTAAAATTAATATGAATGCATGTGTGTGTGATTAATGCATGAATGATTGCAATTGCCATGTTTGATTGCAATGAATGATAAGGATTGGTTTAAAGAAGAAAATAATATCATCTAGATCATTCCCAAGCAAAATCAAATGAAGAGAAAATAAAATATAAGAAATATAAGCAAATAGTCATTTTGGCCAAACTTGTTCACTAGACCATTTTGGGTGTTCCTAGTAACATATTTCTAACAGAAACAAATCCAATTCTTTTCATCCCTTGCTAGACCAAGTAACAATGAACCCAAGAAAACTCACAAACTTGCAGAAACAATTTTAAAATCCATTTGAGAGGCATTCAAAAATTGAATCCTTAATAGGTACTAAGATGGCCATTTCTCAAAAACCAACCAAACCAATTCGCCTGGGCAAACCCTAGCAACCGCAGACTACCAAGCATTTGACAAGATCACTCAACAAAATTTATCCAAGAATTCAAATGTTGAGTTCATTTGGCCATTTAATCAAACACTTGGCAGACACAGATCAACATTGCCTAACTTATACTGTGGTGAGCAGTAATTCATCAAACCTTTGTCCCCATTTCACTCCCCTGGTCTCCCCCAGTGCCTAACATTGCATTGAAGCAGCTCCCCTTCACTGCTTGGACTAGTGCCGTTCCACCCGAGCCATCCTTTCCAGTCGACCATGGGCAACTCGCCATAAGCCGCCCCGCGCCCGTCCACGATGTCTAGGAAACAAGCCACCATCCATCGCCACTCCCTGTCCACCCCTTCGTAGCCCAGCCATGGACCACCCGAGAAACGCCGCGCCCATTTCTCTCTCGCCATGCCGAGAGCGCGCCAGAGCGCCGCAACCGACATGTGCGCACACACCGCGCCTTGCCTTCACCACACGTGCCTGCAGTCGCCATGACCCTAGCTACCCCCAGACATGCCCGTTTGTCACCCTGTGACCAGTAGCCCCTGTACGCCATCTCGAACACCGCCGGTTCCGTGCAGAGCATGGACCGCTCCCGACCATCCTCGATCGCCCCGTGCCACGCATTTAAGCCTGTGATGATCGCCAGGAAAGACCGCACCGTCCTACGCCCTCAGCCATCCCCGTAGGTCACTACAACGATGTCGCCGGAGGAGCCAGCCCATGCCGCTCTGCCCCTCTCGTCGGTGTATAAATAGAGGCCACCCCATCCCTCATTCTCCACACCATCTCACTCCCCTCTCTCTCAGAACCACCCCTGACCCTTCCTCGCAGCAAGGCAAGCACCAGCCCGCTAGAATTTGGCCGGAGTCTGCCGCTGCAGAGGAGGAGAGGAGCCGTCGAGTGGAGCCACCCCAGGATCTTCCGCGACCACCGTTCGAACCGCCGTCATCGACAACGTTGTTCGCACCCATCGCTGACCCTAGTTGGAGCCCAGGTGATCCACCACGTACCCCTACCGTCGCCGTTAGGGTTCAGTCTCGTCGGAGCTGTGCGATAGAGACGACGAACGTCGGCTGTAGATCTTAGTCTAATCGTAGGGCCTAGATTGAAACATACCACTTCATTTAGAATGAGCCGCTGATGCATGGGACCCCCGTGTCAGCAAGCTCTTGTGTGATGCTTGGTTAGCCAGCCCGATGTCGTTCCATGGTAGCCCAGTGATTCAAATAATCTTTTTCTATTATAGTTAAACCTAGATTCTGTCAGTAGATTCAAAAATCAATTCAAAGAGATTTACTGAACCAAATTGCATGATTCCAATTTTGTTAGATAGGTATTCAAATTATATATCCAAGCCCGTTGGATTCAAACCATTTGAAATTATAGATCACCTATAGTAAAAATAACAAGACAGAGACTTCTCCACATTCAAACATTTTTCAAAAATCAACCGCAAATGCTTTTGAGTTGATTCCAACTCTCAAAATTCACGTTTGACAAGATCTATCTGAATATGTAAAAATATTTAGGTTTACATGCAGTGACATTGGACTAGTACTAAAATAATGCTATATAGGCATTTCTAGTTACTTTAATTGTATAAAATAATAATTTTAAAATTTATAAAATATGACCACCACTTTAAATCACATTCCAAAGTATTATAATATGTGGTGATGACATGTGTCAACATGATCACATATTTTAATTGGAGAATATTAAATCTGAAGTACTTTCAATGAGTAGAAATTACTTTCCTAAAATAAAATAAAAAGGACTAGGTCTTTATTCGATGTGATGTTTGTGATGATGCTAGATCATCTAGTGTGAACCTTTGTGTGCCAACTAGAGGTAGTTAAGTATTATTTGGTGATTGTGTACCTCGTGTTCATTTATAGATGCTAGTACCGACCAAGGCTATGAAGAAGAGGAGTACTACGAGGAAGAAGAAAACTTCAACCACTGCACTACTCAAGGCAAGCCTAACACTACCAGTTAACTATGCAAGCCATCCCAACTTGCAAGATAACCTATGCAAGATGCATTAGGCATGCTTTAGTTATGAAACCTTGATTATACCAATTCCCAGTTTTACTTGCAAGCTTTATTCTTCTATCTTTACCAAATTTCTTTACCTTTACTTAGTGACTTGTGAGTTTTGGAAAGATACTATAGATAGCATAAAGAGCATAAAACTAGGCCTAAGTAGTTAGAACTAGATGTCATCAAAAGGCATAAGCCTAGATTTGGATAGTCACACTTCACTAGCACTCCTCATTAGTGAATACCCTCAACTTTAGTGGCTAGTGCTAAGCATAAAAGTTGATCACTTTAGATGGGAATAATTGGTGAAAAAGGATTATGAAAACCTTGGAAAGAAGATTCATTCTATTGAAATGTTTTGACATGTGTGATTTACACAAGATTATTTGATGATGAAAATGTTGAGGCATGAGCCTTAGCCCTTTTTTTAAAAAATTGATGGTTGGGTTCGGATGCGATACCATTCCAATTTTACCGTACAAGCACAATACCTGAATTGGGTAGGGCTTAACTGGAAGTTTATATGTCTTAGTATGGGTTCCATTGCGGAAAGAGGTTGATATGAGGCTACCTCATGATGAATGTCCACCTATGCAGTACCCAAGATGACAAATGGTCATGGTTGGGAGGCCAAACTCATAGGGCAGGTGCCTATACTAGGGTGTGTAATTGAAAGGTTAGGATTGATTATCCGCATACTAAGTATGATGATTTAGGGTTATCCCTGAAAGATGTATCAAATGTTGTGGTGAAAGTGTACCACCTCTGCAGAGTATCAAACTATTCGAATAGCCGCGTCCGCGGTCATGGACAGTTGGAGTGGACATACTGTTCCGTCATCAGATGTTTTCAAAATGACTTGTGAAATGAACTATGACTTTGACTTGACCACAACAGGGTTTTGAACATGAAAACTATGTTCCCACTTAGGTTTTATAGAACATTAAACTAGTTTTCTTTACTTCTGAACTCAGTATGAAATAAACCTGGCGTTTTGCAAATAAACCTAGAGCTTAGGATTCCTACTCGAACTACTTTACTTGTTAGTGATAGTTTGCGAGTACTTAAAGAGTACTCATGGCTTTGTCCCTGGCTATTCCCATGGCCAGACTACGAGGAGGACTACCAGGATGATGGACATCAGGAGGTCTATGACAACTAGGATCAGCTCCCATCGTCAGCATTGCCTGTGACCCTAAAGATGAAGCCCTGCTACGTTTAATTTCCGCTGCGTTGATTGTATTAAGACTGGATCATGATATCCTTTATTTGTAAGACATTTATTATTGTTTGTAATGGATGATGTGCTGTGGTACCAATTCTGTTATGTCTCGCAAAAATGGTAATCCTGGGATTGCGAGGTATGGCATAATAGGCATCTGGGATTAAAAATCCGGGTGTTGACACTCTAACAATTACATGCATACTTTATTATTATCTATTATTCCCATTAGATGTTTTGCATAGCTACTGGTGAAAACCGAAGACCCTAGGCCCTCTCTCTCTCCATCGTCAACAACAACAAAAAAATCGCAAACTCTTGGTCTGGTGAAAACGCAATAGGAATTCTAAAACTCTTGAAGGTCTGTTTATGTAATCTCACTTTGCTTTCTGCTTCTCGAGGATTCGATAAACCTAGGTCTACTAGGAAAAATAGCTATACTCCATCTGTAATCCGGATCGAAGGTATCAGACCGTGTCTCCAACTTCCCGGGGTGGGCCAGAAACGAGCTGATCCGGCCCATCGAGGGTCTCCATTGCAGGAATCCCTAACTCGGGTGGGCCTCCGGAGACAGACCCAAGGACTGGCCTAACCCGGGTGGGCCTAGATGACCCGATTGGGCTGCCTTGACCCGAGTAGGCCTGGTCGACTCAGCTGGGCTCCCTCCAGCTTGGGCTGAGTTATGGCTAACCCAGCTGGGCTACGCCATATGATTCGGCTGGGCTAGGATCTGACTCGGTTGGGCCTTTTCTCTCCCAGGTCGAGTCAATTTCCCTCCAAGCCAAGTTTTTCATCTCTTAGGGCATTCTGGTCGAGTTGTATCGTCCCGGATGCCCTGTTATCCACTCCCAGGCGCATCCCGACCTCAACATCGACATACCTACAAGTCAAGTCAAGATCAGCCTATGGTATATGCCCATGGCATCCAAGAAGATGCTAGGGAATATGCCAGGCATCTCCAAAGATGCCAAGGCATATGTTGGGCATCTCAAGAAGATGCCAGGAATATGCTACACAAATGCCAATCATGGGGAACAAGTCTTGTCCCCAAGGATCCCCTTTGTAAGGAGCACCAGGGGGATCATTCTCAGGGATCCCCCCAAAGGGTTGGTCTCCTTTCTGCTCACTAGGAGCTCACCTGCTTCCTCTTCCACTCTCACAAAGAGATCTAGATAGAGGCATAGGAGATACAGCTCAAGGAGCACCATTGTAGCCACAAGTATGGCAAGATTATATGAGATTAGATGCAAGGGTAGAGGTGTTATCTCAACATGAGAGCCTCAAACCTGGATACATCGTGTTTCTCTTTGTTCTTACAAGTGTTGTCTTCACTACATCATCCCTTCCCGGATTCCTCCACGTCCATCGACCCCAACTTTAGCCTACCCATGGCATATGCCATAATACCACCACGACAATGGTCAATAACTTGATCGTGATGTTGCTCATTTAGGCTCAATTTTATCCTTCTTCCAGTTTCCATTCCTTGTATATTTTTTTCTTAATCACCTCTTCTAGGGTGATCATACATATGGTGACTACACTTATATCTTATTTTGCTCAATAATGTTTCAAGCGTTGTCCATTCACCACCCATGAAAGAGAGGGTGTTTTTCCCTGGAGCTTCATCGCTCCCGATACATAGGCTTCTTCAACTATATAGGGGCCGTCCCACTTTGATCTAAGCTTTTTTTGGAAACAACTTAAGACGAGAATTATAGAGCAACAACTTGTCTCCACTTTTAAAGACCTTATTTTTTATTTTTCTATCATGCCATCTTTTTACTTTTTATTTAAACAATCTAGCATTTTCATAAGCCTCACTTCTAAACTCATCTAAAGCATGAATATCTAATAAACGTTTTTCTCCTGCTGCTTTAAAATCATAGTTTAAGTTCTTGATTGCCGAAAAGGCTTTGTGTTCCAATTCTAAAGGTAAATAGTATGCCTTACCGTAAACCATCTTATACGGTGTCGTACCCATTGGATTATTAACGCAGTACAGTATGCCCAAAGAGTGTCATTCAACTTGTATGACCAATCTTTTTTTGATTTATCCACCATCTTCTAGAGTATGGTCTTTATTTCTCTATTAAAGAGTTCCACTTGACCAATTTTTTGAGGATGATATGGTGAAGCAACACGGTGAGTTACTCCATATTTGTAAAGTATTTTCCTAAAAGTTCCTTTCGTAAAATGAGAAGCATCATTAGTGATTAAAAATCTAGGGACTCCAAACCTGGGGAATATGACATCCTTGATCATCTTCATGGAAGTAGCTGCATCTGGATGGCTTGTTGTAATAGCTTCAAACCATTTAGTGACATAATTGACAACAACAAGAATATGAGTGTAACCATTTGATTCTACAAAAGGTCTCATGTAATCCATTCCCCATACATTAAAGGGTTCAATTATAAGACTATAATTCATTGCCATCTCTTGTCTTTTACCTATATTACCCCTTTTTTGGAAAGCATCACAATGTTTTACATACCTGTGTGCGTCCTTGAACAAGGTGGGCCAATAGAATCCGAATTGAAGTACCTTTGGTGCAGTTCGCTTGTCTGCATGATGTCCTCCATATAGGCTGTCATGACAAGCTTGCAAAATTGCATTCATTTCATGGTTAGGAACACACTTCCGAATCATTCCATCTGGTCCATGACAATATAAATAAGGATCATCCCAAAAGTAATATTTAAGATCATTAAAGAATTTCATTCTTTGGTTTGTTGTCATACTAGGAGGTAGAAATTTTCATGCAAGATAGTTAGCATAATCCGCAAACCAAGGATCAACGATTTCAACATTGGCTAAATATTCTCCCGGAAATGACTCATTTATAGGTACGGGGTCAATGATTATTCCCTCCATTCTAGAGATATGGTCTTCTACCAGATTATCCTTACCCCTCCTATCTACTATTTGCAAATCATATTATTGTAGTAATAAGACCCATCTGATCAACCTAGGCTTTGTATCCTTTTTTACAAGGAGGTGATGCAAAGCTTGGTGATTTGTATGAACTATTATCTTATAATTAATGATGTAAGGTCTAAATTTGTCAGAAGAAAAAATTATAGCTAGGAACTCTTTTTCTGTAGTAGCATATTTTTTTTTGAATATTATTAAGAGTTCTACTAGCTTAATGAATAACATTTAAGTTCTTTCCGTCTCGCTGTCCTAACACAGCTCCTAAAGCATAGTCACTAGCATCACACATGATTTCTAAAGGTACATCCCATTTTGGAGATTGCATGATAGGTTCCGAAACTAATTTGTTTTTAAGGTTTTCAAAAGATGCAATGTAGTCATGATCTAAGTAGAATGGGGTATCTTGCTCAAGAAGGTTAGTGAGAGGCACAACTATTTTAGCAAAATGTTTTATAAAATGCTTATAAAAACCCGCATGTCCTAGAAACATTTTTTAGTTTTTTATGTCCTGAGGTACTAGAAGATTTTCTATAGCATTTATATTAGACTTATATATTCTATACCCTTCTCTGAAACATTATGTCCAAAAACTCTGGCATCCTGCCGGGACTGGGAATTGGACAATATGATCGCCAGCATCATCACCTACGCCTCTCCATCAACCATCCATGATTGCCCCATCCATGAGTGAGTAATCCCCCGTAGTAGGCTATGGGGATGGTAGGATTGGATGAGTGATACGTCGTAAACGTATCTATAATTTTTTATGCTCCATGCTATGTTATGTTTTGTCTATTACTTTGAGGTATTTTTATACACTTTATGGAACTAACCTATTGGCAAGATGCCGTAGTGACAGTTGCATGTTTTCTGCTGTTTTTGGTTTCAGAAAAGCCATAAAAGGAATATTCTCAGAATTAAACGGGACAAAAGCCGAAGTCAATATTTTACCGGGGCAGACACGGAGTCCAGAGGAGAGACGGGGAGGCGCAACGAGACGGCCACACCTAGGGGTGGCACGGGTCCCCCTGGATGCGCCAGCCCCTGGTGTGGGCCCCTCGAGGCTCCACCTACCTTGCCCTTTCGCCTATATATACAAATCCTCGAGACGTAAATCCTACGCGGATCAGATCTCAACAAAAAGTTCCGCAGCGCCGCCACCACCAAAGAGGAGATTCGGGGGACAGAAGTCTCTGTTCTGGCACCCTGCCGGGACGGGGAATTTCCCCAGAGCCATCTCCATCGATCTCCACCACCATCTCCATCGTCGTTGCTGATTCCGATGATGAGGAGGGAGTAGTTCTTCCTCAAGGCTAAGGGCTCTACCGGTAGCTATGTGTTCATCTCTCTCTCTATGCGTGATCTTATTGTGATCATGAGCTTTGTAATTAAGTAGATCTACTCTGCTACTCAAGTGCTTTAATAGATCTCTGCTTTTCCTCACGTGTGTGAAGGTGACGGTGTGCACACCATGTGGCACTTAGGCTAAAGATTACATAAATACTTATCATGAGTTATATTTTGTATTGGTTGTCTCTATGAAATTGTGGTGTTTGTTGGAACCATCTAGCGCTCAAGGTGATAGTGTGGTGACATGGTTATACCCTACGGGTACATGACATCAACATAACTGGTCCAGCCCAAGGAAGGCCCACAAGAATATACGTGGCCCATGAAGATTTTTGGGTGGCCCAAGCCCATGACGTCTTCGGATCCTTGGAGAGAAAGACTAGAACAGATAGAATATTCAAAGGGGGCAAACCCTAAACCTGTAACCGAATCGATCTATGCCCAGGACCTGCCTATCTCTATATAAAGGCTAGGAGGGCATGATCTAGATCTCTCTCTCACCTCACCGCATACACACCTCCACGCCAGATTGCATCTGCGCACCCCTGTAACTTTCAGTTCCGTCATAATCAAGAGTAGACAAGCAGGAGTAGGGTTTTCCCTCTAGGGGCCTGGACCTGGGTAAATCTCGTGTCCTCTTGTTGCTTGTCTGTTAACCGTTCCGCGATCTCCAGCACCCCCATCTTCTCCAAAACCCAAGCTCATAACAATGGGCATTGACGAGATTAAACCTCGTCAATTGGCGCCGTCTGTGGGAATCGGGGGCGCTGATTGTGCGATCGCGACGGTCTCGACCAAAGCGATCTACAACTCCTCGGCGACGGAGAGCCATCTCCTCTTCGGCGCTTTCGACTTCACCGCCCACTCGCCAGCCACCCTAAAGTACTTCGAGACCGTAGGCGACGAACTCGAGATCCTGTTCGGAAGCTTCTGCTTCCAGGTGGGACAGACCGGCACTCACCGCTTCCTAGAGCGGGTGCCTCTACCATCAATCAATCCCGCCTCATGGGCACCACACCCCAACGTGCTACGCACGACAACATCTGCAGATGAGTCATACGACAGCAGCAGTTGCAACTCAGATATGTGCGATCCCCCGTTGGATGAAGGAACCTACGGTTCCGGATCTGAAAGCTGTGGCAGCAGCGTTCCGACCTACAGATGCTACCAATGCTTCGTGGTCATCCAAAGAGATGTGGAGCAAAAACCACCAGGTTTGGGTGCTCACGTACCGCCACCCAACCCGCAGGGTAGAAATGGCAAAAACAGGAGGCAGCCATCCCCCCGCCCAACGGGGACGACCCTGAAGCCAATCGAGTAATCCACCTCAGCGAGGAAGGATGGAACCAAGCACGCGAAGCCGTGGCAGGCAACAAGATCCTGCCTGTGGGTGCCTCACGGGACCTACTGATGGCATACCACCTCCTCCTCATCGAAGAGCACAAAAAGTAGGTGAAGATGCAAGAAGTACTCGACAAACGCAAGCAAGCGGCCTCGGAGTCCAGCGCGCGGCGAGCTGCGCTCTCCGCCGTTGGCGGCTCCAGCTCGCATGGCAACAATGCCAACAAGCATCGCTCTCGCGTAGAGAACATGTATCCCGCTGCACGTCGCGAGGTGACTCAAACCCTCAACACGTCCTTCATGGAGATGGAAGCCTACGGCAACATCATCCCGAAAACGCAGCAAGCTGCGATCATGGCAGCCACCACATATCTTGCATCCCATCCACCTCCGGTGGGGGACCCGAAGAGGGCCATGCACAATTCCGCACTAGCCGGACTCAGACCTGTTGGAGCCGCGCTCCACGAAGAAGCTCCTGCGGAGCCGAAAAAGAAAGATGCGGTCAGATTCAACCGCGGTCCCACACCCTCATCCGACGAGGAGGAACACGATCTACCTCGACGACACAAGAGTCCACGACGTCGCAACCACGAATACGACGCTCGAAGCAAACTTGCTGAACGCAAGATCGACAAGGCACGCGCCAAGCGCGTGTGCTCATCCGAATCCGAAGAAGATGATGACGAAGGAGAACTCCGCGGAGCTCGATGCTTCAGCAGATCTGTTCGGCGGACACGGATGCCGAGAAACTTCAAGCTTCCTTCGGACACTCCGAAGTTTGACAGCACGCGGGACCCTAAGGCGTGGCTCAGTGACCACCTGTCGTATGTCAAGCTGCACGACGGCAATAGAAACACCGCCCTGCAATGCCTTCAGCTGCAGCTGACAGGCGCAGCGTGGATCTGGCTTAGCAGCTTATCCTCGGGATCTATCCGAATCTGGGAGGAACTGGCGGACAGTTTCATCCGAAACTTCAAGGGTACCAGCAAAAGGCCAGCTTGGATTGAAGAGCTGCGGGCCTGCACCCAATGAACGGGCGAATCCATTCGCTCGTACATACTACACTGGTCCAACATCAAGAACTCCACGACACACATCTCTGAGGAGAAAACAATCGACACCTTCAAAGATGGCGTCAAACGCCAAAGACTTCAAAGAAGAACTTGGGCGCGTTAAGCCCAAGACACTCGACCACCTCATGGACATCGCCAACAGGTGGGAAGATGACGAGGACTCCGTCCACCGAGCACACTCGGATGAGGAGGATGACTATGGCCACCGACGCGAGCGCCGTAGCAAGAGAAGATCGCGTGTCTACGACGATCGCGACAGACCCAACACGGTCGTGGCTCGCTACGCCGACTGCCGCAACGAAAGCAACTACAAAAGTGGCATATACCGTGGAAACAACTTCCGCAATGGAGGACGCCCAACGCAAATGTGGTAACACCGCGGCCACGATGACAAGCCCTCGGCATACGACAAGTTGTCGGGCCCATGCACCATCCACTTCTACATCGGCAAGAAGGATGGCAAAAATAAGGCCAGCCATATGCTCAACGACTGCCGCGAGTTTCAGAAACTCAGCGAGAGCCTATCCCAGATGAGACAGCAAGCCCCGAACCCTGGGTACGGACATGCACCCGCACCAGGTGACATCGCCCATGGAGCTCCTCCACCACCACCCGTGGGACCTTCAAATCACCCGGTCGCACCAACGCAGAACAACGGTGTAAACGGGTACCATGGGTCAAAAGGGTCACTGATGATCCAAAAGGGGCGCCCAGAAAACAGGGTGCAAAAGAAGATCACCCCGCCAGGTCAGCTTGGCCGTGACCGCTCCACCCGCCATCCCCGAGTACCTCAGCGGTTCAGAGTCCTGCATCACATTCAGCCGTTCGGATCACCCCTGCCAGATCCCTTGCCCAGTTCATGCTGCCCTGGTGCTCGAGGCGCAGACCAGAGGGTTCGAGATGAGCCGCTTCTTCATGGACGGCGACAACGGCATCAATCTGATGTTCGCTGGCACCTTAGCAGCAATGCGGATCCTGCTGTGCAGCCTGGAACAATCTGACACAACGTTCCATGGCATCGTCCCAGGGAAGGGCATATTCCCCCATGGGAAAGATATGGCTCGACGTCATCTTTGGAAAGCCCGACAACTTTCAGTGCGAGCGACTCGAGTTTGAAGTGGTGGATTGGCCATCACAATACCACGCCATCCTCGGGCGAATGACATTCGCAAGGTTCCTGGCAGGACCGCACTATGCGTACCTGCTACTCAAGATGCCAGGACCTAGGGGCGTCATCACGGTTCACGGGATCTTCACCCGGTCGGACCACTACGACAGGGACTTCAACAGAATCTCCCAGTCATTCGGCATGCAGCAGGAGCTCACAAGGCTCCGAGAAGTGACGGACAATGGCGAGCCCCCAGTCTCGAGGCAAAACGCACCTGACATGTCGTTCGACTCAACAGTCAACACGAAAAAGGTGCAGTCCACCCGACGGACGCCTCCAAGACGACGCTGATCGCCAAAGACCTCAGCCCCGAATAGGAAAGCGCGCTCGTCAAATTCCTCCATGAGCGCTGGGAAATCTTTGCCTGGTGTCCTGCGGACATGCCAGGAGTTCCCAGGGAATTCGCCGAGCACGCACTCAATGTGTTCCCAGATGCCAAGCCCTTCAAACAGTCCATCCGACGATTGTCCAAGCCACGGGCTGAAGCCATCGGAGTCGAAGTCAACAGACTGCTCGACGCTGATTTGCTCAGGGAGATCAAGGAAAGCGAGTGGCTGGCCAACACCGTGATGGTCCCTAAAAAGGACACGGACATCCTGCGGATGTGCGTGGACTTCCCATCGCTGAACAAGCACTGCCCGAAGGATCACTTCCCTCTCCCTCGGATCGATCAGATCATCGATTCGACAGCAGGATGCGAGAAAATCTCCTTCCTCGACGCCTAATTAGGCTACAATCAGATTCAAGTAAAGGTCAAAGACCAAGATAAAATGGTGTTCATCATGCTGTTCGGAGTGTTCTGCTACAACACAATGCCCTTCGGGATGAAGAACGCAGGCGCCACGTACCAGCGATGCATGCAGGCATGCTTGAAGAGCCAGATTGGCCGCAACATACAGGTTTATGTCGACGAGGAAGGCCAGGACATTGATCGATGATCTCCGCGAGATGTTCGACAACCTTGATCATTACAAGATCAAGCTAAACCCAGAAAAGTGCGCCTTCGGCATCCCATCTGGCCAACTGCTTGGCTACTTCATCTCCCAGCAAGGAATTGAGGCGAACCTGAAGAAAATCTGGGCCATACTGGCCATGGAGAAACCGAAGAACCTCAGAGGTGTCCAACAGCTAGCTCGACGCATCGCGGCGCTGAGCAGATTCATCAGCCGCATGAGTGAGAAGTCCCTTCCTTTCTACCAGCTTCTACGCAAAGCAGACAAAATTCGAGTGGACACCTGAAGCCAACGACGCATTCAAAGATCTGAAGTGGCTGCTCTCCACCTCGCCAGTCCTGGTCACGCCAAAGGAACGCGAGACTCTACTTCTATACATAGCAGCCATGCATCAGGTGGTAAGCACCGTGCTCATGGTCGAATGACCCAAAGATGGCAAGACTCATGGGGTCCAACGCCCTATCAACTACCTCAGCGAGGTATTGACGCCAACAAAACAGAGATACCCTCACTACCAGAAACTCGCCTCGGGTGTGTTCATGACGGCTCGTCGGCTGAGTCACTACTTCCAGGAGCATCAGGTGATGCTCGTCAATGAGGCACCTCTGAACAACATCCTGAACAACCTAGAAGCCATATGAAGCGTGGCCCTGGGGGGCATCGAGCTGTCCCGTGGATGAAATTTCTTGCTTCCAACAACGAAGCCGAATACGAGGCCCTCATACACGGCATGAGGATGGCCAAGATCTGCGGCACAACGCGCCTGGTCATCTACGGTGACATGAACCTCGTCGTCCAGAAGACGATGAACGAGTGAGACGCGCACGCCACCAACATGATCGCGTACCGCGTGCTCTACAACTCACTCGAAGGAGACTTTGACGGCTGCGAGCTTCGGCACGTTGGAAGAGAAAGCAACGAAGAAGCCGACAGACTCGCCAATATTGGCTCCACCTGCGCACGGGTGCCACCAGGTGTGTTCCTCGAACAGATCTGTGTGCCATCCATCAAAAGGAAATTCCCTAAGGGATCACCCGAAGAGGCAGAGCACTCGGGGGCTGCGCTATCCGAAGGACATGAAGGACCCGAAAAACTCAACACAGAGGTCGCAGTGGTCAACCTGATGCAAGTCATGGCAATCGAGGAAAGATGGAGCAGCCGTAACTTCGGTACCTGATAAACAGGGAACTGCCTGATGACCCGACAGATGCCCGACGCATATCTCACCGGTCCAAGGCCTTCACCATCATCAATGGCGAGCTGTACAAGCGCAACATTTAGGGTGTACTCCAAAGGTGCGTCACCATCGGTGACGGCAAAACCATCCTCGAAGACATCCACGAGGGCATCTGCGGCCATCACGCGGGCAGCCACGCCCTCGTCACCAAAGCTCTACGAGTTGGGTTCTACTGGCCAACGGCCATGAACGATGCCAAGGACATTGTCTGAAGGTGCAATGGGTGCTAGAGGTTCGTAGACAAACCGCACGCACCAGGATCAGAGCTCAGGCCCATACCCTTGGCCTGGCCCTTCGCCCAATGGGGCCTCGACATGATCGGCAAACTGCCCAAGTCCTCGAAAGGAGGCCACATCTACCTCCTGGTCACAGTCGACAAGTTCACCAAGTGGATCGAAGCCATGCCCGTTACCAACCAAAAGGGTAAAACGACCATGAAGTTTTTCGAATCCATAGTCTACAGGTTGGGCGTGCCGCACAACGTCATCACAGACAACGGGTCGAACTTCATCTCCAAAGAATTACAGGACTTCTGCGAAGGCCTCGGGATCAACATATCATATGCCTTCTTTGCACACCCGCAAACCAACGGGCAAGTCGAAAAGTCCAACGGCCTCGTAGGCGGAGGCATCAAGAAACGCCTATTGAGCCCACTCGAGCGGCTCGCGGGAGCATGGGCCGAAGAGCTACCCTCTGTCCTCTGGAGCTTGTGCACAACGCCAAACAGCTCAACTGGCTACATGGCTTTCTTCATGGTACACGGATCCGAAGCCGTGTTGCCTGCAGAAGTGCGCCATAAGGCCCCACGGGTCGTCGCCTACAGCGAAGCCGAATCGACGTCCGCACTTGAAGACGCCGTCGATACACTCGACGAGGCACGCGACATCACCGCGGCTTGCTCGGCGGTCTACCAGCAGATCCTCCGCAACTATCACAGCAGTCGGCTGCACCCAAGGTCCTTCGTCGAAGGCGACCTCGTCTTACGACTCAAGCAAGAGCGGCCGAAAAAGCTCTAGTCACCCTGGGAAGGACCATACATCGTCACCAAAGTCATCCCAGGTGCCGCCTACCGCCTCAAGCACGTGGAGTCTGGGTCGCATACTCCAACCCATGGAACGTCGCACAATTGTGACGCTTCTACCCCTAGATATTCCCCCTTTACTTTCAATAATGCTACTCAGCCAAGGCTACTCAGCCGAAAAATGTACCTCCTTATTACGATATGAATAAAGCTAAGTGTCTCGCCCGAAAATTTATCTTTTTTCTCGCATTTCTTTATGCTTCAACACACTCGGGGGATCCCCCTCACCTCACGACTTCGTCGACTGAGGATAACGCATGTACACCTGAGTAGCTGATCACGTTAGGCTAATGAAAAGGGCATGCATACAAACAAGCACCACATGCTAATACAATAAACCTTTACAGCAAAGGGCACAACACGCCTAGTCGAATACATACAAGTTTTACATCTATCTTTTTACAGGTCCTACCTATTCTGAAGGATCACCTGCGCACGGTGCTCAAAGAGATCTAAAACTTCTTCGGCATACTTCCTCACAGCCGCATAGTGCGGCGCATGTCCCATAGGCCACCATCTGGCCGAGGGGGCAGCCTAGCCGCCACAGCCGCAATATTAACATCAGGGCGATGCAGCCGCACGAGGGAAAGAGTGGCCATCGCCCCCGCAACTAACTGCTGCTGCACCAGCTCCCTGACGTGATGCACGTCTCGAAACTTCACCAGTAATCCTCAGAGAGTCGATGGCGCTTCATCAAGGGGAAACATGACATGCAGAATCGATGCTAGGGAAGTCTTCACCTACCGCAGCACTCGCGACACCTGGTGGGAACGATCCTGCATAGTCGCAAGAACCGTGGCACGGTCGCGATCCATCCAGAAAAAGCCACCAGCTTCCATATCTTACTGGGTCAAGAAGTTGATCCGAACTGCAATGCGCTCCTTCTCCTCCCTTGGAACAAGGTTGGGACCTGTAACAACCACAAAGTAAGACGACCCGCAAAACAGACACATCCGAAAATGAGCAGCAACTCGAAAAAACTTACATTGCAGCTGCTCGGCCAAATGCCGCGATATTCCTCTCTGGCGGCACCTCGCTCCACCTTCAACTTCCAAACGTCCGCATGGCCTCGGATGCCAAGCAACTCGTTCTCAAGATTGCGGACGCGGTCACGAAGAAAAACAAGCTGCAACGCATCATCAAGGGATGGTCGCGGCTGCAGAGCAAACGAAGTATCGATGGGGTCATCACCCGAAGGTCCCTAAGGAAAACAGAAAGGATATAAACAACACACAATTGGGCAACAACTCGAAGGCTCATTATATACAAAAAAATCCACCGCGTGGCAAAGGAAGTGGTCATCAAGAAATTACAGCAAAAGTAGAAGGAAACTATCCTAGAACTACAAAGACAAAGCCTAAGCAGCTGCATCCTGAGTGGCCTCGGAGCCAGAGTGCCTGCTCTTAACCTCCTCCTGCTGCTTCGCCACATACTCCGCCACGAGGTCAATAAGCTTCGGCCCATAGCGCTTAAGGCGAGTGGCGAAGAGAGCGAAGGCTACCTCGGAACCGTCGGGGGCCTGGCATCTAGGAGGTGACCTGATGAAGATCCAGCTCCACCCCGGATGCCAGGGCCATAGCCAGCCCCATGGACGCGCCGATTCCTTTCTGCTTGCGCTTGTAGGCTGCAGGCGCATCCGCTGACGGCGCATCTGGCAAAGAGTCAACATCCTCAAGGGCAACGCCCTTGGGAACGAGCTCCTTGTATAAGCGCCCGAGGACCTCCTTGGCTTTGGCAAGCAAGCCAACCACAGTACTGCAGCGGTCTTCGACCGCCGCAGCAGAATTATCCAAAGCACTACCGTGCTCCAGGGCACTGCGATTGAACTCAATGCCTGCGGCATCTAGAGAAACGGAAAAGTACAGTAAGAATCGAACAAAGGTACAGGGACGCGGCAGCCGAAAAAACCAAAGAAAGGCAAAAATACTCACCAGAGACAGCCTTGGTAGCAGCCATTAGTTTTTCGGCCACCTCCTTCTCGAGCGAAGCCGCAGTGGTGGCGAGCTGCTCCTCGCGATCTGTGGCTTCCTGCTGCAGACGCTCCTTATCCGCGGCTGCGTCAGCCAGCTCCTGTTCGAGGCGCTCCTTCGCCCCAACGACATCCTCGGCCTTTTTCTCCGCTCTCCCAAGTCTCTTTTTGAGAGCATCAAGCTTGCGAAGGGCTGTTGTATTATCATCTGCAAAAGCAACAAGAACGTACGTGAGCTCAACAAGCTAGCAAGCAGACGAAAAAGTAGAGGATTAGTTAAGGATGTACCATGAAGCTGCCGCAGGCTGGCCTCCAATGCCAGGTGCTGCTTCACCATCTTATTTACACCTTGCACAAAAGGCTGCAAGAAGAAACAACTTGTCAAGAATGGAGCTCGGGGGCTGCGCCCAAGAAACGAGCAAGAGATCAAACACATGGAAAATGCTCGGGGGCTCTCCCCGAGACACGCAAAAAAGGAAGCAAAGATCAGCAGATCATACGAAAATATGGCTCGGGGGCTCCCCCCACAACAAGGGAAATAACACTTACATGTTCATACGGAGACTCCAAAGGTCCCGGTGCAGTCTTCTGGGAGACAATCACCCGAGCCTCCTGTGGAGAGGGGTTCGGAGCAGCGCCCCAGAGGTGGCCACCATTTGAGAGGGAGGAGGCGTTATCTTCGACTCCCCTACTATCTCCTAAGCAGCATCGCTAAAAGAGCCCTCAGAGGAGTTGCTGAAAAGGAAAAGCGCCAGTCAAAACCGAATAAACAAGAAAAGTAGCAAAAGGCATCGAAGGCACTTACGAGTCCATGTCGCTCAAGTCAAAAACAGGTAGGGCCCTCTTGTATTTCTTCTCTTCCTTCTTCCTCTTCGCCGACGGCTGCGGCACTACATCCCGCATAAGAACGGCCGGGATGGGAGAGGAAGAGGCACCATCACCTCCACTATGGCGGACAAGGTACGGTGGGTCCCTAGGCGTTGGCGGAGTCGAGGCATCCAAAGATTTGCTCAAGCTCCGTGCCCGCTTTCGGGTCTGCCCCTCGCTCGCCTCGGGAGCCTCCTGAGTAGGAAGCTGCACCGGCGGAAGCTCGGACTCGGAGTCCGCGAATTTGTTGTCCGGCGCATTCAGAAACCGTTCGGATAGTGGAGGCATCACGCCAGGTACCTTGAACTCCTACACAATGAAGACAAACTTTTAGGAAAAGATAATTACAAGGAAACGCACTCGAAAAAAGCGCTACGCGCACGTCCTAGATCTACACCTGCGGAACCGGTCGAGAAGCACTGAACGGAGGGGTCCGACTTCCCTGGAATGTCCTCGCCGGACTTGTACTTCAGCAGCGGCCGAAGGACTCTGTCGAGGTCCCCCTTGGAGATCTCCTGTAACATCCCAAAAATACTAAGCTTGGATCATCAAACTCTAATCATCAAAATTAGGGTTAACAAAAACTTTTCTAAATAAAATTATGAATGCATGCATATGTGTATGCATTGATTTTTAATTCTTTTAACACTACCTTGTTTGTTTGATTCATTGCTTGTAAAATGTTTCTTAGGTGAAATAAACATCATCCAAAACATTTCCCACACTTTTCCTAAAGACAAGTAAATCAAAACACATATATTAAATGAATGGTCACTTTGACCAATTTAACTCTCATGCCTACTTTGGCTGTCTCAAATTTTCAAAACCTAACAGAAACCTTTCTGGATCTTTGCACCCCTTGAATGTACTCATAACAAAGTATCAAGGCCCACTATGTGATCATCCATAAAATTTCAAATGCATAGTTTAAATGACAATTCAAAATTGAATCTTTATCATATGGGAAGATCCCACTTTTTCAAAAAACCACTCAAACAAGATCAACTTTCAAAACCCAAGCATCTGCAGACTCACCAGCACCAATCTAGCAAACCCACCAAAAATCTTTTCAAAATTCAAAACTTGATTTCATGCAGCCATTTCATCAAACAGGTTGCAGACACAAATCAAACAAACATCAAATACTATTGTGAGCAGTGATTCTTGCCTAAATTGTTCCCTAGTTAGCTCACAACCAGCTCAGTAGATCATCTAGGAAGATTAACCAAGCACTAGCACCACTGTGAGCTTGCCATTGCCATCAATGGTGAACAGCCGAGCACACCCTTGCCACCACATTGTCGACAGCAAGCTAGGAGAAGCAGCAAGCCTAGCCAGCATGTCTGGGAGGCAGCCCAACGTCCACCGCCACTCACTATCCCAGCCGCGAGCGCTGCCAAGCCCTGGACCACACGCACGAACCATGCCAACCTCGCCAGCGACCATGCTGAGCGTGCGCCAGAGCGCCACCCTCGACCGAAGCCCACAGACCCGCGCCACCCTCGCCGCGTGCATACACAATCCCCACCGACCCAGGAGACCGCCAGACATCCCCGTTTGCCGCCCCGTGACGCATAACGACCACTCGCCATCAAAGACGGCGCCTCTTCCACGCAGAGCATCGCCCGTTCCAGACCAAGCCGCACCGCCCCATGCCTCGAAACCATGTCATTGAGCATCGCCAGGAGACACCGCACCGTCCCCTACCCTTGCCCATGCCAATAGCCGCCTGTAACATCGCCCCCGATGAGCTCACCGTGCGTCCTGACGGTCCCCTCGCTCGACTATAAATAGAGGCCACCCCCGCTCGATTTCTTCACACCATCTCACTCCCCTCTCCTCACTGATCGTGCCACACCGTTCTCAGAGCAATGCGAGCACCACCCCGCCAGAATTTCACCGGAGCCCGCCGCCTCTGGAGAAGAAGGGAGCCATCGATTTCCACCCCGTGAGCTGCCGCGACCACCCTCGACCGCCATCGTCGACTTCGTGGATTCGCCCTTGAATTTCACCGAGCCGCCGCCTCTCGAGAAGAAGGAGCCATCGATTCGTCCACCCCAGAGCCGCGACCACCCCTGAGTTCGCCATCGCCGACTTAGATTCGCTCCGCCCTCGCCAAGACTGCCGACGCTTGTACCGACCAAGGATACGAGGAGGAAGGAGGATACTACGAAGAAGAATCCGAGGAGAACTTCAACCACCGCTCTGCACAAGGCAAGCTTATACTGATATTGATGCAAGCTGATACTATACCAATGCAAGCTAAAACTTGCAAGACATTCTACTTTAGCAAGCCTAATACTACTAGTGAATGTGCAAGCTAACACTTGCAAGATACCCTACTGATGCAACAAACCCCTACTTGTTACTATGCCTACTATATGCCTTAAGCATATGTGATCATACCCACTTGATAAACCAATCCTAGTTTTATTTGCAAGCTTCTTACTTTATTTCTTTATCAAAGCTTTAACTTAGAGTTGACTTAAGTGACTTTTAGATACTAGAAAGATTCTGAAGGTTGCATAAAGAGCATAAAATTTGGCCTAAGTTAGAAACCTTGATATCAGCCTAAGATATAAGGTTGTACTTAGTTGAAACTCCAATAGTTTACCACCCCTCATTAGTACTACCCCCCACCTGTAGGTGCTAGTGCTAAGCATAAAACTTGATCAACTTTAGATGGGAATACTTGGTGGAAAAATGGTTATGAAAACCTTGGAATGATGAATCATTCTATTGAAATGTTTTGGACATGTGTTTCCGAACACTTGATGATTTTGGTGATAAAAATGTTGAGGCATGAGCCTTAGCCATTTTAAAACTGATGGTTGTCTGGATGCGATACCATTCCAATTTTATCGTACAACCACAATACCCGAATATTGGGTAGGGCTTGACTGGAAACTTATATACCTTAGTATTAGCTCCCTCACGGCCAAGGTCTGAGCTGAGGATACCTTGTGAAGATTGTCCACCTGTGCAGTACCCAAGATGACAGTTGGTCATGGTTGGGAGGCCAAACTCACAGGAGAGGTGCTTATACTAGGGCGTGTAATTGAAAGGTTAGGATTGATTATCCGCATACTGGGTATGGTGAATTCGGGATTTGTTCCTGACGGATGTATCGAATGTTGGGGTGAAAGTGTACAATCTCTGCAGAGTGTCAAACTATTCGAATAGTCGCGTCCGCGGTTATGGACCGTTGGAGTGGCCATACTGTTCCCCTGTCAGACTTTTCAAAATGACTTGTGAAATGAATTGAGACTTTGACATGACCACAACAGAGTTGTGACCTGAGTTGCAAGATCCCACCTAGGAGTTATAAAATTGTTACTAGCTTCGGAACTTAGTAGAGATAAATCTGGCTTTTGCAAAACAACCCTAGAGCCTAGTGTCCTATTATCCAAAAACCCCTTCTACCTGTTAGTATTAGTTTGCGAGTACTTAAAGAGTACTCATGGCTTTGTCCCTGGC
Organism: Avena longiglumis; assembly: GCA_030063025.1. NCBI lineage: Eukaryota > Viridiplantae > Streptophyta > Magnoliopsida > Poales > Poaceae > Avena > Avena longiglumis. The sequence goes on along the minus strand of CP125978.1, from coordinate 341,403,997 downwards.
TATTCCCATGGCCAGACTATGAAGAGGAGTACCTGGAAGATGGACCCCAGGAAGGTTACGACAACTAGGATCATCTCCCATCGTCAGCATTGCCTGTGACCCCGAAGATGGAGCTTCGCCTACGCTACCGTTATTATTACGTATTCCGCTGCTTGAAGTTGTATTAAGAACTGGATCATGAGATCCCTATTTATGTAAGAACTTATGTATAGTTTGTAATGGATGATGTACTATGGTATCCAATTTTGTTATGTCTCACAAAAATGGTAATCCTGGGATTGCGATGTATGGCATAACGGGCATCTAGGATTGAAAAATCCGGGTGTTGACAAGTTGGTATCAGAGCCATCCTGACCATAGGAGACCCTAGTTAGACTGGACGTTTGAACCAAAAACTTAGTTTCAAAACCAAAGAAAACAAATATTTACAAAAATTTATTCTCATTCTTATCTCTTTGATTCTATCATAAAAATTCATGTTCCTCAAAAACTCTTGCAAAATATATAAAATTTTGACACACTTGATCACCCTGCTAATTTACTCATCCTCTATTCTTATAGATGGACGTGAAGTACAACAAGTTTTACCAACTGGGGAATGGATGAGACCTTATCTTTGAGAGGGATTTGGACCAGCTTTCGGAACTTCTAGAGTGTCCGCACCCCGAGTTCTTCGGAGCTCAGCTCAATGATCAAAGAGGAGAAGACCTGCAGTGGCTATTTGTTGCAAGTCTCCGAGGAAAAATTGAACCTCCCACTACAGAGGGAATTCAGTTTACCTTGAGGGAAAATAACTGGCTCGATGGATTGCCAGAGCAATGCAGGAAGCTCTTTCCCGTCTGTGTGGGCAGCGCATCAATCAGATCAAGGGTACTCGCTTTGAGTTTTGCCCAAGGCGTGATGCAAATGGAAAACCACTGGAAGCCCCATACCAACCCAAGTTGAAGACTCAATTGGACCACCTTAGCTTCATGATGTACGACCGTCAGCAAGAATTGGACAACTGCCGTGACTACTGCAACCACAAGTCTGCCATCATCAAGACAAAGGACCACACCATCGCCATGCTAGCAAGGGATCGCAAGTCTCGCCGCCGTCAGCTCGACAAGAAGGAGCGCATTATTGCCCGTCTTCGCCACCGCATCTCATCTTTGGAGGAGACCATCCACGAGAGAGACATGCAGTTGGAGGAAAGGGAGAATGCAGGAGAGGATCTTCGTGGAGACCCTTAATCCTATCTCAGCGATGACGATGATTTTCTGGAGGATCAGGCCATGGACTTCTTCACCGATGAGGATGATTTCGCCTTTATCGATGATGATGAAGATGATGAAGCCACCGACTCCGAGGAGTAGTAGCACTTGAGCACTAGAGTAGTGAGTAGTATTCGGTCCCACTGTATCGTAGTTCTCAGAATGGTTCTTAAAACCATCTGTTTTCCTTTGTTGTGGTGTGTGTTGTACAGTGTGCTAAGAATGAATGAAAAAGCAAGTTGCTAGAAAAATCTGAGTCAAACCTTTAAAATTTTCAAAGTCCCCGAAACCTTAGAAATTTCCCTCTTTTCTCATGATCTATCTCAATCTTCAGATGCCACATGGAGGAAGTGGTTCAGCCCCGGACCCGATGTTGCAAATCCTGCAAATGTTGACTTCTGACCGTGAAGATGAAAGAGCGGAACGTCAAGCCAACCTAGCCACTCTGCAACAGATAGCCTAGCTAGCCCACAACAACCAAGGCCACGGAAATCAGGACAACCATGGATCTAAGCTCAAGAATTTCCAGAACACCAACCCACCTATTTTCACTAAGTCAGAAGAGCCCCTAGACGCTGATGATTGGCTGCAAACCATGGAAAATAACTTATAAGTAGCCGGAGTGGAAGCCAACGAGAAAGTCGTGTTCGCAACCCACTATCTAGCCGGAGATGCCAGAGCATGGTGGAACAGTGTTCGCGTAATGACCGGAGGCCAGATGATGACCTGGGAGGAATTCAAGGTCAAGTTTAGCAGAACCCATGTACCACCAGGTTTGATCAAGAGAATGAGAGACGAGTTCAGAGAGCTGAAGCAAGAAAGGATGACGGTAGTGGAATACCGTGACAAATTTTTGTCATTATCTAGGTATGCCCCGGACGAGATAGACACCGAAGCCAAGAAGAACGAAAGATTCCTGAATGGTCTGCATGACGAGATGCAGACGGTGTTAGTCAATATCCCCTTTGCAGATATTGAAGCCCTTGTCGACTCTGCCATCCAGATGGAAGGAAAGATCAACCAAGCCAATGAGAACCGCAAGCGTCGTATGATGCATCAGCCATGAACCCATCAGACCCCAAAGTACCTCCCCAACCCATCTCCAGGATTTTCCCCAAGAACCAACAGACCCCCGATGAACCGTCTGACCTATCCAAACCGTGGAAACCCTAGACCCGGAGAAAATCACAAAAACCCCGGCAACTCTAGCAATTTCAATCGTGCCCCACCCAAGTTCAAAACCAAGAATGCTACCGCCAATACCAACACTGCCCCAAGGACTGGAAGCAATGTTGTGCCTGTCGCAGCCAAGGACAAGTCAAAAGTGACCTGTTATGACTTAGGAAATAAAGGCCACTATTCCAACGAGTGCCCCAACAAGAAGAATGCTACAGCCCCAATGCCAATGCACCAGCTCAGCAACAGCGTCGTGTTCAGCCAGGGAGAAGATTTGCCCTAGGGAATTCACTCAACCGCAATGGCCGTCTTTTTCTCATGCATGCTGAAGAAGCTCAGGAAGCGCCAGACATCGTGCTGGGTATGTTTTCTGTTAATTCAGTACTTGCAAGAGTGTTGTTTGATTCTGGTGCATCGCATTCATTTGTCACCGAAGAATTTGCATGCACTAGTAAAATTCAACCAACCAAACTGAAGCATGTTATGATTGTTCAAATTCCCGGATCAACCACCAAGGCTAGGAAAATTTGCAAAGCCGTCCCTATCCGAATCCATGGCATAGATTTTTATGCTAATCTGATAGTACTCGGAACTAAAGGTTTGGAAGTAGTACTAGGAATGGATTGGATGTCCAAACATAAAGGATTGATTGACTGTGCTAAGAAAGCCATCACCATGACCAAGACAAATTAATATCAGTCGAACATATATCTGAAACCTTACCTCGCCAATTCAAATGTAACAAGAGTATAGCCCAACCTACCATTGACCAAGTCCAGATAGTCTTTGAATACCCCGATGTATTTCCAGATGTTTTGCCCCGTATGCCCCCAGAATGGGATATCGAGTTTATCATTGAACTAATCCCCAGAACCAGACCCATAGCCCAGAGACCCTATAGTATGAACCCGTCGGAACTAGAAGAATTGAAGAAGCAATTGGATTCCATGCTGGAAATTAGATTGATTCAACCAAGTGCGTCCCCATGGAGATCACCTGTCCTTTTTGTGGACAAGAAGGATGGAGGTAACCATTTGTGTACGGATTATCGGAAGTTGAATGATGTCAACATCAAGAACAAGTACCCCCTGCCCAAGATAGAAGATTTGTTTGATCAGTTGACCGGTGCCAAAGTGTTTTCTAAGATTGATCTTAGAACTGGCTATCATCAACTCAAAATTCGTGCAGAGGATATTCCAAAGACTGCCTTTACCACCAGATATGGATTGTATGAGTATACGGTCATGTCTTTCGGATTAACCAACGCCCCCGCTTATTTCATGAACCTCATGAATAAGATTTTATGGACTTCCTGGATAAGTTTGTCATTGTTTTCATCGATGACATTCTGATTTATTCCAAATCAGAAGAAGAACATGAGCTACACCTAAGGACCATTCTTGGAACCCTTAGAGAGCATCAGTTGTATGCCAAGTTTAGCAAATGTGAATTCTGGTTACAGGAGGTAGGATTCCTCGGTCACATTGTATCAGCCGGAGGAATTGCCGTTGACCCTGCCAAAGTGAAAGATGTAGAAGATTGGCAAGCCCCAGCCACTCAAACCCAAGTTCGTGCTTTTCTCGGATTGGCGGGATATTACCGCAAATTCGTAGAAGGATTCTCGAGTATCGCCAGACCCATGACCCAATTGCTGAAGAAGGACAAGAAGTTTGAATGGACCGACAAGTGTGAAGCGAGTTTTCAAGAACTCAAAAGGAGATTGATTTCAGCCCCAATCTTGATCATGCCGGATATCACGAAGCCCTTCGATGTGTATTGTGATGCATCCAAGATTGGTATCGGATGTGTGCTAATGCAAGAAGGCAAAGTTATATCTTATCTATCTCGAAAACTGAAGCAACATGAGCAAAACTACCCAACCCATGACCTCGAACTCCCAGCCGTAGTTCTAGCCCTGAAGACATGGAGACATTACCTGATGGGAAATTGTTGTGAGATTTATTCGGATCACAAGAGCCTAAAGTATATATTCACTCAGAAGGAGCTGAATATGAGGTAGAGAAGATGGATTGAGCTAATCAAGGATTACGATCTGGACATTCACTATCACCCTGGTAAAGCCAACGTGGTAGCCGATGCCCTTAGCAGATTGCCGTGCCGCTTAAACTCCATGATTTTGAAGGGGCAACCAAGCTTGCACAAGGAGATGGAAGATATTCGAATGGAATTAGTAAGTGAAGGATTTTTGGCTAGCATAGAACTCCAGCCCACTTTGATCAGTCAGATTAAGGAGGCGCAGAATGGAAATGCTAGTATTGATGGAATCAAGCGTCATATCGGTACAGGCAAAGTACCTGGATTCACCGAGGACGAAGAAGGATTTTTGTGGTACAAAGGACGCCTTTGTGTACTAGCATATTCTGAATTGAAAGAAGTTATTTTGAAGGAGGCTCATGATACTCTTTATTCTATCCATCCCGGAGGAACTAAGATGTATCAGGATTTGAAAGAGCAATTTTGGTGGCATAAGATGAAGAGAGAAATCGGAAGCTATATCGCCAAGTGTGATATATGTCAGCGAGTCAAGGCAGGACATCAAAGACCCGCTGGATTGTTGCAACCCTTGCAGATTCTGGAATGGAAATGGGATTTTGTAGGAATGGACTTTATCACTGGACTACCTACTTCTAGTAGGGAAAATGACTCTATCTGGGTCATAGTGGACAGATTGTCCAAAGTCGCCAATTTCTTGCCCATCAAGACCACATATCAGAGTTCGAAACTAGCAGAGTTGTACATCGCTAGAATCGTTAGTTTGCACGGAGTCCCCAAGAACATTGTATCGGATCGAGGAACTCAGTTTACCTCGAGATTCTGGAAGAATGTTCAAGAAGGTTTAGGGACCCGTCTATATTTCAGCACCGCGTATCACCCTCAGACCGATGGACAAACGAAGCGAGTAAATCAAATACTCGAAGATATGCTGAGAGCATGCGTGTTAGAATATGGATCCAAGTGGGAAGACTGTCTGCCGTTCGCAGAATTTTCTTACAACAATAGTTATCAAGCCAGTTTGCAAATGGCCCCATTTGAATTCATGTACGGAAGAAAGTGTTGCACCCCTTTGAACTGGTCGGAAGTAGGAGAGAGTCAGATTTTTGGACCCGACATCCTACAAGAAGCAGACGAGAAGGTTCACAAGATTCGTGAGCACCTCAAGACCGCCCAATCCCTACAGAAGAGTTACGCCGACAAGAGACGTAGAGACCTCGCCTTCAACATAGGAGATTTTGTTTATCTGAAAGTGTCGCCATTGAAGGGAATGCAGCGTTTCCAACTCAAAGGAAAGTTAGCCCCCAGATATATCGGACCTTTCAAAATTCTGAACCGTCGAGGAGAAGTATCATACCAATTGGAGCTACCTGAAGAGATGTCAGCCGTGCACAATGTGTTCCATATCTCGTTACTTCGCAAGTGTCTCGAAGTCCCCGAGAAGACCGAAGTATTCAAGAACATCGACCATCGGACCATAGAGATCAACAATGACCTGACCTATCCCGAAGTACCCATCTGTATTTTGGAAGAAGCTTTTCGAACTACCCGAACCTGAAGCATCAAGTTTCTCAAGATTCAGTGGAGCAACCACACAGAAGAGGAAGCTAACTGGGAGCGGGAAGATCACATCAGGACAGAGTTTCCCGATCTCTTCAAATCCTAGGTAATCTTTTCGTCCTTTTTCAAATCTCGGGACGAGATTTTTTTTAAGGGGGGAAGGTTTGTAACATCCCAAAAATACTAAGCTTGGATCATCAAACTCTAATCATCAAAATTAGGGTTAACAAAAACTTTTCTAAATAAAATTATGAATGCATGCATATGTGTATGCATTGATTTTTAATTCTTTTAAAACTACCTTGTTTGTTTGTTTGTTTCATTGCTTGTAAAATGTTTCTTAGGTGAAATAGACATCATCTAAAACATTTCCCACACTTTTCCTAAAGACAAGTAAATCAAAACACATATTAAATGAATGGTCACTTTGACCAATTTAACTCTCATGCCTACTTTGGCTGTCTCAAATTTTCAAAATCTAACAGAAACTTTTCTGGATCTTTGCACCCCTTGAATGTACTCATAACAAAGTATCAAGGACCAATTTGTGATCATCCAGAAACTTTCAAATGCATAGTTTAAATGACTATTCAAAATTGAATCTTTATCATATGGAAGATCCCACTTTTTCAAAAAACCACTCAAACAAGATCAACTTTCAAAACCCAAGCATCTGCAGACTCACCAGCACCAATCTAGCAAACCCACCAAAAATCTTTTCAAAATTCAAAACTTGATTTCATGCGGCCATTTCATCAAACAGGTTGCAGACACAAACAAACAAACATCAAACACTATTGTGAGCAGTGATTCTTGCCTAACTTGTTCCCTAGTTAGCTCACAACCAGCTCAGTAGATCATCTAGGAAGATTAACCAAGCACTAGCACCACTCTGATCTTGCCATTGCCATCAATGGTGAACAACCAAGCACACCCTTGCCACCCCATAGTCCACAGCAAGCTAGGAGCAGCAGCAAGCCTAGCCAGCATGTCTGGGAGGCAGCCCACCGTCCACCGCCACTCACTGTCCCAGCCGCGAGCGTTGCCAAGCCCTGGACCACACGCACGAACCATGCCAACCTTGCCAGCGACCATGCTGAGTGTGCGCCAGAGTGCCACCCTCGACCGAAGCCCACAGACCGCGCGCCGCCCTCGCCGCGTGCATACACAATCCCCACCGACCCAGGAGACCGCCAGACATCCCCGTTTGCCGCCCCGTGACGCATAGCCACCACTCGCCGTCAAAGACGCCGCCTCTTCCGCGCAGAGCATCGCCTGTTCCAGACCAAGCCGCACCGCCCCATGCCTCGAAACCATGTCATTGAGCATCGCCAGGAGACACCGCACCGTCCCCTACCCTTGCCCATGCCAATAGCCGCGTGTAACATCGCCCCCGATGAGCTCACTGTGCGTCCCGACGGTCCCCTCGCTCGACTATAAACAGATGCCACCCCCGCTCGATTTCTTCACACCATCTCACTCCCCTCTCCTCACTGATCGTGCCACACCGTTCTCAGAGCAATGCGAGCACCACCCCGCCAGAATTTCACCGGAGCCCGCCGCCTCTCGAGAAGAAGGGAGCCATCGATTTCGTCCACCCCAGGAGCTGCCGCGACCACCCCTGAGTTCGTCATCGTCGACTTCGCCGTCACCGCCTCGACCCTCGCCAAGATGCCACGCTAGTACCGACCAAGGATACGAGGAGGAAGGAGGATACTACGAAGAAGAATCCGAGGATAACTTCAACCACTGCTCTGCACAAGGCAAGCTTATACTGATATTGATGCAAGCTGATACTATACCAATGCAAGCTAAAACTTGCAAGACATTCTACTTTAGCAAGCCTAATACTACTAGTGAGTGTGCAAACTAACACTTGCAAGATACCCTACTGATGCAACAAACCCCTACTTGTTACTATGCCTACTATATGCCTTAAGCATATGTGATCATACCCACTTGATAAACCAATCCTAGTTTTATTTGCAAGCTTCTTACTTTATTTCTTTATCAAAGCTTTAACTTAGAGTTGACTTAACTGACTTGTAGATACTAGAAAGATTCTGAAGGTTGCATAAAGAGCATAAAATTTGGCCTAAGTTAGAAACCTTGATATCAGCCTAAGATATAAGGTTGTACTTAGTTGAAACTCCAATAGTTTACCACCCCTCATTAGTACTACCCCCCCACCTGTAGATGCTAGTGCTAAGCATAAAACTTGATCAACTTTAGATGGGAATACTTGGTGGGAAAATGGTTATGAAAACCTTGGAATGATGAATCATTCTATTGAAATGTTTTGGACATGTGTTTCCGAACACTTGATGATTTTGGTGATAAAAATGTTGAGGCATGAGCCTTAGCCCTTTTAAAACTGATGGTTGTCTGGATGCGATACCATTCCAATTTTATCGTACAACCACAATACCCGAATATTGGGTAGGGCTTGAATGGAAACTTATATACCTTAGTATTAGCTCCCTCACGGCCAAGGTCTAAGCTGAGGCTACCTTGTGAAGATTGTCCACCTGTGCAGTACCCAAGATGACAGTTGGTCATGGTTGGGAGGCCAAACTCACAGGAGAGGTGCTTATACTAGGGCGTGTAATTGAAAGGTTAGGATTGATTATCCGCATACTGAGTATGGTGAATTCAGGATTTGTTCCTGACGGATGTATCGAATGTTGTGGTGCAAGTTTACAATCTCTGCAGAGTGTCAAACTATTCAAATAGCCGCGTCCGCGGTTATAGACCGTTGGAGTGGCCATACTGTTCCCCCGTCAGACTATTCAAAATGACTTGTGAAATGAATTGAGACGTTGACTTGACCACAACAGAGTTGTGACCTGAGTTGCAAGATCCCACCTAGGAGTTATAAAATTGTGACTAGCTTCGGAACTTAGTAGAGATAAATCTGGCTTTTGCAAAACAACCCTAGAGCCTAGTGTCCTATTATCCAAAAACCCCTTCTACCTGTTAGTATTAGTTTGCGAGTACTTAAAGAGTACTCATGGCTTTGTCCCTGGCTATTCCCATGGCCAGACTATGAAGAGGAGTACCTGGAAGATGGACCCCAGGAAGGTTACGACAACTAGGATCATCTCCCATCGTCAGCATTGCCTGTGACCCCGAAGATGGAGCTTCGCCTACGCTACCATTATTATTACGTATTCCGCTGCTTGAAGTTGTATTAAGAACTGGATCATGAGATCCCTATTTATGTAAGAACTTATGTATCGTTTGTAATGGATGATGTACTATGGTATCCAATTCTGTTATGTCTCACAAAAATGGTAATCCTGGGATTGCGATGTAAAGCATAACAGGCATCTAGGATTGAAAAATCCGGGTGTTGACAGCTCCTTAGCCGAAACTTTCTTAGTGCCGTGGCGGCCAGAATAAAGGAACATCGGGTGCGCCCTAGCCTGGAGTGGCTGCACCCGACGTTTGAGGAAGGTGCGGATGATGTCCACACTTTTCACCTCCTTCTCTGGAACCACCTGGAGGGATTCAACCCGACGATAGAGCTCCTCTATCTCCTCCACCTCGCCCTCTAGGATATGATTCTTCCAAGATCTCTTTTTCAAGATCTCCTGGGTGGAGTCGAAAGGGGAAAGGCCAAAGTCTTGCCCGTCCACTGTGGAATCGTGGATATAAAACCACCTCTTCCGCCAGTATTGGACGGACTCAGACATAGAAAAAGATAAGAAAATAAAATTGGATCGAAGGGAAATGATGCAGCCACCAATCGGATAAACTTCGTCGGAGCCGGACTGCCTGTTCACAGAGTAGAGCTTCCGAAAGAGGCCAAAGTGTGGCTCGATACCGAGCCAGCACTCGCAAAAAGTGATGAAACAGGCGATGTGGAGAAGAGAATTGGGCAAAAGATGGTGGAGTTGGATGCCATAGAAAAACAACAGTCCACGGAGAAAATCGTGGACTGGGAGCGACGGGCCACGAAAAACAAAAGCAATGAACATCACCCGAAACCCTGAGGGGGGGCGGGGAATTACCTCATCGCCGCGGACCGTGACGGCGTCCCTGTCCTGCGGGATCAAACCCACCTCACACAACTTGCACAGGTCGCCCTCGCGCGTCTCCGAGCGCCGCCACCCACCATCGGTGACACGAGTGGCGGCGGTGCCCTTCTTGCCGCCGGCAGCAGCACTAGTGGAGGTCTTCTTTGATTTCCCCATTACAGCGCGACAACAGCGGTGGTGCGAGCGCAAGAAAGAGGAAGGGAATGATCGGAGAACTTCCAGCACGCGGCGAGAAAAGCTCAAGAAAATGGAAGCAGTAGAAAGCAAGTGGCTACGGTGAAAACAAACCACAATTTTTCCCCACAGTTATAAGGATGAAGACGATGAATAGGGACCGTTCATCTGGAATCCCTAGCGCCAGCATCAAATCCAACCATCCACGTGTCAGCACAGCAGTGAACCGTCGCTCGCACGCCGCCCACTACGCACATTAATCGAGGAGACGCCGTAATTCTCGCCATGTCACGCATGACCAGTCAACTCCAAGTCAGAAAGTGGGACCCACGTTTGTCCAGTCACGTCACCTCTGGCGCCGGACGATTGAGGTCACCGATCGTCAGCACCTACGTAATCAAAGCCATACTGGCAACGGTTACAAATCTTTGGCTAAACAACTAAAGTACTCACTCGAATATACGATTCGAGAAACTACTCGGGGGCTACCATCAGGAGTGTTGTCTGCGCACCCAAAGCATGAATAAGGTACTATGCCAATGATCTATTCTTCTAGTCCTACTTTGAGTCTACGACTCCACTATGGACTCGGGGGCTACTCCCATAGGGAGGATTGATTCAAGCATCCGAAAAAATTGTGTCCTATGGACCTGAAGCAAACAATGGCTGAATTAAAGTCTCTGCTCAAGTCTACGACTCGAACAGACACTCGGGGGCTACTCCCATAGGGAGCGCTAGTCGCGCACCCTGTGATTTTTTTGACTGCGATCCTTCGGATCAAAATGCAAAAAAAATTCGGCAACTTTGCCCCAACCAACTCTAAGTGAGTAACGTTCTCCTTGGCCACCCGAAACACCTCCACGGTGGTAAAATTTCGGATGCTATGTCTGTGATGCAAAGATAAGACCTATAGATATCGTCTGATGGCTTGGTAACACACCCGACTGCGCTCTGCTAGTAAAAATCCGTGCCAACAGGCGTGATGAAAATCCCAACGGACGCGTTGGGTACATCATTCGAAAACTACTGGGATTCGACTCCTATAAGACCTCAACGGCCTGAGTCGAATTGCGCCAGCATCTGTTCCGGGTTTGAGTCTAGGGACTCAAATCTGAAGAAGATCGTGTTGTTTTGTCCTAAGACAGTTAACTGACCCTGATCCATCGGGAGAGTAAGGCACAAACATCAACAATCCCTACATACTAAAATCATTCTCCGATGAACAGAAACAGCTGCACCCAAAAGATTGAAGAGTCCTCAGCCGAATCTACGATTCGACTGAGCACTCGGGGGCTACTGACATGGTTATACCCTATGGGTACACGACATCAGCATACCTGGTCCAGACCAAGGAAGGCCCACGAGAATATACGTGTCCCATGAAGATTTCCGGGTGGCCCAAGCCCATGACGTCCTCGGATCCTTGGAGAGCAAGACTAGAACAGATAGAATATTCAAAGGGGGCAAACCCTAAACCTGTAACCGACTCGATCTATGCCCGGAACCTGTCTATCTCTATATAAAGGCTAGAAGGGCATGATCTAGATCTCTCTCTCACCTCACCGCATACACACCTCCACGCCAGATTGCATCTGCGCACCCCTGTAACTTTCGGTTCTGCCATAATCAAGAGCAGACAAGCAGGAGTAGGGTTTTCCCTTCGGGGGCCTGAACCTGGGTAAATCTCGTGTCCTCTGGTTGCTTGTCTGTTAACCGTTCCACGATCTCCAGCACCCCCATCTTCTCCAAAACCCAAGCTCATAACAATGGGCATTGATAAGATTAAACCTCGTCATGTGGGGTTATCTAGATGGGGAATGCGAACTTTAAGGAGTGCTGTTATAGTCCTACCATGAATTAGATTTGTCCAACCGGAGAGTAGTTCAGAGTAGCATTAATGAAGATAAGATATTTATATGAGAGTGTTCACTAGTGAAAGTATGATCCCTAGGACTTATTTCTAAGCATTGAAACACCGTTTACAACTAGATCTGTTGCATGTTTGCTTGATGCCATCTTTATTTCAGATTTCCATTAGTCTCTTCCTCCCCGTCAAGCTCTTTTATGGCACCATTGTCTTATAATCATCCATATTACTTGTATTTCACTATCTCTTCGCCGAACTAGTGCACCTATACACGTGACAAGTGCATTGGGTGTGTTGGGGACACAAGAGACTTCTTGTATCCTGATTGTAGGGTTGCTTGAGAGGGATACCTTTGACCACTTCCTCCCTGAGTTAGATAAACCTTGGGTAATCCATTTAAGGGAAACTTGCTGCTGTTCTACAAACCTCTGCACTTGGAGGACCAACAACTGTCTACAAGAATAGAAGCGTGCATAGACATCAAGATCTTTTCTGGCGCCGTTGTCGGGGAGGTAAGGTAAAAGGTACTCACATCCTCTGGCTACTAAGCTATCTTCTAGTACTGTTGCTGGTGTGTGAGTGTTCGAAGTTATTTCCTTTATATTCTGAAATTATATCTTTTTGTTTCTTGTTTTCACTAGTTATGCTTAATGGAAAACAAAAAAAAATTAGAGGGATTTATAGTATTTATCTTGAGTTAGGACATGAAGTGTTTAAAGAGAAAATTAAAAAACCTATGGAACTTTATTTGCATGCTAATAACAATGTTATTAGTATGAATTTATTTAACATTATTATTGCTACTGCTATGGAAACGTCTAAGCTTGGGGAAGCTAGTTTTTATGAAAATGATATTTTTAGTTCCCCGGCTTTGGAAGATATCTATTCTATTGCTTATGATGATGCCATACCTCCAATATATGATGATTACAATGATGAATATGATATTTTCAGTCCACCTACTATTGAGGAGAAAAATCATTATGATTACAATATACCTCCTATATTTGATGACTATGGTGATGAGAATATTAATGATGGATATTTTGTTGAATTTGCTCCCACTACAATTAATGAGAATGACTATGCTTATGTGTGAGAGTAATAATTATTATATGCATGTGGCTCATGATAATAATGTTTTATGTGATAGTTATATTGTTAATTTTATTCATGATGCTACTGAAAGTTATTATGATATAGGGAAACATGGTTTTATGAATCTCAATAATATTAAGTTTCCCCTCTGTATGTTGAAAATTTTGAAGTTGCACTTGTTTTGATTTCCTATGCTCGTTGCTTTGTGCTTTCATGACTTGTTTCTTGACAAGATTATTTTTCATAGGAAGTGGGTTATACTTAAATGTGTTTTGGATTTTCTTCTTGATTCTCTCTTTTACTTCAATTCATATTTCTTATATGAGCATCATCGATCATGCCTAACTTAAAGGCGTTAAAGAAAAGTACTAATTGGGAGATAACCCAAATTTTGGTAGGTTTTTCTTTTGTTGAGTATTGGAAGTTATTACTTCTGTAATAACCTCTCCTTATCCTTTTTGTGTGGTTTTTGTGCCAAGAATAACCTCTAATGAGAGAGAAGTAAGATTTGGGGAAGTTGCTGTCCCGAAACAGATTTCTATGCTTCACTGTAAAAATTCGTGAAAAAACACTGTACATCGGATTGAGATATAATTTTCTCATATTATGACCCAGATTGTTATCTAACTTTTGTTAGTTCAATACTTTCCGATTTGAGCAACAGAAGGTCTTCGAAAAAATTGGTTTTTACTTGCTGGTCTGTTTTGACAGATTTCTTCCATTATTTGCATTTGCCTCTTTATCGGTTTCTTTTTGATTTCTTCTTGATCACCTGAGCTTTTTAAAGGAATTGCTACAGTATCTTGTGTTTTTAATGAAAGTTTTTCTATGTTGAAACTAAAACCAAAGGTTTATTATCTTGAATGCACTAATGTTGCTAATAAAGATTGTGTGAAGTTTTGTATGAAGGAAATTTTCAAGTGTAGGGAAAGGATGATCTGATGAGATGAAGAATGGACAAAAGCTCAAGTTTGGGGATGCCACCCCGTGTCACCCCAAGAAATATTCAAGAGGTACAAGCGTCAAAGCTTGGGGATGCCCAGGGCATCCCCTTCTTCATCAATAAAAATCTCAGTTCTCTTTCTAGACACTTCGTTTTTATTGTTTCATGCACTGTTGTGTTGTTCTTGGAGCGTCTTAGTTTTCGTTTTTGGTTTTAGTTTGCTTAGTTTTATTTAATAAAGTAGTTGGACCCCCGCTTTCGCTATGTTGTTTCAAATAAGTTGATTGGTGTTGGAAAAGAGTAGAGAGTTTATGCTTAAGTGGTACAAAAGGGAGCTTGTTTTGACTATGACTTAGACTTTATCATGTCATGCTAGATGTTTCTTTGACCTTATGGTTAGTGATTATTGCTATAGCATGACTTGTTCCAAACAATTGAGATTTCTTAATGTGCCTTGAAAGAATCATGCATTGTTTTAGCATACAAAAGCATAATATTGTGGTATTCTCCTTTGATGCTTTGTTTGAGTTGACTTGGCACATGCTTACACCATGTTATGACTATGAAACAGTAACCTTACCCTCTATGATCATTTAGTTTTTGACTTGTGATACCACTTTATGCTTTGATTGGTAATGTTTTGCCGCTCTGCATGATTATGGCCATTATTGCTCTCTTAGTTGGTCCCTCCCAGACTTTTGCTAGCCTCCACTTGTATTGAGTAAGCTCTACTCATGCATCCAACTCCCAAGGAACCAAGTTATTCCAAAGAGTCCACTATAAATTCCTATGCATGGTGTGTTACACCATTCCAAGTATATTCTTGTTTTATCTATCTTCCAAATTAAACTTGTGATGTGAAAATTAGTGATTAAAGCTCTCACAAACTTGATGGTACACTTTATTTTTCTTGCCCCTAATAAACTTGAACCATTGTGTCATCTATGTTGTATATGCTTGCAGTTATAAGTTAGGAATTAGAAGAACCGTGCTATCATGGGGAACGCTTTGAACACCTGTAAATATGTACCCAGTTGATATCATGCTCTTTTGTTTATGGATGTTGGCGCTGTGAAATAAAATGGGAGCTTGTAAGTCCATGGAGTTATGTATATGTGTTAGAGAAACGCCTGGGACGCTAGCCTAAGCCATGCCTAATCATGGTGGAAACTTGTAGCATCACCATAGTGAGAAATCCATGAAGGGGTACCCCGCTAGCGGTTCTCTATGATACACATATACTTACAATGACAAGAACTTGCTTGTGACTAAAGTTGAGTAGCATGAAGAACGACCCTCGTACTCAAGGGACATTAGATTGCTAACTTATGATTTGTCAAGCATATACTCCATATTTTGTTCACTTTAACCTTAATCACTTCAAGATGCTTATGATAGGGGCAATGAGAGCTGAAAGCTAACAAGTACCATAATTTTTGGAAGCTCTTTATGAAATTTGAAATCCCTGCTTACCCTTGTTAAGGGCCTTTCTTCCTACTTTTATATTGAATCTCCACATTCTATCTTTATGCACTAATTGCCTGTCAGAGAGACCTTTGTTGGGAACCCCAAGAGCAAGGTACGATGAGCACAACAACAAGCTTTCCCTCAGTAGAGACCAAGGTTATCGAACCATAAGGATCAAGGAAACGTCACACAGGTGTTGCAAGCAACACGGAGACCTGCACAACACAAACTCAAGACTTTGCCCCAATGAATTAGTAAGGTTTTCAAGCTCACCGGTTTGCTTTAACAAAGGATTAAACGTATGGTGTCGAAGGTAATGGTTTGCAGCAAGTAAACAAGTAACAGTGGAAGATGTATCAATGGTAAAGATTGGACCGGCGTCCATAGTTCACTAGAGGTGCTCTCCTTAGATAAACAACATGACATGAAGGGTACAAAAATTACAGGGGCAATTGACAAGAACTGAGCAAGGCATAACAATGCAATTACTAGTCAGAAAGATCCTATGAGATTCGATTGGGAAATACAACAAGATACATAGACCGCCATCCAACTGCATCTATGATTATAATTCCACCTTCAGGTTATCATTTGAACCCCCTCTAGTATTAAGTTGCAAGCAACAGACAACTACTTTAAGCAAAGTGTGTAAGGTAAACAGTCCACATGTTCCATGAACAAGAGACCGTTGTTTTCTCCCTAGTAGCAACAGCACATCTACAGCTGAAGAGATTATTGTCATTTCCCTTGGAAACTAGAGGCATGAACCCACTATCGATCATAAATACCCCCTCTTGGAGTCACTAGCAACTACTTGGCCAAGATAGCTACTAACAACGGGGAGCATGCAATATCACAAACAACACAGACATGATAGAATCATAAACACAAAACCATTAATAAAACTAACATAATAATCTCAATATCCATCGGATCCCCGCAAACACAACATGCATGATTAAAAATAGATTAGATCTTGATCATGAACGGAGCTCACAATATCTATACATGAAAGCACAAAGGAGGAGATACAACCATCTAGCTACTACATGGACCCATAGTACAAGTGGAACTACTCATGCATCATACCGGAGAGAAGGCCTCCGGGATGATCTCCCCTCTGGCAGGGTGCCGGGAAGAACTTTAGATCACCCCGATCTAGGGACGACGATGATGGCGGCTACAAAAGGTTTCGTGGAGATTTGATTGGGTACTTAGGGTTTCTGCATCGGGGGCTTCTTATAGGCGAAGGGGGAGGCCGAGGAGGCGGCCAGGGGGGCAAACCCTACCTAGGCGTGGGGCAGGGCCCACTTGCGCCTAGGGGGGTTTGGTCGCCCTAGCCCGCTTCTTCGTCTCCCCTCTGGACTTCTTGTTCCCCACGGAAAGTTATTGACTTTGAAGTTTGTCCCGTCCAATTCCGAGAATATTTCTTTACTAGCTTTTCTGAAACCAAAAACAGCAGAAAACAGGCAACTGGCACTGTGGAAACTTGTTAATAGGTTAGTACCAGAAAACATGTAAAAAGTGCCTCAAAGTGTAGACAAAGCAAAGAAAAGTAGATACTAAACAAGCATGGAGCGTTAAAAATTATAGATACGTGTCTGATGTATCAAGCATCCCCAAGCTTAACTCCTGCTCGTCCTCGAGTAGGTAAGTGATAAAAAGAATAATTTTTGAGGCGACATGCACCCTCACAATAAATATCCAACCATTTGCAAGCATTGAAAGCTGGGATCAAAGAATTCTAAACATGTGCATGAAATATGGAGTTCTAACAATAGGACATAGTAACTATGCATGCAACATGACAAGCTACAAACAAAGATCATGAATAAAATGCATTGAAAAACATTTGTTTGTTTCCCATACAGAAAACATAGCATAGTGGCAATCAGCTTGTCCCTCATAGAGTAGCAAATAGATGCAAAGGACACCTTCAAAGTTCACAAGGGTGACTAGAAACAAATAGCACAAGAACAAATAATATCACAATATGCATCAATCAATAAGCTTTGAAACACTACACACAGAATGGCAACTATGCTCTCTTAATGGTGCCTAAAGGTAGAAGGTGGAGACTCAATAGTGGTGGAAGAAAAGCCTTTTATAAAGGAAGAAGGGATTTCAAGTTTCTAAAAGAGCTTCCAAAAATTATGGTACTTGTTAGCTTATAGCCCTCATTGCTCCTATCATAAGCATCTTGAAGTGATTAAGGTTAAAGTGACAAAGATGGAGTATATGCTTGACGAAGTATAAGTTGGCAATCTCAAGTCCCTTGAATACAAGGGCCACACATCATGCTACTCAACTTTGGTCACCTGTAAGTTCTTGTCATTGTAAGTATTTGCATATCATTGAGAACCGCCAACGGGGTACCCCTTTCACATGGTACAGGAGCTTTCCCATAACCAAAATGACAAGGCCAGAAGACAATGAGCATCTCAGGAATCTTCTTATTTACCATGGGAATATGATGTTTTTTCTCTCTTTCCTCTTTCTCAGTGTGTCTCTCTTTTTTATAAGAAGAATGCTTCATAGATGTCACTATGGTGATGCTGCAAGTTTCCACCATGATTAGGAATGGCTTAGGCTAGCGGCCCAGGCGTTTCTCTAACACAGGATACAAACTCCATGGACTTACAAGTTCCCTCTTTATTTCCCACTGGTGACATCCATAGACAATAGAGCATGATATCAACTGAGTACAAAGTACAAGTGCAATGTTGAAAATGTTCCCTGTGATAGCACGGTTCTGCTAATTCCAACGTATAAGTGCAAGCATATACAACATAGATGACATAATGGTTCAAGTTTATTAGGGGCAAAGAATATAAAGTGTGCCAACAAGTTTGTGAGGGCTTTAATCACTAAGTTTTCACATAACAAAATAATTTTTAATTGGAAGATAGTTGAAAGCAAGAATATACTTGGAATGGTGTAACACACCATGCATATGAGTTTATAGTGGACACTTTGGAATAACTTGGTTTCTTGGGAGTTGGAAGCATGAGTAGAGCTTACTCATACAAGTGGAGGCTAGCAAAAGACTGGGAGCAACCAAATAAGAGAGCAATAATGGCCATAATCATGCAGTGCAACAAAGCATTAATAATCAAAGAATAGAGTGGTACTACAAGTCAAGGACTAAATGATCATAGAGGCTAATGGTGACTTGTCATAGTCATAACATGGTGTGAGCATGTGCCAAGTCAACCCAAGCAAAACATCAAAGAAGAATACCACAATACTATGCTTTTGCATGCTAAAACAATGCATAATTTCTTCAAGGCACACTAAGAAATCCCAATTGTTTGGAACAAGACATGCTACAACAATAATCACTAAGCATAATGTCAAAACAACACCTAGCATGTCATGCTAAAGTCTAAGTCACAGTCAATGCAGGCTCCTCTTGTACTTAAGCAAGAACTTACTACTCCTTTCCAACACCAAGCAACTTATTTGCAAACAACACAGCGAGAACGGGGGTCCAATCTACTCAAGAAAACTAAACAAAGTAAGCAAAGCAAACAAAAGCTAAGACGCTCCAAGAACAACACAACTATGCATGAAACAATAAAAATGAAGTGTCTAGACAGACCTAAGCTTTTTATTGATGAAGAAGGGGATGCCTTGGGCATCCCCAAGATTTGACACTTGTACCTCTTGGATATTTCTTGGGGTGACACCATGGTGGCATCCCCAAGATTGAGCTTTTGTCCATTCTTCATCTCATTGCATCATTCTTTCTCTACACCTAAAATTTTTCCTTCATACAGAACTTCACACAATCTTCATTAGCAACATTAGCTTATTCAAAAATATTAGACCTCTGACAAAGCTTTGGAACAGCAAGTATTTTCACTAAAAACACAAGCTACTATAGTAACTCCTTCAAAAATATCAATTCACCTAAAGATAACTCAAAAAGGAATCAATAAGAAGCAAATGCAAATAATGGCAGAAATCTGTCAAAACAGACCAGCAGGTAGAAATCGATTTTTTCGAACATATTCTGTTGCTCAAATAAAAAAGTGTTGAACTAACGAAAGTTATCTAACATACTGGGGATTTATTCGTAATTTTTCAGCTCAATCCGAGTTACAGAGACTCCTGATGATTTTTTTTGCTGGAGGACAGAAATCTGTTTTGGGACAACAACTACCCAAATCTTACTTCCCTCTCATTAGAGGTCATTCTTGGCACAAAAAGCAAACAGAAAGGATAAGGAGAGGTCATTACTAAAGTAATAACTTCCAATACTCAAGGAAACTCTTGGGTTATCTCCCAACAAGTACTTTTCTTTAATGCCTTTAAGTTAGGCACAAGAAGCAAGAAGAATCAAGTATTTTCAAATGAAGAAGCATTAACATCAATACTTGCAAAATCTTCAACTATGAAAGATATCTCATCCAAATGGGTTTTGGAGGATCCCTTCTCATCTCTCTTTGGTCTACTACTTTCATCAAAAAGATTTTTAGGAGCAATCCAATCAAAATTCTTTTCAAGGGCTTCATGCATTCCAGCAAGCTTAAAGGGTATGGGTATATTAAATTCCTCTCTAGGCTTAGTTTTATCATAAATACCCACAACATCTACACTTGAAACTAGCATATTGAAACGTTCAAAGACCTTCTTGGCTTCCCTAGCAACATCATGAAACTCTTTTGATAAAGTTTCAAAGATGAATTCTCTCTTTTCAGCATTCTTTTCTTCTTTTAGTTTTAGAAACAAAAATTGCATGAAGGGGTTAAGGCTAACAAACCTAGCCTCCAACATATGAACTAAAGAAGCTGCGGCAATCTCATAATTAGGAGCAAGTTCTGCTATAGATTTATCCTCAATATCCTCATGCTTGCTAACATGATTAAAAAAATTCTTCAATATTGTCTTTCCCAATTATGGAGCCACTACCTATCGCAAGATCTTTCAGGGCGAACTTGGGGAACAACATGGTGAGCTAGAGAAAGGTGGCAACTATAGTAGGAACTAATTTTTTTGTGTTTTTTGAATAAGGCAAGCAAACCAAACTAGACTAATTTTTTTTGGGTTTTTTTGAAAAGAGGCAAACAAAACCAAGCAAAAGAAGCAAAGAAAACTAAAAACAAAGTAAATAGCAAGGAAGTGGAAGAATCCCCTAGTGAATACGTCCTTATCCTCCCCGGCAACGGCGCCAAAAAGCTTGATTGCCTGTTAGAGAGGCCTTTGTTGGGAACCCCAAGAGCAAGGTATGATGAGCACAGTAGCAAGCTTTCCCTCAGTAGAGACCAAGGTTATCGAACCAGAAGGAGGAAGGAAACATCACACAGGTGTTGCAAGCAACGCGGAGCCCTGCACAACACAAACTCAAGACTTTGCCCCCATGAATCAGTGAGGTTGTCAAGCTCACCGGTTTGCTGTAACAAAGGATTAAACGTATGGTGTGGAAGGTAATGGTTTACAGCCAGTAAACAAGTACAAGTGGAAGATGTATCAATGGTAAAGACTGGACCAGGGTCCATAGTTCACTAGAGGTGCTCTCCTTAGATAAACAACATGGCATGAAGGGTAAACAAATTATTACAAGGAAATTGACAGGAACTGAGCAAGGCATAACAATGCAATTACTAGTCAGAAAGATCCTATGAGATTTGATTGGGCAATACAACAAGATACATAGACCGCCATCCAACTACATCTATGACTAGACGTCCACCTTCAGGTTATCATCCGAACCCCCTCCAGTATTAAGTTGCAAGAAACAGACAACTACTTTAAGCAAAGTGTGTAAGGTAAACAGTCCACATGTTCCATGAACAAGATACCATTGTTTTGTCCCTAGTAGCAACAACACATCTACAACCGAAGAGATTATTGTCACTTCCCTTGGAAACTAGAGGCATGAACCCACTATCGAGCATAAATACCCCCTCTTGGAGTCACTATCAACTACTTGGCCAAGATAGCTACTAACAACGGAGAGCATGCAAGATCACAAACAACTACTTGATGACTCGGTTCCACTTGTCATGGGCATGGAGATGCTATTCCAACTTACACAGACTAGGCTAAAGAGTTTAGAGAGTCGGATTGACCCATATTGAGGTACAACGAACTAGCTGTCATTTGTATATCTCAATCAATGTAATCCTTAGACCTGAGATTGTTGCATAGCCCGAGTTGAGGATCACCGACGTAGGTTCTGTCAAACGCTGATCCGTAACTGGTTAGTTATAAAGGCAGAGTTCGGGTCGACTGAGAATCAAGCTGCGTGATGTGAATAACCAAGATGGGATTTTGCCCCTCCACTCGGAGAGATATTCTCTGGGCCCTCTCGTGAGATATGATTCGGAAAGCATGGCCATGCACGACTCGGTTAAGTGTTAACCAAGGCGATCGACTAAGAGTTAGTCGGGTGAATCACTTATCTCGGATCGAGAAGAGAGTCGGACTATTTAAGGGATGACATATATTCGCCTATAGTCTGACAAGGTATATCGTGAGGCAAAAGGGACTCGGACGTAAGTCGCATTGGAAAGGCAAGTCGTCATGACTCTTTGGTACTTGGGAGTCGGCACGTTCTGCTAGGAGCCGCTACCGACTGATCGATTGTGAGTCGGACTCCAATCGTGTCCAAGTAGCCATGAGCCTGCAGGGTCACACACTTAAGAGCGGGAGCAAGTTCGGATCGGATCTGAACATGTAATCTGGTTGGGTTGGACCTTAACCTGATTAGGACTGAGTTAGTGAGTTGGACTCACGGTGACTAGTGTTATATGGGCTTTAGTGAATAGGTCACGCGAGCAGAGCCCACGTTCACTCCCTATATATAGTGGAGCACCTTAACCCAAAAAGGTTAATCGTTGTTCGGTTAGGTCATTCCATGTGTTGGAAACCCTAGCTCCATAGCATTCCAGCCGCCATAACGAACCTAGCAGTTCGCCGCCGGTTCTCCTCCTTGTACGTGTGGATACCAGCAGAGGTGCTGTGCGATCAGCACCAGGACGATCAGATCGTGAGGACTGCACTGCATCAACTAACGCGCTTCATCAGTAATCCGCAACCGCGCGTCTAGTGGTAAACCTCGTGGCCTTCTATCTCAACTAGATCTAGGGATCACCACGTTAGAGGAAAAATTTGTTTTATCTCTGCGTGGCCCAACAGTGGTATCAGAGCGATAGCTTCTGGTTTTAGGCTCGAGATCTCGCATATGTGATATGCGGTAGGATGTAGATGAGATCTATGTGCTGTTTTGGTGGTCGATCTATGAGATATATCGGTTTTGTACGAAGTTGATTGGATCAACTGTGCTCGGGGAATGGTAGATCTGATTTCCGTGATCATACTGCTGAGGTCGTGGAACGACATACCCCTATCGGCCGGCTTCCGCCATCAGGGTAGACTGTCGGCGCCGCCGGCTTCGCCCTGTCGTAGCGCCTTAGATGTCGTTGCGAGTTTCACAACGCCGGTAGATATTGTATCTATGCATAACTTGTTTTTGCAGGAAGTTGTGAATGGTATGGTTCATGTGCATGTGATGTATGTGTGTAATCCATACGTGATCTGCAAATCACGGTTTATGTCAGCCGGCTGGAGCCTAGGGGCTGTCATTTTATTGTATAACGACCTGCGTGTCGGATTCTCTATGTAATTTACTTTACTAAGCTAGTGTAGCTGTTTGGAGAACCCGGAAGGCATGCAAGGCATTGTACATGTCGGCGACATGGAGTAAGACGGCAAGTCACAAGAGTTGGCACGGGTCGTATTACATGCTTTGTGGAGATGGAGATCGCCATGAAGAGATCCATACCATTTCACATTATAATTGCTTTATTTTCTATTATTG
This sequence comes from Avena longiglumis, assembly GCA_030063025.1. Classification (NCBI taxonomy): domain Eukaryota; kingdom Viridiplantae; phylum Streptophyta; class Magnoliopsida; order Poales; family Poaceae; genus Avena; species Avena longiglumis. Next base: position 341,380,581 of record CP125978.1, on the reverse strand, counting down.
TTATGTCTCAGTTTTACCTCTATTAGATAGTCGGTAAAATTTAATCCCTCAAAGAAGGTCTAGTCGGTTTTCCCGCCAGTGTTTGCACCATCACAAGTCGGACATTTTTGGTAGTGGGCTCATAAAATTGAGGTGCTGCCAATTCTTTCCGACTAGGTGGGTTCGAGTCGGACTCTTACTGCAGAAACACTCGGTAAGCTAGATGGGTCTATCACAACGGTTATGGTACTCGGGGAAAAGTCGGATGGGAGCCGGGGCATGTGATGCCACCCATCCAACAGGAGTCGCATGAGATGCGATTGACAAGGAGTTGTCTACCTAGATCACTTGACGGCTAGCGGTGATGCTAAATCTCACTAGCCGACTTGCTTATTTAGTATCCTGATTCACTAAGCAACCATCGGAGGGGTGTTGGTTCTAGTGGGAGCATAAAATATTAAAATATTTAATATGCTTGCTCTTTTATGAATACATGTATTAAGTGTTTTGCATATTTTCTGTTGTAGATCATGGCACCAAGTAGCAGTCACTCTCAGATATCCGGTTTTGCGTTGAGAACCATTCTTGAGAAAGATAAACTAAACAACACTAATTTTACCAACTAGCATCGAAATCTGAGAATTGTTCTCAAACAAGAAAAGAAGGACCATGTCCTAGACAACCCACTTCCAGATGAGCCAAATGAGAATGCGACTGTCACAGCCACCAATGCCTACCGTCGGGCTAAGGATGAATCCACGGATATTAGCTGTCTTATGCTTGCTCACATGGAACCGGACTTGCAAAAGCAGTTCGAGCATGTTGAGGCCTACGATATGATCGAAAGCCTCAAAAGTATGTTCCAGGCTCAGGCGAAGACTGAGAGGCATCAAGTCTCTCAGGCTTTGCTGAGTTGCAAGCTTAAGGATGGTGATCTACTGAGTCCGCATGTGATCAAAATGGTTGGTTACGTGCAGTCTCTGGAGAGGCTTGGCTACCCCATAAGCGAAGAGTTCGCTACGGATATAATTCTAAACTCTCTTCCTAGTGCATATGGGCAGTTCATTTCGAACTACCACATGCATGGTATGGATAAGAAGCTCACTGAATTACATGGGATGCTCAAGCAGGCAGAGGCGGATCTAAAGAAGGGCACCAGTCAAGTGTTGATGGTGCAGAATAAGGCTAAGTTCAAGAAGAGTTCTTGGACTAAGAAGAAGGCTAAGTCAGGAGGAAATCAGGCTCAAGACCCGGTCCCAAGCGCTTCCTCAGGGACTAAACCATCTCCTTCAGCCGTATCCACTTGCTTCTACTGCAAGGCGGATGGCCACTGGAAGAGGAACTATAGCAAGTACTTGGCCGACAAAGCCAAGAGTGGAGGTATGACTTCCGACTCAGGTACACTTGTTTGCACTGTTATAGACATATATCTTGCTGATGCACCTAATAGTTCTTGGGTATATGATACCGGATCAGTTATTCACATCTGCAACTCGTTGCAGGGACTGGTAAGAACTAGGAGTGTAGCAAGAGGCGAGGTTGATATTCGAGTCGGCAACAAAGCAAGAGTTGTTGCGTTGGAAGTCGGCACGATGCAACTTCATTTACCTTCTAGATTCATTATGGAACTGAATAATTGTTATTATGTTCCGATTGCTCGATCGAAACATTATTTCTGCTTCATGTTTGATGAGGCAAGGCTATGAGTCGAATATCAAGAATAATGGTTGTTCTTTGTATTTGAATGATATGTTTCACGGCTTTGCACCCGTCCAGGACGGGTTATTTATTTTGAATCTTGATGGTGAGTCGGTTTATAACATAAATGTTAAAAGGTTGAAACCAAATGATCTGAATATGACTTACTTTTGGCACTGTCGGCGGTCATATAATTTGGAAACGCATGAAGAAGCTCCATGATGATGGACTCCTAACTTTGTTCGACTTGGAGTCGTTCGAGACATGCGAATCTTGCCTACTCGGCAAAATGACCAAGACACCTTTTGCAAAGAGTTGCGAAAGGGCGTCCGGCTTGTTGGGTCTAGTACATAGTGATGTATGTGGACCAATGAGCACGACAGCCAGGGGTGGTTATGAGTACTTCATTACCTTCACTGATGATTTGAGTAGGTATGGATATATCTACTTGATGAAACATAAGTCGGAAGCCTTTGAAAAGTTCAAAGAATTCCAGAATGAAGCACAGAATCAACTCGGCAAGAAAATAAAGTTTCTTCGGTCGGACCGAGGAGGCGAGTACATGAGCCATGAGTTTGATGACCATCTGAAAAGTTGTGGAATAGTTCCTCAAATTACTCCGCCAGGAACGCCGCAAAGGAACGGTGTTTCGGAAAGGTGGAATCGGACCTTGTTGGACATGGTACGGTCAATGATGAGTCGGACAGATCTGCCTTTATCATTTTGGGGTTATTGTCTAGAAACAGCGGCGTTCACACTAAACAGAGTACCATCAAAATCGGTAGAGAAGAAACCGCATGAGATGTGGACAGGCAAAAAGCCAAGTTTGTCTTTTCTTAAGATTTGGGGTTGTGAAGCATTTGCCAAGCGACTTCAGTCGGACAAGCTTACAACCAAGTCGGATAAATGTATTTTCGTGGGGTATCCGAGGGAAACCTTGGGTTACTTCTTCTACAACCGAGAAGAGGGCAAAGTGTTTGTCGCTCGGAACGGTGTCTTCCTTGAGAAAGAGTTTCTCAGTCGGGGAGTAAGTGGGAGCACGGTGCAACTCGAAGAAATTCAAGAGGAACCGGCTAGTAGCGAGTCGGCAAAAACCTTGGAGGTTGAGCCGGTCGTGGTAGCTGAGCCGGCAGCAGCACCTGTACTACGAAGATCGACAAGATTACAAAGTGTTCGTGATGTGTTCTTTGTTAGCGGTGATGAGCAAAATTATTCGGAAGCGATGGTGGGATCTGATTCCGAGTCATGGCTTAGAGCCATGAGATCCGAGATAAAGTCCATGGATGAAAATCAAGTTTGGAACTTGGTTGATCTGCCAGACGGTGCAAGACCCGTCGAGTGCAAATGGGTCTTTAAGAATAAAACTGATATGGATTGAAATGTTTCAATCTATAAAGCACGCCTTGTCTCGAAGGGGTTCCGAAAAGTTCAAGGAGTTGATTACGACGAGAGTTTCTGGCCCGTAGCGATGCTTAAATCAGTTCGGATCATGTTAGCTATAGCGGCCTATTTCGATTACGAGATATGGCAGATGGATGTCAAAACGGCTTTCCTTAACGGAAATTTAACCGAGGACGTGTATATGATACAACTTGAGGGTTTTGTCGATCCAGCTAATGCTGACAAGGTGTGCAAACTTCAGAAATCCATTTATGGATTGAAGCAAGCATCTCGGAGTTGGAATATTCGCTTTGATGAGGTAGTCAAATCGTTTGGCTTCATCAAGAGTGATCATGATTCTTGTTTGTACAAGAAGTTTAGTGGGAATAAAGTAAATTTTATAATCTTATATGTGGATGACATATTACTGATTGGAAATGATGTCCAGATGTTGCAAGAAACCAAGGAATCATTGGAAAGGAGTTTGTCAATGAAAGACTTGGGTGAGGCAACATACATCCTCGGAATCCGGATCTATAGAGATAGATCAAGGAGGCTCATTGGATTGAGTCAGAGTACTTATTTGTACAAAGTGTTGAAGAAGTTCAACATGGAATCGTCTAAGAAGGGGTTCTTACTGATGTCCCATGGTGTAAAACTTAGCAAGACTCAGTGTCCTTCGACAACTGATGAGCGAAGTCGGATGAGTGCGATTCCATATGCTTCTGCAGTCGGATCATCATGTAAGCCATGATTTGTACTAGGCCGGATGTTTCCTATGCTCTTAGTGTTGTGAGCAGATACCAGGCTGATCCTGGAGAGATCCACTAGACATCGGCTAAAAATATCCTAAAGTACTTGAGAAGGACTAAGGATATGTTCTTGGTTTATGGTGGTGAAGATGAACTCAGTGTAAAGGGTTACACAGATGCGAGTTATCTTACCGACTCTGATGATTCTCGTTCGCAATCCGGATACGTGTTTATTATAAACGAAGTTGCTGTGAGCTGGAAGAGTTCCAAGCAAGAGAATGTGTCTGCGTCTACAACAGAGGCTGAGTATATTGCTGCCTCGGAGGCAGCAAAGGAAGTTGTTTGGATGAGGAATTTACTCATGGATCTTGGTGTGGTTCAGGGATCGTCCAATCCATTGGACGTGTATTGTGAAAACAATGGTGGTATTGCACAAGCCAAGGAACCTAGACAGCACCAGAAGAACAAGCACATACTCATGCGGTACCACGTGATTCGCCAGTTCGTGGATCAGGGTGATATCAAGTTATGCAAGGTACACACGGATGCAAATATTGCGGATCCGCTGACAAAGCCGTTACCCCAACCGAAGCATGAGGCGCACCTGAGAGCCATGGGCATTAGATGCTTAGACATGTGATGTCGAAAGATTTACTCTAGTGCAAGTGGGAGACTGTTGGGAATATGCCCTAGAGGCAATCATGTTTGATGATATTTCCCATTGTATTCATAAAGATATTAAGTAGTCCTTGTATAAACATCTGATGTGTATCATTGAATATGTGATTCGGTTGTGGAACTATGCATTCATGTTGTTTGTACTAAATATCCTTGGTCATTGAGGTCGTGTTGGACACACAACTTAGACCAATGTGAAAGTTGGTTTGATGACTCGATTCCACTTGTCATGGGCATGGAGATGCTATTCCAACTTACACGGACTAGGCTAAAGATTTTAGCGAGTCAGATTGACCCATATTGAGGTACAACGAACTAGCTGTCATTTGTATATCTCAATCAATGTAATCCTTAGACCTGAGGTTGTTGCATAGTCTGAGTTGAGGATCACCGACTTAGGTTCTATCAAACACTGATCTGTAACTGGTCAGTTATAAAGGCAGAGTTCGGGTCGACTGAGAATCAAGTTGCGTGATGTGAATAACCAAGATGGGATTTTGCCCCTCCACTTGGAGAGATATTCTCTGGGCCCTCTCGTGAGATATGATTCGGAAAGCATGGCCATGCACGACTCGGTTAAGTGTTAACCGAGGCGATCGACTAAGAGTTAGTCGGGTGAATCACTTATCTCGGATCAAGAAGAGAGTCGGACTATTTAAGGGATGACATATATTCGCCTATAGTCTGACAAGGTATATCGTGAGGCAAAAGGGACTCGGACGTAAGTCACATTGGAAAGGCAAGTCATCATGACTCTTTGGTACTTGGGAGTCGGCACATTCTGCTAGGAGCCGCTACCGACTGATCGATTGTGAGTCGGACTCCAATCGTGTCCAAGTAGCCATGAGCCTGCGGGGTCACACACTTAAGAGCGGGAGCAAGTTCAGATTGGATCTGAACATGTAATCTGGTTGGGTTGGACCTAAACCTGATTAGGACTGAGTTAGTGAGTTGGACTCACCGTGACTAGTGTTATATGGGCTTTAGTGAATGGGTCGCGCGAGCAGAGCCCACATTCACTCCCTATATATAGTGGAGCACCTTAACCCAAAAGGTTAATCATTGTTCGGTTAGGTCATTCCATGTGTTGGAAACCCTAGCTCCACAGCAGTCCAGCCGTCGTTACGAACCTAACAGTTCACCGCCGGCGCTCCTCCTTGTACGTGTGGATACCAGCAGAGGTGCTGTGCGATCAGCACCAGGACGATCGGATCGTGAGGACTGCACTGCATCAACTAACGCGCTTCATCAGTAATCCGCAACTGCGCGTCTAGTGGTAAACCTCGTGGCCTTCTACCTCAGCTAGATCTTGGGATCACCACGTTAGTGGAAAAAGTTTTGTTTTATCTCTGCGTGGCCCAACAATATAAGGTTTCGTGGAGATTTGATCGGGTACTTAGGGTTTCTGCATTAGGGGCTTCTTATAGGCGAAGGGGGAGGACGAGGAGGCGGCCATGGGGGCCAAACCCTACCAAGGCACGGGGCAAGGCCCACCCGTGCCTAGGGGGGTTTGGTCGCCCTGGCCCGCTTCTTCGTCTCCCCTCTGGACTTCTTGTTCCCCACAGAAAGTTATTGACTTTGATGTTTGTCCCGTCCAATTACGAAAATATTTCTTTACTAGCTTTTCTAAAACCAAAAATAGCAGAAAATAGGCAACTGGCACTGTGGCATCTTGTTAATAGGTTAGTACCAGAAAACATGTAAAAATTACCTCAAAGTGTAGACAAAGCAAAGTAGATACTAAACAAGCATGGAGCATCAAAAATTATGGATACGTTTTCGACGTATCATGCACCAACTAGGAGAGCATAGTTTTCATTCTTAGTTCTATGTGCATTGTCCCAAAACTTGTTGATTCATTCATAATGTTGATATTGCTTGTTCTTAAACTATTTGTATCTAGTCACCCTTATGAACTTTGAAGGTATCCTATGCATTTATGTTTTGCTACACCATGAAGGACAAGATGAATACCACTCTTGCTATGTTTTCTATATGTGAAACAAACAAACGTCTTTAAATGCATTGTTATTCATGATATTTTGTTTGTATTACCTTTCATGTTACAACATAGTTGCTATGTCTTATTGTTAGAACTACATCTTTCATGCTCATGTTTAGAGTAGTTTGATCCCAACTATCAATGCTTTACAAATATTTTGATCAAGATTGTGATGGTGCATGTCACCTCAAAAATTATTCTTTTTATCACTTACCTACTCGAGAACGAGTAGGAGTTAAGCTTGGGGATGCTTGATATGTCGTAAACATATCTATAATTTTTGATGCTCCATGCTTATTTTGTATCAACTTTGTTATGTTTTGTCTACACTTTGAGGTATTTTTATACACTTTCTGGAACTAACATATTGACAAGATGCCGCAGTGCCAATTGCCTGTTTTCTGCTGTTTTTGGTTTCAGAAAATCCAGAAAAGAAATATTCTCGGAATTGGACAGGACAAAAGCCAAAGTCAATATTTTACCGGGGCAGACACAGAGTCCATAGGAGAGACAAGGAGGCGCAATGAGGCGGCCACACATAGGGGTGGCGTTGGTCCCCCTGGCCGTGCTAACCCCTGGTGTGGCCCCTCGAGGCTCCACCGACTTTGCCAATTCGACTATATATATGTCTCCCCGAGACGTAAACCCTGCGCGGATCAGATCTCCACAAAAATTTCCACAGCACCGCCACCACCGAAGTGGAGATTCGGGGGACAGAAGTCTCTGTTCCGGCACCCTGCCGAGATGGGGAATTACCCCCGGAGCCATCTCCATCGATCTCCACCACCATCTCCATCGCCGTTGCTGATTCCCATGATGAGAGGGAGTAGTTCTTCCTCAAGGCTAAGGGCTCCACCGGTAGCTATGTGTTCATCTCTCTCTCTCTCTCTCTCTCTCTCTCTCTCTCTATCTATCTATGCGTGATCTTATTGTGATCATGAGCTTTGTAATCAAGTAGATCTACTCTTCTACTCAATTTCTTTAATAGATCTCTGCTTTTCCCCACGTGTGTGAAGGTGACAGTGTGCACATCGTGTGGCACTTAGGCTAAAGATTACATAAATGCTTATCATGAGTTATATTTTGAGTTGGTTGTCTCTATGAAATTGTGGTGTTTGTTGGAATCATCTGCCGCTCAAGGTGACGGTGTGGGGTTATCTAGATGGGGGATGCAAACTTTAAGGAGTGTTGTTATAGCCCTACCGTGGATTAGAGTTGTCCAACTGGAGAGTAGTTTAGAGTATCATTAATGAAGAGAAGATATTTATATGAGAGTGTTCACTAGTGAAAGTTTGATCCCTAGGACTTGTTTCTAAGCATTGAAACACCGTTTACAACTAGACCTGTTGCATGTTTGCTTGATGCCATCTTTATTTCATATTTACTTTAGTCTCTTCCTCCGCGTCAAGATATTTTCTAGCACCGTTGTCTTATAATCATCCATATTACTTGTATTTCACTATCTCTTCGCCGAACTAGTGCACCTATACACCTGACAAGTGTATTGGGTGTGTTGGGGACACAAGAGACTTCTCGTATCTTGATTGCACGGTTACTTGAGAGGGATACCTTTGACCACTTCCTCCCTGAGTTAGACAAACCTTGGGTAATACACTTAAGGGAAACTTGCTGTTGTTCTACAAACCTCTGCACTTGGAGGCCCAACAACTGTCTACAAGAATAGAAGCGTGCGTACACATCAATGAGATCTATCATGTAATTGCATAAGATTGTTAGGGTATGGTGCCTAGTATCTATTGTTAGTGCCTTTTGACATTGTTGCAACTTGTTATGCTTAATGCTTGTCACTATGGCCCGAGTGCCATGATCTCAGATCTGAACATGTTATTGATTCATGATGATATTTTGTTTGTGATCTTACCTGCAAGTTGTTTACACATATTATTGTCCGGAACCCGAGGCCCCGAAGTGACAGAAATCGGGATAACCGGAGGGGATGGCTGTGATATGAGGATCACGTGTGTTCATGGAGTGTTAATGCTTTGCTTCGGTACTCTATTAAAAGGAGTACCTTAATTGCCAGTAGATTCCCTTGAGGCCCCGCTACAATGGGCTGGCAGGACAAAAGATGTTGTGCAAGTTCTCATTGCGAGCATGTATGACTATATATGGAACACGCGCCTATGATTATTTAGTACTTGGATACTTTACCTTATTTATCTGCAAATTCCCTTCATCTTGATATTACATGAATAGTCCTATCCATGCAACGCCCGCCCATCCATCCCTATACCTACCGCACTTTAATCCTGCTATTTGCTACTATTGTTACTACTGTCTTTATTTTACTACTGTTGTTACTTTGCTATTGCTACTACAAAACTATTGCTATTGATAAACTTCTATGAGCAAGACTATTTGCAGGTGCAGCTGAATTGACAAATCAGTTGTTAAGGCTTATAAATATTCTTTGGATCCCCTTGTGTCGAATCAATAAATTGGGCTTTACTTCCCTCGAAGACTATTGCGATCCCCTATACTTGTAGGTCGTCAAGACTATTTTCTGGCTCCCTTGCCGGGGAGCATAGATTTATTTATAAAGTTCACTTGGAATTATTATTGTTCCCTGATATCCTTTCATCATGGGTAAAACTCGTGATGGAAAAGTTCCTACATTACCATCCGCTATGAGAAGAGGCACAGTCCTAAACACCTCTGTTGCTCTTGATTCACCATTTGTTATGAGTAAGCTCCTTACACCACCACCACATACACATGTTACACATACTGCTAATTATGCTGAATCTGAAATTGCTTCTGATACTCAAGATGTTACTTCTACTATGCTTGATGAGAGAGGTTAATTAGGTCCTTTCCTAGATGCTACAATTGCTAGAACTATAATGGGAAACACTGAAACTCCTAATGAAGATATTACTACACCTGTTAGCTCACTTAAGTCTAGAGAGAGACCTAGCTATGATATTAATGATGGTTATATTGAATTGACCGATGAATTTATTGAAAAATGTCGAAACACTCATGGTGCAAGTGCTATTAAAAGTCTTCTTGAGAGACATACTATTAGACCTAAACTATTTCCTGATGCTAAGTTTGCCACATCTCCCATAAATATTAAAGATAAGGATTATGATTTCTCTCTTGATTTATCTTATATAACCATTGTTGAGAAAGAACCTTTTTGTGGGACTGAAAATGAAAGTGTTGTATCCAATATGACGGAGCTTTCTACCATGACTGGCTTGTTTTCTGATGAAATTAAGATGCGCACCTACTTTGTTGCTAAATTTTTCCCTTTTTCATTGAAAGGAGAGGCTAAATCTTGGTTTAATAATTTACCTCATGGATCCATTGATAGCCCTGATTGCTTGATTGATACTTTCTTTCAGAAATATTTCCCTCCTAGTGCTGGACATGCCATTTTGCAGGAACTTTTTGATTTTAAACAGGGAGAAAAGGAGAAATTGCCTGAATCATGGGTAAGGCTTTGTGCTTTAATTCATGCACATACTCGATGTCCATTACCTAAAAATGACCTTCTTGGTATATACTACAATGGACTAACTGATGAATCTAGGACATACCTAGATAGTGGTGTTGATTGTGTTTTCAGGAAAAGAACTCCCGAAGAAGCTGAGGAATTAATGGCTGAAATAGGCAAGAATTATGATGATTGGACTACATCTGAGTCAACTACACCTGAGTCAACTACACCTGAACCAACTATGCCTGAACCAACCCCAACACCATCACCCAAGAAGAGAGGAGTGATTGAACTAAATGATGAAGTGATGAAAGAAGCTAAGAAATATCTTAAGGAGAAGGGTATTAAATCTGAAGATGTGAAGAATTTACCTCCTATAGAAGAATTATGTAAGCCAATCTCCCACTCGTCCACTATTGAGGTACACTCTCTCCAACATTTTGATGAAGGTGATATTCCTTATTCTAAACCTCCTGATCAATGCTTAGAAGAATTTGTTACTTTTATTGTTAAGCAAGATAATTTTAATAAGAGAGTCCGGAATCATTTAATGGAAAACTCTAGAGCTATTAGTGAGTTGAAATATATTGTGGAAAGAACCTCCAATGATGTTAAAATTCTTGTTAAACATTTCCCTTATATCCTGAGGGACATCCTTATATCCATTGATCAGCTTACTAAAGTACAAAAAGATATGATAGTCAATGCTTCTGGAGATAAACATGCTTATGGAGTTAGAACAAGGAGTGGTGCTTCCACTCGAGATCCCTTATATCACTACAAGGAATCTGGCTATATATGACCCTCCATTTTCGTCACAAAATCGTCATAGTAGTCCATTTATGACGATTTTATGACGATTTTGAGATCGTCGAAAGCTGGGCGTCGCAAATGAACTATAACGACGTTTTTGGTAAAATCGTCATAATCGTCTATGACGATATTAGATCGTCATAACGTCTATGACGATCCAATATCGTCATGGGCCATCTAACTGGCCAAGTCGATCCTACGTGGCCGATCCTCGTGGCAAAATTGTGACGAAATTAAATCGTCTTAAATCAAAATCAGCCCATTTCTAGGTTCCACATGGGCTCGGCCCAACTATTCTGGATTGTTTTCTTTGCATTGGTCTTTATATGGACAGATTCTTACTTTGGGCCTTCTTATTTTGGGCTGGTCACACCAAGAATAGCCATTATCGTCCATTTTATTTTGACTGATCCGTTTAGAAAATGCGGGTCCAAATTGTCGACTGAGATAAATGGGTCCCGATAATAAGATTATTTTGGACAGGGGTCACATTAATAACAAATCACACCAGATTAATGTAAAAATGTACCAATAAGTACAAAATACACATCGCAAAGAAAGACGAGTTTATTACAATATTCTGGTGAGAATAGATGGAACACATGAAATTCCACTCATTCAAATTACAACTAGTTTAGAAATCAAATCTTCATGACCGGTACTACAAATCAACAACTAAAGCTCTCGAGCAAGTGTAAAACTAGCTACAATTTGATCCTCTCGAACTTATGCATGCTTCCGGATCAGCAGCTCCTGTATATTCCAAAAAGAATCAGTATTAAAATTGATATAGTAAAAAAATGCATCCCCATCATATATTACAGCAGACTATGGTGTTAGAAGATCCCACCGAAGTTATTTGATTACATCTAACAAATCACCACCATTATATTTAGAATCAAAACATGCCCCATACACAACAGAAAAAGATAACTAACAGGAAGTACGCTAGGTGAGACACAACTCACCGTGCTCGTGCCAGAAAACAAGCATCTCTACGAAAAAACCTGAGAGTCGGTGCTAACCATGCTGAACCATACTAGTTCTGTCTCAAACAGTGAGCTTACTTATGGCAAATCTGAGAGTAACATCTATGTCTATGTACAAGTTTTTAGTTGCAGTTGAGTACATGCTCCAGTAGCATAGTTTCGTATACACTAAGTACAACTGGTTCTAGAAAACAAAGTTCAAGTTTATTTATTTTTCCTTCTATGTAGAACTAGCAACATAGAGCTAGCAGGTTACATATAGCATTGAGCTAGTAGGATACATTACAGGGGAAAATAAGTTGCATCAAGGAAAATTGGCATGAAGCAGCAAAATAGGAAAAGTAACATTAAAAAATTAGCTTCCATCTAGCAAGCTAACGATTTCCATCAATAAATAGAAACTAGCTTTCATCTAGCAGGTGGAAAGATAGTTCTGCATGAAACTAGCATGGTGCGCGAACAAGACACATAACAATAAGTCAAGTACTCAGTGGAGTACTCGGTGGAGATGAAAATACACGTAACTACAGGTGCCAAACTACTCCAATTAGTGCCAAATCAAGAACATGCATGAGTACAAAGAACTAAATCAAGAAATCATGACAGGAGCGAGGGATCACACGACCAAACCTTGGCGAGCCGACGGCACACCGAAGACAGGCTTGAGTGTGTTGAGGATGGAGGATATTGGTTCTGGACTTGGTGAAGAGAAGCAACATCCTTGAAGCAAAGCTCGACAATGAAGAGAAGACCGTCACACGGGAGGGTTTACTTGATATTCCAGGTCAAGAAGGTGGTGTGTCTTGGGGTCGTAGGTGTTGACCCTAATGTGTATGCCATGTCACTGTGACCCTCTTATCATCAAAACCTGCACCTGCAGCAACATGATACTAGAGAAAATTAAAACTTACAAGTAGCGTAGCAAGTACATGTGAATGCAATAGACTTAGTGCATTAGATAGAATTCTTGAAGTAAAACATTCAGACCAAAAAATCAACAATTAGCGAGAGCATGCGGTGTCTTTGGCAGCCTAGTATTTACAGCATACCATTTATATACTAATAACATTTAACTACTAATAATATTTAAGATACAATGCTTCAAGAGAAGTGGCTGATCACTTTGTTGACTACGAAGTTTTCTACGAACACTAATAATGAAATGGACTATCTCCCTTTACATATTGTTCGGATAGAAGGTCAAAGCAAACAACAATAAACCTACGAGCTAGCGTAGTGAAGAAAAATAGACAATTTATGTATCACAGATAAAACTTTTGCTATAGTATACGCAATCGCAAAGAACAAAGACTGAATATACTACCATCTTCCCATCCAAGGACAGATCAAGTGTTGCTCCAGCCTAAACTAGATCACAGACGCTAGACCTATGTCGAGATCCTCATGTCAGATCAGGCCTTTAGCCTTGCGCCTTCAGGAGTAGAGCAGTTCACAGGGACAACGGCAGATCATCATCGAAAGGAGCAACAATAAGAGCGGCACACCTAGGCAGCCATCGGAGATACTAGAAATTACAGTCCCCGACGCCGGAGGCAAACGAAGGTAAAGATCCGGCGATTTCTCCTCCTTGATCTTTCCAGCCGTCGAACAACAGATCCGGCTTACTCGTCGATCGGTCTCTTCTTCTTTCACAAAGGATCCGTTCTCGAGTTCTTCCTCAAGTATATCTCCACCTCCTTGGCTTGCCGACAAATTAAGAGCAACGAACGGAGATGCGTAAGAATGAGTAAGCAGAGAGTCTTTACCTACTATTCATTTTGGTCCATGTCAACACGAATTGCATTTACAAACAGAAAAGTGTGTACTAGTAGAAGCAAGTGATTAGGGGTGACCTGCACAGATGGCGACGGAGAATGTTGGCTGCAGCTCAGTCGAATTTTCCAGTTTCGGCATGCTTTGTCCATCAAGTGGAACCAGAACAAGATACAGGTTCAGCTGCACCACACGATGAAAATTATTCAGCAAGTCTAGTGGGATATGAGCCATGACCCTCTTGCACAAGATTTTTCTTAGACCAGCTAGTGTAAGTGCATGTGCTGATGTTTATGTTGCCTGTGCAACACTAGACAGGATGATACATAGAATGCATCCAGCCTTTTAGTGTAGTATCAATCTTCAGAAGTGCAAGTACGAAATAGCAACTCTATCTTTTTCCCTTTTTGAGAGGAAGCAACTGCAAATTTAAACTACTGTGATATTCTGTTTTTTTTTACCTTACTATCAAACTCATCAGCATTACGGAGATGATCCACCAACTTGGCAACACGCCCGCCCTTGACCATCCTTCCGCTGGAGCCACCGGCACTGCCATGTCGGGTCTGACTGCGGGCGCCATTCTTGCCCCAGGCAAGCATCTCTCCACGCAGCGGAGAAGTAGCCAGGATGTCTCTGGGACCTCCCATATCATCATTTTCCTCATAGCTACTGTCGACGCTGCCGATAACCTTGGCAGGGGATGATCGTGGCACAGGCCACCTCCGAGCTCTTTTCTGCTTCACATCTGGTGAGCGATCGTCAACGGAAGACGATTCTTTGCTGCCATCATTGCCATTCTCTTCTATCTCCTCCTCATCGATGTCAGTCGCCGCAATATCGGAGAACTATTCCGACCTCTCCTCTTTGTCCGCACATTGCCCCGAGTCTTTCTTGATGATGCTATTGCTTTTGCATAGGAGCGCTTCTTCACAAGCGCTTCTGTTTGTCTTCGGAATGTTTCAGCAATGGACTCTTGAATCTTTCATGAAAAATGAAGCAAATGTCAATAACAAGAAGACAGATACCAAGTAGGCAGGGCATTTCATACAGGACATAAACAGCCAAATAAACCCACCTTTTTGTTGCGAGTCTTCTCCTCTTCACCAAAAGCAAGTTCCTGAGGTATCAAGTACATTAGAATCACTGGGACAGGTACTACAACAGAAGCTAGATAAATAAGAGTAACAGAACAATTCAGAATGACAACTGTATTATGTATCTCACCTCTTCCTCATACTTGTCAATATCTGGATATAAAGCTAAAATTAAAGCGTCAAAATTAGGATCATCCCTCAAGGAACGTCTGCTCTTGCAATGAGTGCGGCATGCCGGACATTCATTATTTCTGCAAAAAAAACACCAACATCATTTGTACTCACTGAAATATAGTGTACATTCAAACCACCAATCAGGTTGGTTCTACACTTTTTTGAAAGAGACAAATAATACAAGTGAACATACCCAAGCCGCATGGATTTATCAATGCAATCCCTACAAAACCGGTGCAAACACTCCATAACCGTTCTTGTTTTTCGGATAATGCCTGCAACAGAGGACAATAAGACAAACAAATTCTCAGATATCACAGTTTGCACAGCGATGCTAGTTAGTTTCACGCACAAAATCTTACTCTTCCTATCTTATAATATTATAAAAGCTAGTTGCACTTGTATAAAATTCGTGAGATGTGAAGATCACAAGATTTGTGGGCCTTTTCAAGGAAAAAGGGTACATATTCAGAGACGCCTCCTCATTGATCTGTGGACAGTTCAAACTTGTATATTTATGTAATAAACATGTGAACCTTGAATGTGCTACTTTCAACATTTGTAGTAAACAATTGCAAAACAACCTGACATCTAAAGAACAACAGTATCCATTTTTAATTACAAGTAATGCTTTAAAGACAGAAATCATACAAAGTAAACATAGCTTAAGGAGACACCAACACCGGCAGAACACTACATAATCAATTATGCTGCCTAATCAATTTTAGGAGGAGGGGAGGATCAGATAGGGATGTAGGAACAAACCAATGGGGATTGTTGATGACGTCGATGAGCTTCTTCTCGCAGGGCACATTCTTCTCCTCCACCATGAGTAGCACCCTCTGGGAGAAGGGACCTATGGCCAAAATCAAATCCCATCCCCACGCAAAACATGGATCAGCAAGGACAGACCGATGAGAGTATGGGAGAGAGAGACTAACGGTATCTGAGCATCTAGAGGGGGGTGACGACGTCCTTGATGCACACCTCCATGGTCATGGCGATGTCGACGGAGTCCGAGTGGTCCTGAATCGTGTCTTGAATCGTGTCTGTCCGCCTCCCCCGCTCTCTCCACTGCGTCAATCCCCTCTCCACCTCCGCCTCGTCTCACGATCTCCGCGAGCTCCTTCGCATCCAACGCATCCTCAGCGACCCCGCCACAACCACCCAACCCCCGCAAACCCAACAACACCCACGAGCTGCCACCGCCGCCGACCTGCACCATCTGCTCCACCGCACGGCCGGCCTCACCGCCGCCGACGCCACCTCCCTCCTACGTGGCATCCCTAACACCCACCGCTTGGGCCACCTTCTCGAAGAACTTCTTGGCCTGCGCCTCCCATGAGGAGATCAAGAGCGTCCTCAAGTCCGATCCCAAGCTCCTCTCCATGGAGCCCGGCGAGCCGCCTCGTAGATCTCTGACGAGCTCCACTGTCGGAGCCCGTCAGACCGGGTCCTCTCGACGGCATTCAGCGCCGCAATCGCCATCGGGCGGGTGGATCTCAAGAGAGGAGGAACGAGGAAGGGTTCTGCGCGATGGGGGTAGGTGGGGTTGGATGCGGCCTGACCTAGATGATTATGCGTGCGCTGGATGCCAGGTCATCGATCCACACAACAAGTTTCCATACTTCACCATCCATCCGTTCATTATGTTTACATCCTACGGCTGATATTGACCTTCTCTAATATCTCAACCTGTCTAGAAATTATGACGATTTTGTCCATAGAAATTACGACGTTTTTCACGAAATCGTCATAGTTTAATAAGGATTTGGCCCTCCCAAATAGCTTACGACCATCTAGTGTAGAATCGTCATAAATTTATGACGATTTCATTCAGGGTCACTACCAAAACGTCATAGTTTGACACATTTCTTGTAGTGTATCCTGAGGGACATCCTAAAATAATTGAGCAGGATTCTCAATAACCTGAAAATAGTGGTAGTCCTTCTAAGAGAAAGAAAAAGAAACATAAAACTGTTGAGGAACCTTCTGAAACTACTATAGATCCTAATAGTATATCTGTCTCTGATGCCGAAACTAAAGTGGTAATGACAAAAATGATGCTCCTGGTAAGGAAGAAACTGAGGAAGAACCTGAGAAACACACTAAGAACACTAAGTACACTAAGGAAGATTTTATTACTAATAAACATGGTAGTGAATGTGAACCTTGGGTGCAGAAACCAATGCCTTTTTCTAATAAGAAACACAAGTCAAAGGAGTAAGAACACTATAACAAGTTTTGTGAGTGGATGAAACCTCTATTTTTGCAAATTCCTTTGATTGATGCTATTAAGTTGCCTCCTTATTCCAAGGATACTGTCTCTAATAAAAGGAAGATTCCTAATGAGGAAATTTCTACTTTGCTTGCTAATTATTCCTTCAATGGTAAGGTTCCAAAGAAACTTGGGGATCCAGGGATTCCAAATATTCCTTGCTCTATTAAAAATAATTATGTTAGAACTGCTTTGTGTGATTTGGGAGCAGGAGTTAGTGTTATGCCTTTTTATCTCTACAAGAGACTTCAACTGGAAAAATTGATACCAACTGATATATCTTTGCAAATGGCTAATAAGTCTACTACTATCCTTTTTGGTATATGTGAGGATGTTCCTGTTCAAGTGGCTCATAATTTTTTGATATTAACTGATTTTGTTGTGCTTGAAATGCTTGAAGATGATAATATGTCTATTATTCTTGGAAGACCTTTTCTTAATACTGTAGGTGTTGTCATTAATTGTAATCAAGGAAAAGTAACTTTTAATGTTAATGACAAGGAGCATACTATTTATTTCCCCAAGAAAATTGATAAGACTTGTGGCCTAAATTCAATTGAAAATATTTAGGGCATCAAGGTTGGAGAAATATATTGTCCCATACCACAAGAAAATTATGAAACTATTATGATTGGGACTATTGCTATCAAGATTGAGGTAACATAATCATTTAGTGAAATGCAAAGTTTTGTTTCATATAAAATTGTTTTGGTAACAAGACCTGATCAACCTTGTTAACAAAGGGATTTTGGATGAACAAAACAATGTTTTCACCATGATTATCCTTCCTCACTTTTACTTTCTCATTTCCAATCTTTGCTCTTCGCCATGTTCATCTTAGTATTGCTAGTAGCTTGCATTTTAGAGTGTCTTAGAAGTTTTGTAGTTTTAGTTTTGATTTTCTTTGCTTCTTTTAAAAATATTTTTTCTGCGAGAAATTCATGTATCAATACCTGAAAATTGCTCAAAAATAAAGTTTCCCGAAATATTCCAGAAAATTAATAATATTTATTACGCAAAAAAGGGGTAGAGAGGTACCTGGAGTGACCCAAGGGGGCCCACCAAGCGGGCCCACCACCTGGTGGCGCGGCCAGACCAGGGGCGCGCCTGGCCATGGTGTGGGCCACCCCTGGGCCTCCACTTACTCTCCCACCTTCCACTCTACTCTCTCTCGAGAAAACATCGGAAAATTTCTCAAAGCTCGAGTTCTTGATGTTCTTGCTCGCGATTTTCGATCTCCTTGCTCATCCCACCTTAGCTGCTGATTTTTGGAGGGATTGCTCTCCGGTATGTGCCTCTTCCACTTTTCCAATTAGATTTTGATTGGTGGACTATATCTTGAGTATTTTGCTACTGTAGGTGATAGGTTTTGTGAGTTTGCATTCTTGTTCTATGCTTAGAGAAATCATTTTGATGCATGTCTATCCCTCTTACAAGTCCCAATAGTAGTTCCCTATCACTTATTTTCTTGAAAATCACTTGGTTTGATGTTTGTCTAAATTTTAGAAAAAAAGAGATGGACAATCATACTTTTGGAGAAGTGTTTGAAAGAGATACACTGTCACATCCCAAATTTTAGATTTGGTCTTGCATATCATTCATAGCATTGTATCATATCTTTCCATGCAAAACCGTCGAGTAGAAAGGTTCGGCGAAACGCTATTTTCAAAACCCTATTCTAGTTTGCTACGAGGTTCCTGCGGGGAGCTTTGGAGTGTCTTGCAACAACCACCCCTGTAGTTTCGAGTTTTCGCGAAAACTTCGACAGAAGGTTGTGCCCCTCGATGATACGAACCCGTAGGCGCGAGAATCGCTCCAATCGGAGTTCGTATGCAAAAGACTCGGACGTTTTAGTAAACCGCCGGAAAACGGTCCGAAAATCCGGACCAATTTCCGAGTTGTAGTCAATTTCTGGACCGAATTGGAGTAGAACTCGCGCGAGAGGGCCACAAAAGGACCCCACCAGGGCCTCGTAACCCGTGCCCTACCCCGCCGCCTCGACCGCCCACCTACCTGCCGCGATCGCTGCCCCTCCTCGATTCGCCGCCTCGGGAACCGCCTCGCGCCGCCTCTGAGCCGCCGCGCTGCCGCCGCTGCCGCCGCCGCGCCGCTGCCGCCGCTGCCACTGCCGCTACCCGCGCCGCCACCGCCACCGCCTTCCGCGCCGCGCCGCCGCTCGCGCCGCCCGCTGCAGCCGCCGCCGCCGCTGCCGCCGCCGCTGTTGCAGCTGCTGCCGCCGCCGCTTGCGCCGCCTCGCTGCGCTCACTAGCCGCTGCCTCGATTCACGTGCTAGCATGCATGTATACACGTACACGCACGCATATGTGCGCGTCATCGCATGCGCGCTTGCATGCACGCATACACACACGTACGCGCGCCACGTTGATTTTCTCGGACCGTTCGTTGACCGTGTGTGTCCGTGTAGGAAGGATCTCGACGCCGGAACCGATCGCCACCGCCGTTCGGAGCTCGCCGCACCTTCCGGTGTCCGAATCGTCATCCGTTTCCGGTACGACAGCAGCCACCGTCAGATCTCAGATCAGCGTCTTAGATCGTTCGTTGACTGGTCAGCATCCCAGGCGTTGACTAGTCAGACGCCTACCAACAAATGTATACGCTGACTAGGTCAATTTCGTTAATCCCTTTAGTTGGCAGATTTCGGTAGGATATTGTAAATTGCGTAGAAATTCAACCGCTTGGCCAAAAATTGCAAATAAAATATGTACGAGTTCAGTGAGTCGTGTAGAATCTCGCTATAGTTTGGTTAAGACTTTTACTGTCAGGTCTAGTACAGTTTAATCAAACTAGTTAATGGCCTTTTTGGAGTAATAAATTCGTAGAAAAAGATCCGTAGCTCCAAAAATCGTGTGTGATATGTCCCTGAACTCGTGTGAACGAGGGGAATCTCATCGTGAATTAAAAAGGTAGGCTTACGGTAAAAACTTCTGCAGTATTTGTCTATTGGCTTTCTGTAGTGTTTTAATTACTCGGGAAGTTCTATAACTCCTTTTCGAGTAATTACAATTGGTACTGTTTCTATTCAGCGATGCCTATGCGATAGAATTTTTCCAAGATTTTACAAACAGTATACTACCGGTAGTGAATTATTTAAGTTCTAGCTCTAGTTTGGAGCATTGCTTTTGTCTATTAGTTTCCCTAGCGCTAAAACTATTTTCCATGCATGCAATCGGTAGTGTTATGTTATAGGATGTTGTGGTGCAGCTGTAGCACCAATTCACTTGCCGTTCTTGCATTCATGCATCATATTTGTTGCATATGTTGTGGATTGTTTGGTTATGAATGCAATTATGTCGTGTAGATTGTGTTGAGTGCAACGCTTGCTCGTGTGAGGATTGTGCTCCAGACCGTTACAACCAAGGCAATTAGATGCTACTTTGTTCATGATATCGTCCTACTATTTTTAATGCATTGTCGTGTATTTTGTAGATGCATGTGTAGGATGATAATATCGTTATGCTATGTCCTATTATGTGGTAGGACCCTCTTTGTAGATGAACCACCGTTGGTAGATGTGCTTAGCCATGCTTTGTTGAACGAGGGCTGGGTTACATTATTGATACTTGTTTTCTCAAAGTATTGGTTTGTGAAAACTAAAAACAACTTAATCAATGAACCCCCTGGGTGTGATGGTATTGATAAATTTTGGTGGTTTCATTGCGGAAAGGCACCCAGATATCAAGAGAGAATGATTGGTTTCTTTATTGTGTAGCTTACGTGTACAAACATGTGCCAATAATGGAATGGGCGGTTGGTTAGACTTAGTAGGTTGTGGTAACTCGAACCTGCGTATCCAGAGATGTAGAATTTTGGTAGGTTGGACCGGTGCGCGTCGGGATTGAGGAGCTACTTCCCGAACAGTCTCTTCTTGGTCTTCTCCCTATCATCACCCAAAATGAGAGTGATGGTACGAGCTAGGCTGGCCAAGTCACATGGGTAAAGTGTACTAACCTCTGCAGAGTGTATAAACTAATCGATTAGCCGTGTCCCCGGTTATGGACATCTGAGTTGCTAGATATTGATCCCACGACATGTTTCTCGCTCATTCTAATTTCTTAATTGCTTTAATATTGTTGGGTTTAACTTAATTGGGATTTTTTCAAATAAAATCAAAACTGTTTATGAAAGTAGGATAAATGTATTTGCAAATGCAAGCCAGACACAGCTCCACTTGCCAAATTTGCATGTAGATGTTAGTACTATTGTCTCCATTACTAGCTCTACTTGCCATACATTCCATGTATTGACCCTTCGGGGCTGCTACGTTTCATGTTGCAGGTTATTTCGATTCTGATTGATCATTATAGGCCACGGTACTCCACTCGGCACTTGTTCACTTGTGGGCAATTTGAAGATTGGAGAATTTACTTGCTTTTGTTGCTACCTGAATACTTTGAGCTAGCTTTATGCTAAGCTTTCATTGTAATAATGGTACTCTGGATCTTTGTAGATCATGATACACGGTTATTTTGCTATGAATATCTATCTTACTCTATTGTGGGCCAATGAACCGATCCAGGGGTTGGCATGTCACATAGAGGCCACGGTCTTATCAGAACTGGGGTGTCACAGGATGGTATCAGAGCCCGTGTGTCGACTGTAGGATCGTGACCTAGGATTGGATTAGGAAGCCATAGAAATATTAAGCCTATATTAACACTGTCTTTCCTCTTATGCCTTTCACCCTCGTAAATTCTTACCATATGCTATTCTCACACTTTCCTCTTTTACTTGATAGATGGGAGACGTCAGGACTGAGTATGTCACCATGGAGTCCCCAAGGCCCTTTGCAAGGCAGTTAGCTCAGCTCTCTCAGTCATTGGGATTGCCACTGCCTATGTTCAAGGGAAGAAGGCTGTACACCTATGGATATGGAGAGGATGCATGGAAGATCACTACCTTCATATTCAGAGATGCCGCCTTGCCAAACCCCGCGGACTTGGTCTACACCAAGATATACTGCAACTGGGAACTTGGAATCAACTTGGCTGTACATGAAGCCCTGTCTCGCCAGTGCCACTATGTCCGACACCTACTGCCTGCAGATTCACCCTACTGTGATTATGAAAGGCGTGATGAAGATGGGAACATTGTGGTTACCTCGGGCGACAAGAACAACATGCCGCCCCGTCGGAGGCACATAGAGGACATGGAGAGGGAGAATGGAGCTCTAGCAGAGAAGGTGAGGATGTTGAAGGAGATTGTAGACTTTACTAGCAATGGGATGGTGGTCCAAGGACAGGAGATAGATACTTTGCATGAAGCCGTGGGAGTTCTGGAGACTGCCCTGATAGCCAGAGATAAGACCATAGCGCATCTTCATGGCACTGTGCAAGAGAATACCCAGAGCATACAACAGTTGCAAGGGACCGTCCAGGAAAGGGACCAAACCATTGAAGCTATGACAGCCCAGATTGCCGCTCTCCAAGCACAGCTGAATCCACCCTCTGATGATGACAATGGAGATGATGGAAACAATGGGGATGATGATGACAGTGGAGATGATGATGAGGAGGAGGACGAGGATGATGATGATGGAGACGATGATGGTGGAGGAGATGAAGCTGTTGCTGTTGCAGCTGAGGATGAAGAAGAAGAGGAGGATCCAGAAGAGGTGGAGTTTGAAGTCTCAAGTGATGGTTCAGGAGAGGTGTACACTCCGCCACCATGGTTGTACCGCGAGCCAAAGCGCCAACGCATGACCGCAAGGACCTACATCAATCTCTTCAAGAAGTAGATAGAAGTCCACCAATTAGTCCACGTTTGGAGAACTCGTTAGGATTAGTCTCGATCGTTGTGAAACTTAATTCGTGTTAGTTTAAAGGTGTTTAGTTGCTTATTTGTGTACTCCAATATCCCAGGATTTATTTGTGCGAATTTTATGAAAGAGTTATGGCAATTGGTTATCATCTGTGTTATTTTCGCTGCAGTTTTTCTGCTGATACAGCAGTACTGCGCGATTTTTCATATTTTTCTGGTAACTAGGGAAAATCTGAAAAAAATTGGGCTGATACGAAACTCTCTGTGCCATATGCACAAAAATTGGCTTAATTTTATGACGAGTTTAAGTCAGGCCGAAAAATTCGTGAAAGCTGCTGGACTGTTCTGGCAGAATTGCTGTTTTGCTGATTTGTTGATCTATTGTTTAGTTAACCATTGCCAACTCTTGCAAAACTATTTCAGTAGTTATATACTGCTAGGATAACACCTGGGATGTTGCTGGATCGCTTGTTTGGTGATGTGTTGCTTGCTTGTGATTGTCTTCTATTGCTTGTTGTTGTTTGATCATATGCATGGGTAGAATCCTATTATCGTAGTTGATTCTTTCTAAACTTACCTATGCTGAACCGCAGATGCCTCCCCGTCGCCAACCCACTGAGATGGAGCAGCTCATGGCAGCCCAGGCACAGCTGACCCAAGTGATGACCCAGTTCATGGCGAATCAGAACAACAACAATGGAAACAATCA
Source organism: Avena longiglumis (assembly GCA_030063025.1). Taxonomy (NCBI): domain Eukaryota; kingdom Viridiplantae; phylum Streptophyta; class Magnoliopsida; order Poales; family Poaceae; genus Avena; species Avena longiglumis. Next base: position 341,357,015 of record CP125978.1, on the reverse strand, counting down.
GCCTCAGGGAGATGCTCTCACCAGATTTCTGAGGTTAAGGCCAGCTAAGTTCTCTACTGCAACGGAACCAATGGTTGCTCTCGACTGGTTGCGTTCAGTCAACAAGGATCTAGTAACTGTCGGATGCACTGATGCTGAGAAGGTGAGGTTTGCCGCTCACCTACTGGAGGGACCATCCGCTTCTTGGTGGGACACATTTCAGATCACCCATCCGCTGGATACCGTGACTTGGGCTATGTTTGAGGAAGGATTTAGGACCAACCACGTGTCTTCAGGAGTTCTGAGCCTGAAGAGGAAGGAGTTCCGCAACTTGCGCCAAACCAATCGCACCGAGGCCGAGTACATTGAGGAGTTCAACAACCTGTCCCGTTATGCACCTGAGGATGTTGACACTGATGCCAAAAGGAGGGAGAGATTCCTGGATGGCCTCAGTGATGAGCTTTCAGTACAGCTACTTGTGGTTTACTGCCCCACTTTCCAGGAGCTTATGGACAAGGCTAGGATCTTGGAGGGGAAGCACAAGCAGGTGGAGAACCGCAAGAGAAAAAGCAATACTCATCACTCTGGTTCACACCACAAGTCCCGCATTTCATATGATGGATACTCAAAGCATGGAGGAAGTGACCATGGGAGCCATGACCGCCGCGATGGACATCGCCATGACAACCACAGGAGCAACCACCACAACCATAAGGGAGGACACTCTCACCACTCTGGAGTACACGGTGGACATGACCGCAACCGTGAACGCAACTTCGTGAAGAAGGATCTGAGTGAGGTGACGTGCTTCAAGTGCAAGCAGAAGGGACACTATGCTGACAACTGTCCGGAGAGGAAAGGACTGAAGCCAACCAACGGCGAGAAGGCCACAGTGAACCACATGAATGTGGAGGAGATTCCAGATGAGCCTGACCTTGTGATTGGTAAGTTCCCAATCAACGCTTACCCTGCACTTATACTTTTCGATACTGGTGCATCGCATTCATTCATATCAAGGGCATTTGTGGATAAGTATAAATTACCTACCGAGTCTATGAAAAGGTCTATTAGAGTGAGTTCACCTAGAGGAGATATGATAGCTAGCGCGGGATGCCGCAACTTGACTGTGAGGATTGGAACACACCACTTCATTGCACATCTAGTAGTACTGGATTCACAGGGATTAGATGCCATTCTGGGTATGGATTGGATGTCTATGCATGGGGGACACATAGATTGTGCACAGCGAGCTGTTTCACTCAAAACCCCGGATGGTAAGAGGATTAGATTCAAGTCGGTTGCACGACCGAGAAGGTGTAAGTTGAATTCTCTTAAGGGGTTAGCATGGATACTGTACCAGTGATTAGGGATTACCCCGACGTGTTTCCGGAAGAGCTGCCAGGAATGCCACCTGACAAGGATGTAGAGTTTCTTATCGACCTGATGCCGGGAACAGGACCAATAGCAAAGAAACTATATAAGATGGATGTGGATGAGCTGAAGGAATTGAAGAGACAGGTGAAGGAACAGCTGGAAAAGGGATTCATTCAGCCTAGTGCGTCGTCATGGGGAGCACCTGTTCTGTTTGTAGAGAAGAAAGACAACACCAAGAGATTAGTGGTAAACTATCGCTCGCTGAATGAAGTAACCATTAAGAACAAGTACCCTCTGCCGAACATAAATGATTTGTTTGACCAACTGGAAGGAGCAAAGGTGTTCAGCAAGATTGATCTGCGATCAGGCTACTTCCAATTGAAGATTCGAGAAGAGGACGTACCAAAAAACTCCTTCACCACTAGGTATGGTTTATATGAGTATACAGTTATGTCTTTTGGACTAACGAATGCCCCGGCATACTTCATGACCATGATGAACAAGGTATTTATGGAGTATTTGGACAAGTTCGTGGTGGTGTTTATTGATGACATACTGATATATTCCAAGGATGATGCCGAGCATGAGAAACATCTGAGGATGATTATGGAGAAGCTGAGGGAACACAAGTTGTATGCCAAATTCAGTAAGTGTGAATTCTGGCTTAACACTGTTGGATTTCTTGGACACGTAGTGTCAGGAGAAGGAATTGCTGTTGATCCAAACAAAGTGACTGCAGTAACTGAGTGGGAAGCACCCAAGAATGCTGGAGAGATTCGAAGCTTTTTGGGACTTGCTGGATATTACAGGAGGTTCATTGAGAACTTTTCCAAGATTGCAAAGCCGATGACTGAACTTCTGAAGAAGGAGAGGAATTTTGAATGGTCAGACGTGTGTGAAGCCAGCTTTCAGGAGCTGAAGCATCGACTAGTGACCGCGCCTGTTCTGTGTTTACCAGATCTTCAGAAGGATTTCCAAGTGTAATGCGATGCTTCTCGACAGGGACTTGGGAGTGTGCTGATGCAAGACGGGAGAGTGGTATCGTATGCCTCGCGACAACTCAAACACCATGAGCGGAATTACCCCACACACGACTTGGAGTTAGCGTCAGTGGTTCATGCGCTCAAAGTATGGAGGCATTACTTAATGGGAAAACACTGTGATGTGTACACCGACCACAAGAGCCTGAAGTACATATTTACACCGAAGGAATTGAACATGAGACAACGGATATGGTTGGAACTTATCAAGGATTATGATTTGAATTTGCAATACCACCCAGGAAAGGCTAATGTAGTAGCTGATGCTCTGAGCCGGAAGGTTTATGCCAATGGGTTGACAATTGGGGAATTGCCTGAGGATTTGTGCAAGCAATTCAGAGACCTTAGACTGGAAGTAGTGTCTGAAGGATACTTGGCTACAATGAAAGTCCAACCGACGCTACAGGACAGGATCATAAAGGCTCAGGTAGGAGACAAGGAAATAGAAGAGATAAAGGAAAAGATGAAGGAGAATCGGGAAAAGGATATTCGCGAGGATGGGCTGTAGGGGTTCGTAGCATGGAAAACAAAAATTTTCTATCGCATACAAACAAACAAGCCAAGATCTATCTACTAGATTGTAGCAACGATTCAATGGAATAACTTACCCTCGAAGATTCCAAAGCGTTTGACGAGAGCGGATTCTCGTGGGTGATGTAGTCGTACTCTTCCCGATCTCAATATCGTGTAGACGATCCTTCCGGCCAAGTGCTCCCAAGCGCTCCCAGCCGGTCACACGCTCGGTACTGACGAAGACCTTCCTCTCCTTGTTCCAAAGAAAATGAGGTTGTAGCACTCTCCTCGCGATTCCGGCAAGACAACGGCGTGGTACCTAAGTAGAGGGAGATCCCAGGCTTCGCCTTAAGCCGAGCGAGTATGGTGGAGTATGAGAGAGAGCTATTAGTGGTCTAGAGATTAGACACACCAATTATAAGGCTCTAAACCAAGGCTAGGGCAATTAGAAGCTCTAAACCAAAACGGCTCTAAACCGAGATTATAGGATGGGAACTTGTGTGTCTAGAGGAGGAGGCCCTGCCCTCATTTTATAGGTGGGAGGGCGGCCAAGGGAGGGAGTCCTCCCAAGTCGGCCTTGGTTGGTGCGCCGCTTGAGGGACTCTCCCCAAGTCGGTTCCAACCACCTCTTGCTTGTTTCCCACAGTTTCCTGTTTTAGCCGTTTGACTTTCAAATTGGTCGTTTGACTTTTCTGTTTGGGATTCAATTTAATCCTTTATTTGGAACAGCGAGAACACTTAGTACATGATGTAATCATTCCAATATGCAATGACACATTCATGTACCCTCCCCCCCCGGAGTGCCGGACAATCCAGAACCTTCTAGAACATTCCCGATGAAAACACCGGAATCATTCCCGAACTCCGAAACGGGACTTTCCTTATATGAATCTTATTCTCCGGATCACCTCGTGATATCCCGGATCCCATCCGAGACTCCGAACAACATTCGGTCTCTTTCTCATAATACCATAACTACTCAAACAACGTCGAATCCTTAAGTGTGTCTCCCTACGGTTCGTGAATTATGCGGACATGATCGAGACACTTCCTAACAATAACCAATAGAGGAATGGAAATTCATATGGCTTCTACATATTTCTACGATTACTTTGCGATCGAATGAACCACTTACATACGATACCAATTTCCTTTTGTCTCACGAGAGTTTACTTATCCGAGGTTATGATCGCCGGATCTCTCGCATACCTAGTTCAACGTCGTTACCGATAAGTACTATTTTCTCGCTCCTGTGATATGTGATCCCTTGTGAGCTAGTCACATGCTTGCAAGCTAATTGGATGACATTCCACCGAGAGGGCCCAGAGTATATCTATCCGTCATATGGATGGACAAATCCCACTCTTGATCCATGTGTTTCAACCAATACTTTCCTAACACTCAATGCCACCTTTATAGCCACCCATTCACGGTGTGGTGTTTGATGTCATCAAAGCATCCATCCGGTAAAGGTGATATGCATGATCTCATGGTCGAAGGAATTAGGTTACTATGTATCAGAAAGCATATAGCAATTGAACTATTTAAATGACTTGATCTTTATGCTACGCTTATCTATAGGAGTATGTCCATCACATCATTCTCCTAATGATATGATCCTGTTGTTAATAACATCTCTATGTTCATGATAAGGAAACCATGACCATATATTAACCAACAAGCTAGTTTAACAAGAGGCTTTACTAGGGACTCTTATTTTAGTTTACAAATCACACAAGTATTAATGTTTCCGGTTAATACAATTATAGCATGGTATGTAAACATTTATCATAAGTGTGAAGATATGATAATAACCACTTTATTATTGCCTCTTGGGCATATCTCCAGTCTCCCACTTGCACTAGAATCAATAATCTAGTTTCAAACCTTGTGTATTCAACACCTATGGCTTTCCGTGTTGTATGTACATGATTTCTAGTGGTCAATCGATCTCCGGATCCGACACTTCCAGTCCGTGTGTAATTGCATGTCTTTATGCCTCTCGCATCACTCATTCTCTAATGAGATGGCTTTGTATAAATTTGGTCTTTCGGTGTGACCTTTAGATCTTTGGGGTTAAAACATGTTGATAATATTGTCGCACAATATATCTTCATAGTATTATCCCATCGTGAACTACACCTAGTTTGATAACAAACTACTTGACACAAATGCCCTTTTGATGCTAAAATAGCAGTCACATACTTAGCCTTTTGTTGTAGTATCACCACAATGTCTTAACTTTGAACTCATCCAAATCCATTATGGAACTCACTTTCCATTATATTGTGCCACCCTTAGTTTAGATCGAGATAAACTTAATTTGTACTTTGTGACAAAACTAGTATCAATGTAGTACTTTTACAATGAACTAACCATCTATTTGTCACTTCTACAAATATTATACTCTTAGTTATTCCAAAAGATCATAAGAATATCCTTACTATTGTCCAATGATCATCTTACGAATCATTCTGGTATATGCTCACAACATTTAGAGCATAGGACATATCCGATTTGTACATATCACAAGATGATTGATATAAATACTCTTTGTGATTTCATACATCAAGTATCAATCTATACTTGATTATTTGTTTCACTTTACCAAATGTCAATACACTTGAATATATCATCAACATTTGAACTCTTTCAATCCTTTTCGTATGACAAGAACCTTTCTTGTAGTTTCTATATTGAACTCATTCAATATCTCGTTTATGTACTTCGCACAACCATATTAGCGTCTATTGATGCCAAATATTTGGTTTTGCCTAAGTCTTTCATCGGGATGAAATTCTTAATATGTGCTAATAAAAGATACATTATTTCCAATCAACAATATGTCTTCCACATAATGTATTAGAAACATGTCTTAGCGCCCACTTAATTTCTTGCAAATTCAAGCATCTCCATCGCTCTCGATGAACTTTTAAACTCCTTTAATAGTTTCATCACGCTTAAGATTCCAACTCATGATGCTCACTTTAACCATTGAAGTTTGCATATGCTTTTAGCATCCTTTTGAATTAACAAAACCCTATGGACCGTGTTATGCACATGTCCTAGGTAACGATTCTATTAGAAGAACTTGTTTTGTTTATTCAACTACCATATAACAAATTATATGTAGTGGTTGCTACATTAATCCGTCTAGACTAAATATCACTATGAAATATCAAATCTTGTCATAGTCAACCTTTGAACATTTTGTGAACTCTTTTCCCAACATGTCGACTATTTCATAGATGTAAAACATCCATGTCTATTTCTTTATAGATCCAGAAACAACTATAAGGTCTTACACCTTTCTCGAGGGTCCTTCAAGTTCAAAACTTGATTTCTCGTGTATGGAACTATCACGGATTTTATGGCTTCAAGCCATTTGACGGAGTCAGGGCCCATCATCGCTTCTTTGCATGTAGTCGGTTCATTATTCTCAAATAATGATTCAACCCTCAAATCTTGGTATTTGATTGTTTACCCGATCTACTTGTTTCAATAGGAACTTAGATCTCCGTGACCACAACCTTTGAGGCACGTGAGCCATGAGCATTGTTACTGCCTCCGGAACACTTTTCGGTGCTGCGCAACTTTGCACATATAGCTAAGGTTCCTTTAACCTTATCAAAGTTATATTGTCCTCCCACTTTTCTTTTCACAAAAAATTCCTTCCCAAAGAAACTTGACGTTCTAAGCGACAAACACTTTTGTCTCTGGTGTTATGGAGGAATACTCAATAGTTATACAAAGACAGGTTCATCCGACTTTGGTTGCAAACATCTTTCTTATGCATAGCAAACCATTGTTTAAGAAAGGTCAACTTGGGTTTTATCCCAAACCATAACTTTATATGGTGTCATTTCAACGGATTATGATGGAGCTCTTTTCAGTGGAAAAATGGTAATCTCTAAAGCTTTTAATCTTTAAAATATAATGGAAGTTTTATGAATTATACCTTTGATCTTACCATGTCAAACAAGGTTTAATTACATATCTCGAACGCTCCATACCCTTATGGTGTTTCGGGAAATGCAACCAAATCCGGAACGATTCCTTAAATCTTAGGTATTATGCTAAACTCTGTAACTCAAATATCTTCCTTTATGATCTTTATCATAAACTGTTTATTTTCTTGTTACAATGATTTTGCACTTCATCTTGAAAGTCTTTGAACTTTTCAAATGTTTCATACTTCATCCTTATTAAGTAAATATTCATATATTCACTCAAAATTTCGGAAAAAGCAAATGAAGTTAAAATCCATCGCTCTTGACTACACATAATGGCCTTCAGACAACAATATGTACAAATTCCAATAAGCTAGTCTTTCGCTCCTTTGGCCTATGAACGAAGTTTCAATTATCTCTAGGAAAGTTTCACAAGTGTCATTTGATCAAAAATCAAAAGACTCCAAAATTCCATCCACATGGAGTTTCTTCATGTTTTCTTTTCAGTATAATTTAAACGGCGATGTCACTACCTAAGTGATCTTTCAATCAATTTGTCTTTCGACATCTTTAGCACTAGTTTTATGGATGTGATGTCTCCAACGAGATTTGCGAATCCATCTTTTATGGATTACGGCAATTATTTGAACAACCCTTTTGTTCTCATGATACCTGATAAAACAAATCTTTGAAGGCAAGCTTTGATGTTTAACGAGCAACACAATAACCCTTTATTTGTTCTCGATGAACATCATCACATATTATTTTGCTAGTTACTTAGGCCATTGTAGTTCATGAATTGTGTTGTTTCGTATGAAGATTCACACCAACAAATTCAGTATCAAATACTTGAGAACCACATTGTTTAATAAGCAAAGAATATAGCCATAACATGTATATCATCTATATACTTAAGCTGAACAATTCTAGTCTTTTCCTTTCTGCCATATATTTATGAGATTCTCTTTCAAGATTTCCTTCGCTTGAAAGAATCTATCAACATCAATAGTGGAGTCATACATATGACATATAGTCCAAAGCATGTATGATTAAATACCAATGTCTTTGGACTTGCACTTTGAAGTAGATCACCATCATCAAATATTTGGTGTTCTTTCAAATTCCTTTCTTTAGTAATCTCTTGGTGTAGTAAACATTTTACCTACATCAAATATTCACCCTTATCATGGAATCGTCCATGATCAAGCTACTGTTAGCTTATAACGATGAATTATGAGTATAATGTTGCTATCCAAAACCTTTTGGAGGATTAGGACAACAAGTGTCTCCAACCTTTCGCAAATTCTCATCAAATATGAGAACATGACTTTAGCCATATTATATTCTATCATGTTGCAACCAAAACTTCGTTTTAGATATCACAATATCTTCCACACACCATGGTTTCTGAAACAACTCTTTCAGATCCTAGATAACCTTGATATTAAGACAATCCTTTGAATATCAAGAATCATGGAAACAAACATGATACTAACACTTGGAATTGTTACTCTTGATTTAATACTAATTATTAAACTTCATGGAGTAACCGGAACTTACTGAAAGTTTGCAATAGGACTTTTAAACTTTAGATTAACACTTCAAAACAATACGATACCAGTTCATAAAGTAACTAACCAGAATTCTATAGTTCTGTTATCTCAATTATAACTAAGCGCAAGGTGGTAAACGGATGCCAATGACTACAATAACTATGCAATTTCACTTTGATTTAGTTTATGATAAATTGAGTTCTAATTAATAATTAAATTAATCTAGGTAAACTCCCACTCAAAACAATATCCCTCACATTGTTTTAGTGATCACACGAACCAAATCCACCACATCAAAACCGATCATCACGAGAGTTGATATAGCTTCAATGGCGAACAATCAACATGTTCATCATATCTACTATATGACTCATGCTCTACCTTTCGGTAATCCGTGTTCCTGAGGCCATGTCTGTACATGCTAGGCTCGTCAAGATCAAACCTTAGTTTCTGCATGAGCAAATCTGGCTTGCTCACGTTGTATACACTTGCAGAATATAACACACCCGATCATCACGTGGTGCTTCGAAACAACAAGCTTTAGCAACGGTGCTAACTAAGGGTGAACACTTTATGACTTGAAATTCATGTGCATGAGGGATCATCTTATAATGCTACCGTCGTCTACTAAGCAATACAAGATGCATAAAGGATTAACATAACATGCAATTAAATAATATGTGATATGATATGGCCTTTCTTCTTTGTGCTTCTGATCTCCATCTTCAAGCACGAACATGATCTCCATCATCATCGGCATTGCATCAAGGTCAATGACGCTTCTCCATGGTTGTCGTCCACCGGCTTCAACTATTACAACTACTTTGAATAGACACGCGGGTCTTAACATAAATTAAAGACAACCATATGGCTCCTGCCGGTTGCCAACTTACAATAAGGAACATTGCATACATCATATATAATCACAATCATGGCCATATCACATCACAAGACACCCTGCAAAACAAAGTTAGACGCCTCTACTTTCTTTGCATATTTTACGTGGTTTGGGGCTTTCAATAAGTGTCGTTCTAACTTACGAACAAGAACCACAACATTGATACTAGTATTGTTAATCACCCGTTGTAAATTGGATCTTAACTATGCTAGGAGAAACAGACACCCGCAAAGCCACTTATGCAATACAAGTTGCATGTCAAGCGTGGAGCAAGTCTCATGAACGATGTCATGTAAGGTTAGCCCGGGCCGCTTCATCCCAACATACCGCAAGATGCAAAGTACACAAGAAGCAATCGACAATAAAAGCTTCAACGCCCATAATGACCATTGTGTTCTACTCGTGCAACAGATCTACATATAGACACGGCTCTGATACCACTCTAGGGGTTCGTAGCATGGAAAACAAATAATTTCTATCGCATACAAACAAACAAGCCAAGATCTATCTACTAGATTGTAGCAACGAGTCGATGGAATAACTTACCCTCGAAGATTCCAAAGCGTTTAACGAGAGCGGATTCTCGTGGGTGATGTAGTCGTACTCTTCCCGATCTCAAGATCGTGTAGACGATCCTTCCAGCAAGGCTCCTCAGCGCTCCTGCAATCGGTCACACGCTCGGTACTGACGAAGACCTTCCTCTCCCTTGTTCCAAAGAGGCGGAGGTTGTAGCACTCTCCTCGCGATTCCGGCAAAGACAACGGCGTGGTACCTAAGTAGAGGGAGATCCCGCAGGGCTTCGCCTTAAGCCGGAGCGAGTATGGTGGAGTATGAGAGAGAGCTATTAGTGGTCTAGAGATTAGACACACCAATTATAAGGCTCTAAACCGAAGGCTAGGGCAATTAGAAGCTCTAAACCAAAACGGCTCTAAACCGGAGATTATAGGATGGGAACTTGTGTGTCTAGAGGAGGAGGCCCTGCCCCTCATTTTATAGGTGGGAGGGGCGGCCAAGGGAAGGGGAGTCCCTCCCCAAGTCGGCCTTGGTTGGTGCGCCGGCTTGGAGGGACTCCTCCCCCAAGTCGGTTCCAACCACCTCTTGCTTGTTTCCCACAGCTCGCTTTTAGCGTTTGACTTTCAAACTGGCCGTTTGACTTTTCTGTTTGGGATTCAATTTAATCCTTTATTTGTAACAGCGAGAACACTTAGTACATGATTCAATCATTCCAATATGCAATGACACATTCATGTACCCTCCCCCCCCCCCCGGAGTGCCGGACAATCTAGAACCTTCTAGAACATTCCCGATGAAAACACCGGAATCATTCCCGAACTCCGAAACGGGACTTCCCTTATATGAATCTTATTCTCCGGTCCATTCCGGATCACCTCGTGATATCCCGGATCCCATCCGAGACTCCGAACAACATTCGGTCTCTTTCTCATAATACCATAACTACTCAAACAACGTCGAATCCTTAAGTGTGTCTCCCTACGGTTCGTGAATTATGCGGACATGATCGAGACACTTCTCCGAACAATAACCAATAGAGGAATCTGGAAATTCATATGGCTCCCACATATTTCTACGATTACTTTGCGATCGAATGAACCACTTACATACGATACCAATTTCCCTTTGTCTCACGATAGTTTACTTATCAGAGGTTATGATCGTCGGTATCTCTGCATACCTAGTTCAACCTCGTTACCGATAAGTACTCTTTTCTCGTTCCCGTGATATGTGATCCCTTGTGAGGCAGTCACATGATTGCAAGCTAATTGGATGATATTCCACCGAGAGGGCCCAGAGTATATCTATCCGTCATATGGATGGACAAATCCCACTCTTGATCCATGTGTTTCAACCAATACTTTCCGAACACTCAATGCCACCTTTATAGACACCCAGTTACGGTGTGGTGTTTGATGTCATCAAAGCATCCATCTGGTAAAGGTGATATGCATGATCTCATGGTCAAGGAATTAGGTTACTATGTATCGAAAGCATATAGCAATTGAACTATTTAAATGACTTGATCTTTATGCTATGCTTATCTATAGGAGTATGTCCATCACATCATTCTCCTAATGATATGATCCTGTTGTTAATAACATCTCTATGTTCATGATCAGGAAACCATGATCATATATTAACCAACAAGCTAGTTTAACAAGAGGCTTTACTAGGGACTCTTATTTTAGTTTACAAATCACACAAGTATTAATGTTTCCGGTTAATACAATTATAGCATGGTATGTAAACATTTATCATAAGTGTGAAGTTATGATAATAAGGGAGTTGATACCTTGTGGTATGGGGATCGTTTGTGTGTGCCTAGCGACCCGGAGATAAGGGAGTTGATTTTACAGGAGGCTCATAACTCGCCGTATTCCATACATCCGGGCAACACAAAGATGTATATGGATTTGAAGAGCAGATTTTGGTGGAACAACATGAAGGGAGATATCGCCAAGCATATTTCCCTATGTGATGTATGTAGCCGAGTGAAGGCAGAACACCGTAAGCCAGGATCACATTGCCGTCTGCCGGATGGAAGTGGGATAGAGGGAATGGACTTTATCACAGGATTGCCCAGACCAGGTCAGATATGACTCTATTTGGGTTGTGGTCGACCATTTGACCAAGGTAGCCGACTTTATACCGTGAAGACGACCTATACGAGTGCAAAGTTGGCCAAGATTTACATGGACAGGATTGTGTGCCTACGGAGTTCCCAAGAGTATTGTATCCGATAGAGGCACCCAATTTACCTCACACTTCGGGCGCCAGACTACGAGACACTTGGTACTAGATTGAGTTTAGCACAGTTTCACCCACTGCATCGATGGATGACCGAGACGGTGAATCAGATTTTGGAGGATATGCTGAGAGCTTGCGCCTTGGCTCATGGCTCTAGTTGGGATGAGAATTTGCCGTATGCGGAGTTTTCCTACAACAACAGCTACCAAACCAGCATCAAGACGTCACCGTTCAATGTGTTGTATGGGAAACAATGTCGTACGCCATTGCTATGGGATGGAGTAGGAGAACGTCAGCTGTTCGGACCTGATTTGATCAAGGATGCTGAGGAGAAGGTCGCCTTGATTAGGGACAGGCTGAAGGTAGCACAATCAAGGCAGAAGAGCTACGCTGACGCCAAGCGCAAGGAAGTGGTGTACGAGATAGGCGATAGAGCATACCTCAGAGTATCGCCGCTTCGTGGAATCAAGAGATTTGGAATTAAGGGTAAACTGGCACCTCGATTCATTGGACCGTATCGGGTCTTAGCACGCAAAGGAGAAGTTGCTTACCAGTTGGAGTTGCCAGAGGCTCTGTCTGCTGTTCACAACGTGTTCCACGTGTCCCAGCTGAAGAAGTGCCATCCGGAGATGGTGGATACACCATTGAGAGACACCGTACCGCTGGAGGAGGTTCAGCTGGAGAATGATTTGACCTATGAGGAGAAACCGGTCAAGATTCTGGAGACAACAGAAAGGACTACCCGTACCAATACAATCAAGTTTTGCAAAGTACAGTGGAGCCACCACACCGAAGAGGAAGCCACTTGGGAGCGTGAGGATGACATCCGAGAGGACTAGCCACACCTATTTGCTAGCCGCGCCGAATCTCGAGGACGAGATTCATCTTAAGGGGGTTAGTCTTGTCACATCCCAAATTTTAGATTTGGTCTTGCATATCATTCATAGCATTGCATCATATCTTTCCATGCAAAACCGTCGAGTAGAAAGATTCGGCGAAACGCTATTTTCAAAACCCTATTCTAGTTTGCTACGAGGTTCCTGGGGGGAGCTTTGGAGTGACTTGCAACAACCACCCCTGTAGGTTCGAGTTTTCGCGCAAACTTCGACTGAAGGTTGTGCCCCTCGACGATACGAACCCGTAGGCGCGAGAATCGCTCCAATCGGAGTTCGTATGCAAAAGACTCGGACGTTTTAGTAAACCGCGGAACGGTCCGAAAATCCGGACCGATTTCCGAGTTGTAGTCAATTTCTGACCGAATTGGAGTAGAACTTCGGCGAGAGGGCCACAAAGGACCCACCAGGGCCTCAGAACCCGTGCCTAACACCGCCGCCTCGACCGCCTACCGCGATCGCCGCCTCCTCGATTTGCGGCCGCCCTCGGAACCGCCGCCTCGAGCCGCCGCTGCCGCCGCCCGGCCACTTGCCACCGCCCGCCGCTGTACCGCGCTGCGCCATGCCGTCTACCGCGTGCCTTCCTCCGCGCCGCCGCTGCCACCGCACCGCCACTGCGTGGCTCAGCCTCGCCGCGCCGCCGCTCGCCACCTCGCCGCGACCTCGCCGCTACAGCCCGCCGCATTTCGCTGGCCATACCGCCGCTGTTGCAGCCGCTGGCCGCTGCCGCTTTCGCCGCTGCGCCGCCATTGTCGCACTAGCCGCTGCCTCGATTCGCGTGCTAGCATGCATGTATACACGTACACGCACGCATACATGCGCGTCATCGCATGCGCGCTTGCATGCACGCATACACACACGTACGCGCGCCGCGTTGATTTTCTCGGACCGTTCGTTGACCGTGTGTGTCCGTGTAGGAAGGATCTCGACGCCGGAACCGATCGCCACCGCCATTCGGATCTCGCCGCACCTTCCGGAGTCCGAATCGCCATCCGTTTCCGGTAAGACAGCAGCCACCGTCAGATCTCAGATCAGCGGCTTAGATCGTTCGTTGACTGGTCAGCATCCCAGGCGTTGACTAGTCAGACGCCAAGTCGGCCGATCAAGCCAAATGACTGGGTCAATTTCGTTAATCCCTTTAGTTGGCAGATTTTGGTAGGATCTTGTAAATTTCGTAGAAATTCAACCGCTTGGCCAAAAATTGCAAATAAAATATGTACGAGTTCAGTGAGTTGTGTAGAATTTCGCTGTAGCTTTGGTTCAGACTTTTACTGTCAGGTCTAGTACAGTTTAATCAAACTAGTTAATGGCCTTTTTGGAGTAATAAATTCGTAGAAAAAGATCCGTAGCTCCAAAAATCGCGTGTGATATGTCCCAGAACTTGTGTGAACGAGGGTAATCTCATCGCGAATTAAAAATGTAGGTTTACAGTAAAAACTTCTGCAGTATTTGTCTATTGGCTTTCTGCAGTGTTTTAATTACTCGGGAAGTTCTATAACTCCTTTTCGAGTAATTCCAATTGGTACTGTTTCTATTCAGCGATGCCTATGCGGTAGAATTTTCCCAAGATTTTACAAACAGTATACTACCGGTAGTGAATTATTTAAGTTCTAGCTCTAGTTTGGAGCATTACTTTTGTCTATTAGTTTCCCTAGCGCTAAAACTATTTTCCATGCATGCAATCGGTAGTGTTATGTTATAGGATGTTGTGGTACAGCTGTAGCACCAATTCACTTGCCATTCTTGCATTCATGCATCATATTTGTTGCATATGTTGTGGATTGTTTGGTTATGAATGCAATTGTGTCGTGTAGATTGTGTTGAGTGCAACGCTTGCTCGTGTGAGGATTGTGCTCCAGACCGCTACAACCAAGGCAAGTAGATGCTACTTTGTTCATGATATCGTCCTACTATTTTCAATGCATTGTCGTGTATTTTGTAGATGCATGTGTAGGATGATATTATCGCTATGCTATGTCCTATTATGTGGTAGGACCCTCTTTGTAGATGAACCACCGTTGGTAGATGTGCTTAGCCATGCTTTGTTGAACGAGGGCTGGGTTACATCATTGATACTTGTTTTCTCAAAGTATTGGTTTGTGAAAACTAAAAACAACTTAATCAATGAACCCCCTAGGTGTGATGGTATTGATAAATTTTGGTGGTTTCATTGCGGAAAGGCACCCAGGTATAAAGAGAGAATGATTGGCTTCTTTATTGTTTAGCTTACGTGTACAACCATGTGCCAATAATGGAATGGGAGGTTGGTTAGACTTAGTAGGTTGTGGTAACTCGAACCCGCGTATCCAGAGATGTAGAATTTTGGTAGGTTGGACCGGCGCGCGTCGGGATTGAGGAGCTACTTCCCGAACAGTCTCTTCTTGGTCTTCTCCCTATCATCACCCAAAATGAGAGTGATGGTACGAGCTAGGCTGGCCAAGTCACATGGGTAAAGTGTACTAACCTCTGCAGAGTGTATAAACTAATCGATTAGCCGTGTCCCCGGTTATGGACATCTGAGTTGCTAGATATTGATCCCATGACATGTTTCTCGCTCATTCTAATTTCTTAATTGCTTTAATATTGTTGGGTTTAACTTAATTGGGATCTTTTCAAATAAAATCAAAACTGTTTATGAAAGTAGGATAAATGTATTTGCAAATGCAAGCCAGACACAGCTCCACTTGACAAATATGCATGTAGATGTTAGTACTATTGTCTCCATTACTAGCTCTACTTGCCATACATTCCATGTATTGACCCTTCGGGGCTGCTACGTTTCATGTTGCAGGTTATTCCGATTCTGATTGATCATTATAGGCCACGGTACTCCACTCGGCACTTGTTCACTTGTGGGCAATTTGAAGATTGGAGGATTTACTTGCTTTTGTTGCTACCTGAATACTTTGAGCTTGCTTTATGCTAAGCTTTCATTGTAATAATGGTACTCTGGATCTTTGTAGATCATGATACACGGTTATTTTGCTATGAATATCTATCTTACTCTATTGTGGGCCAATGAACCGATCCAGGGGTTGGCATGTCACATAGAGGCCACGGTCTTATCAGAACCAGGGTGTCACAGGATGGTATCAGAGCCCGTGTGTCGACTATAGGATCGTGACCTTGGATTGGATTAGGAAGCCATAGAATTATTAAGCCTATATTAACACTGTCTTTCCTCTTATGCCTTTCACCCTCGTAAATTCTTACCATATGCTATTCTCACACTTTCTTCTTTTACTTGATAGATGGGAGACGTCAGGACTGAGTATGTCACCATGGAGTCCCCAAGGCCCTTTGCAAGGCAGTTAGCTCAGCTCTCTCAGTCATTGGGATTGCCACTGCCTATGTTCAAGGGAAGAAGGCTGTACACCTATGGATATGGAGAGGATGCATGGGAGATCACTACCTTCATATTCAGAGATGCCGCCTTGCCAAACCCCGCGCACTTGGTCTACACCAAGATATACTGCAACTGGGGACTTGGAATCAACTTGGCTGTACATGAAGCCCTGTCTCGCCAGTGCCACTATGTCCGACACCTACTGCCTGCAGATTCACCCTACCGTGATTATGGAAGGCGTGATAAATATGAGAACATTGTAGTTACCCCGGGCGACAGGAACAACATGCCTCCCCGTCGGAGGCACATAGAGGACATGGAGAGAGAGAATGGAGCTCTAGCAGAGAAGGTGAGGATGTTGAAGGAGATTGCAGACTTTACTAGCAATGGGATGGTGGTCCAAGGACAGGAGATAGACACTTTGCATGAAGCTGTGGGAGTTCTGGAGACTGACCTGATAGACAGAGATGAGACCATAGCCCATCTTCATGGCACTGTGCAAGAGAATACCCAGAGCATACAACAGTTGCAATGGACCATCCAGAAAAGGGACCAAACCATTGAAGCTATGACAGCCCAGATTGCCGCTCTCCAAGCACAGCTGAATCCACCCTCTGATGATGAAAATGGAGATGATGGCAACAATGGGGATGATGATGACAGTGGAGATGATGATGATGATGAGGACGAGGATGATGATGATGGAGACGATGATGGTGGAGGAGATTTAAGCTGTTGTTGTTGCAGCTGAGGATGAAGAAGAAGAGGAGGATCCAGAAGAGGTGGAGTTTGAAGTCTCAAGTGATGGTTCAGGAGAGGTGTACACTCCGCCGCCATGGTTGTACCGCGAGCCAAAGCGCCAACGCATGACCGCAAGGACCTACATCAATCTTTTCAAGAAGTAGATAGAAATCCACCAATTAGTCCACGTTTGGAGAACTCGTTAGGATTAGTCTCGATCATTGTGAAACTTAATTAGTGTTAGTTTAAAGGTGTTTAGTTGCTGATTTGTGTACTCCAATATCCCAGGATTTATTTGTGCGAATTTTATGAAAGAGTTATGGCAATTGGTTATCATCTGTGTTATTTTCGCTGCAGTTTTTCTGCTGATACAGCAGTACTGTGCGATTTTTCATATTTTTCTGGTAACTCGAAAAAATCTGAAAAAAATTGGGCTGATGCGAAACTCTCTGTGCCATATGCACAAAAATTGGCTTAATTTTCTGACGAGTTTAAGTCAGGCGGAAAAATTCGTGAAATCTGCTGGACTGTTCTAGCAGAATTGCTGTTTTGCTGATTTGTTGATCTATTGTTTAGTTAACCATTGCCAACTCTTGCAAAAATATTTCAGTAGTTATATACTGCTAGGATAACACCTGAGATGTTGCTGGATCACTTGTTTGGTGATGTGTTGCTTGCTTGTGAAGCATCCTCAAAAAAAAAGAGAAGATAAAAAAATATGCACCATGCTCATGGTAAATAAAAGGATCGCTGAGATGCTCATTGTCTATTGCCTTGTCATTTTGATATGGGATAGCTCCTATGTCATGGGGCAAGGGGTACCCCGTTGGCGGTTCTCTATGATACACATATGCTTACAATGACAAGAACTTGCTTATGACTAAAGTTGAGTAGCATGAGGAACGGCCCTCGTACTCAAGGGACATGATATTTCCAGTTTATGATCTGTCAAGCATATAACTCGTAGTTGACTTCACTTTAACCTTAACCACTTAAAGATGATTATGATAGGGGCAATGATATCTCAAAGCTAATGAGTACCATACTTTCAGCCATTTGGAAGCCTTTCAAACTTTTTAATATTTTCTCTCACTTTTATGTCAAGTCACCATTTATTCTATTAGCACCTTCCCGAGAGCATAGCTGTCATTCTTAGTGTAATGTGCTTGTCCCAGAACACGGTTAATTGTGACATAACTTTGATGCTTGTACCTTTGACATCTTTACTTCTAGTCTTCATTTAAACTTCAGAGGTGCCTTGGCATTTATGTTTTGATCCACAATCAAAGGCAAGTGAGATACCACTTTATCATACCTTCTTATGAGCATTACAATGTTGCTTATGCTTATGTTTCATGCTGCTTATTATTATTGTGTTGGAATCTCTTCATAGCTTGCATGAATATTGAGTAGACTTATTTGCATACTCTTTATTATGAATTGTGTAAGTATTTACTCATATGCTGAGAATATATACATCTTATGAAGCAAATGTGTTAGTGAATGTTTTTTTTATCGCACTCAGTTTTCAACTGAATTGCTTGAGGACAAGCAATAAGCTTAGCTTGGGGGAGTTGATACGTCCAAAACATATCTACTTTTCCGAACACTTTTGCTATTGCTTCTCCTCTAATTTGTGTGATTTGGATACAACTAACACAGACTGAAGCTGTTTTCAATAGAATTTCTTTGGTGTCTCATTTTTGTGCAGAAAATCAGCTTTCAGGAAAAATCCCAGAAACTATCGCAAAACTCCTATTTTACCAGAAGACTCGCGTAGCTAGAAGACGAGACGGAAAGGGGCCACGAGGGGCCCACACCACCTGGTGGCGCGGGCCAGGCCAGGCTGCGCCAGGGGGTGGTGTGGCCTCCTCGATCTCCCCCTCGACCTCTCCTTCCGCCTACATAAGCCCTCTGACCTAAAAACAAAGGGCGGGTTCGACGTTTTTCCAGATAGAGTTCCGCTGCGCCACCACCACCAGAAACTGTGATTCGAAACCAGAAACTCCGTTCTGGCACCATGTCGGGACATGGAATTGGATAAGATCATCGCCATCATCATCACCAACGCCTCTCCATCAACCATCCATGATTCCCCCATCCATGAGTGAGTAATCCCCCGCAGTAGGCTATGGGGATGGTAGGGATTGGATGAGATCTATTATGTAATTTCATAAGATTGTTAGGGCATGGTGCCTAGTATCTATTGTTAGTGCTTTTTGACATTGTTGCAACTTGTTATGCTTAATGCTTGCCACTAGGGACCGAGTGCCATGATCTCATATCTGAACATGTTATTGATTCATGATGATATTATTGTTTGTGATATTACCTGCAAGTTGTCTACACATATTATTGTCCGGAACCCGAGGACCCAAAGTGAAAGAAATTGGGATGACCGGAGGGGATGGCTGTGATATGAGGATCACGTGTGTTCATGGAGTGTTAATTCTTTGCTCCGGTACTCTATTAAAAGGAGTACCTTAATTTCCATTAGATTCCCTTGAGGCCCCGCTGCAACGGGCTGGCGGGACAAAAGATGTTGTGCAAGTTCTCATTGCAAGAACGTATGACTATATATGGAACACACGCCTATGATTATTTAGTACTTGGATAGTTTACCTTATTTATCTGCAAATTCCCTGTATCTTGATATTACATGAATAGTCTTGTCCATGCAACGCCCATCCATCCATCCATATGCCTACCGCACTTTAATCCTGTTGTTTGCTACTATAGTTACTACTGTCTTTGTTTTACTACTGTTGTTACTTTGCTATTGCTACTACAAAACTGTTGCTACTGATAAACTTCTGCGAGCAAGACTATTTCTAGGTGCAGCTGAATTGACAACTCAGTTGTTAAGGCTTATAAATATTCTTTGGGTCCCCTTGTGTCGAATCAATAAATTGGGCTTTACTTCCCTCGAAGACTGTTGCGATCCCCTATACTTGTGGGTCATCACATATCAACAATATTAAAATCAAGCGGGTACATTTGTGTTCCAATAAAGACATAGATATTTCTAATAACACCTTCCGGTTTTATACTAGTTCTATTTGACAATCTAATAGTAGTGTCTACCGGTTCCACATGTGGATTATTTAAATTGTAGAGAAGTTCCTCATGAAGTGATGAAGGCATAATATTTATAGTGGAATCGGTTCACAAATTCAATATAAGAAAGTTTCCCCATAATATATAGGAGTCATAGGCTTAGAAGTTTCGTTATCTGAAGTTTCAAGTTCTAGCATAACCACTTCATTATCCATGGTTTGTGCTTCCATAAGATCCTTCAAAATAACAATATTTGCATTGGTAGCATCGAGGTTCTTTTCTGGCTTCTTTAATCTTCACTTTATGTGTTCTTCCTCTCTGCGTTTTTTGTGATATTCTCTTGAATAGGTTTAGAGGAAAACTCTACTATTGGTGCACTTTTTCTTGCACGCTTCTTTTCTTCGAGGGGTTTATAGGGTTTCCATGATGTTGGTACCTGTAGATTCCCTGCATAATTATCAATAATTTTCTTTACTGAGTAAGAATCAATACCGAGGGTTTTAATCATTGCACAAGTCTTTTCATCTGCAAGAAAATCGTTAACACAATCATATTCAGAAGAACTATTCATAATGCTCTCCTCATCTTTAAGATTTTCTGTTGTCTCCCTCATTTTCATTATTAATTTCCAGGCTTCATCATAGGTATAGGATACAAAACTACCATTATAAGAAGTATCTAAGCTCATTCTATTTTTATCATTAAGCCCTCCATAAAAAGTGTGAGTGATTAACCAATCAGGCAAACATTGATGGGGGCAATTATCTAGATAACTTTTATACCTCGGATAGCCTTCATATAAACTCTCATCAGGACTATTTCTGAAACTAATAATAGTACCTCTCATCCTGTGAGCATTGCTTTCTGAGTAATATTTTGATAGGAAATTGGTTATCAATTCCGTCCAGGTCCTTGGTGCCTCTACATAAAAAAGATCTATACCAGTTGCAAACATTATTTCAGAGTGTTTGTCTAAACAACAAGACTTTAGCCATATCAAATTTACAGTTATCGAACATAAAGGAACCAAAAACATCTTCAAAGAATTGTAAGTGCCCATATGTACTCTCTTCATCGGTTCCTGCCAATTTCTTAGAGTGTAGCAATTCAAGTAATAAAGGATGGATCTCAATACCATCAGGATTTATGCTTTTGTTGAAAACTATAAAAGCGTCCATGGGCGAACCCATTTTCCTAACTGCCTCAAGCTGGATTAAATGCTGAGTGTTGGCCATTGTTATGGTCCTGCAACTTAAATCAAAGATTGGCACAATGAAAGTAAATAACTAAAAGTAAGTGACTTATAACGCTAAGCTCCCTGGCAACAGTGCCACAAAATATCTTGATGACTGCAAGTGCATAGATCGTTTGTAGATACTTTCAAAATAAAGATATCGATCCCACAGGGAGAAGTAGGCAAAATACTAAAGTGCTTTTAACTAAAACTAAAAGAAGTACTTAAGAAATAATTTT
Source organism: Avena longiglumis (assembly GCA_030063025.1). Classification (NCBI taxonomy): domain Eukaryota; kingdom Viridiplantae; phylum Streptophyta; class Magnoliopsida; order Poales; family Poaceae; genus Avena; species Avena longiglumis. The sequence continues at coordinate 341,335,435 of CP125978.1, read as the reverse complement.
AAGATGCAAGAAAAATAGAATTGTTTTAAGGATTGTTTTTGGGTTTTTGATTGCGCAAATCAATTAAATAAACTAAAGTTAAACTTAATGTAGAAAGTAGGAACCGCATATGTAAGAGAGCTTGTAACTACAATGGGGAAAAAGGCGTTCTCGAGGAGTGGTGGATACACCGCTAGCAATTTAGATAGAGTAATCAAGATTATCATAACAAATATTCTCATGACATATATTTATGTGGGAGGAGATCCATATATGGACGAATAGGTAGCAACCACTGCACACATCATTTGTCATAACCACATCTGACAGGTAAACGACATCAATCATATTATCTCTCTATTAAGGGATTCCTCCCGTGGCATGGACATGGCTTAATGTGTTCTCCTTGCTTCCCCAAGTTAGTACGTAAATAATGACAACAACTTTATAGTCACAGTAAGTGCTGTCATCCCTCCATCTACCAACAAGTAATCCCCTTCATCAAGTCCCCATAAGAGGCAAATATTAAGAGGTGCACAACTCTCAACATCAAGATGAAAACAATTAACACATACACATAATGATGTATAACATAATAATATATATCTTCTCTCAATCATATGCTAGGGTTTCTCCATCTCCCCAAGAACTAATGATCTATTCACACATGGAGGCAAACAACATCATGGCAATGATAATGTAAACAATTATAGATGAATAGTTCTTGTATAAATCCACAACTAGTACGAGAGTTACAACAAGATCTAGATGTGATGTAGATGGGATGGATATGTTGGTGATGCAGCGGTTGATAAAGATGAAGATCGATGCCTTGGCCTCCCAGATCTGCGTAGGGCAAAGATGGATCCCTTGGGAAAGTACCCCCTCTAGATCCCTTCCGGAGGTGAGGTTTTTGGCGATTTATGAGTGTTTTGTATGTCGACTCCTCGATCTGATTGCACGAGGTGAAACTATTTGAATAGTCGGTGGTGGTGGCAACTATACGGCGGAAACTATATGGCCGGAAAAAGTATTCCTGTCGTGTAATTGGTTGTTAAACCCACTGGTTGTTGCGATCACCTTGGGCTTTCTTCTGGTGTTATTGATATTTCCCAAGTTAGCGATTTATGCTGTTTTTTACTCCTTTTCACTCCAATACAACTGGTCCAAGAATTGTGTCCATCGTATCCATCATCTGTCCTGATCTTGGTGAAAATAGACATGAAATATGCGTGAGAACGCCGTAAAATACCAAGATCCTACCACTACAGTGCAAAATAATAATATAAAACATGATGCAAATATGCACTCATCAACTGTGTCAAAATAACTGATACTTAGTCAAATAACATGGCGACTCCGCCCATCAGGCAAGTTGCTAAGAGACGATGTCTCCTTGGACACCCGAATCGTCTCCACGACGATAAACATTCGTATGTTGTGTCTACAACACAAAGATAAGACCTACAAATATAATCCGATGGCCTGGAAACGTACCTGATGTGCTCTAGCAGAAATATACCATGCCTATAGGTACAACTAAAAATCCCGACGGACGCGTTGGGTTCATATCTAATATTACAAGAATTCGACTTATGTAAGGCATCTGCGGCATGAGTTGAGTTACACCAGCATTTTTGTGAATTTGAGTCCGACACTCGGGTTTGAGTAGATAGCGTAGTTTTGGCCGAAGGCAGTTAACTGACCCCGATCCGTTAGGAAAGTTAGGCATGCATGTCAACTATCCCTATGAAACGAACATTGTTGGGGATATGCTATATGGGTATCCTCATAGCATGTCTCCTATCCGGATAACTCGGGTGGCCCACAGTTGGTAGAATGGCCCATGGCCTACTGGGCCGCCTAGTTAGATGGATCCAGAAGGGAGGCCCATGCCAGATAAAGGAATGCTACGGTGGAGTCACTGACGTACCCGGAGCCTTGGAGTACAAGACACGCAAGACTAGTAATAGACGGTGTAGGACTCTGTAACCTGTCTGGCTAGGAATTTTCCCTATAACCCTAGGACCTGATGAGTATATAAGTCGGGCCTATGGGATCCTTTAGGGCACAATTTCAGACGATCAAGTAGCGATTAGCACTCACCTCGCACGGCGAACCTATCTCTGTAACTCGGCGTATTGCCCTTATAGTGATTTATAGCAGGAGTAGGATTCCGCCACCGTTGTGGGATCTGAACCTGGGTAAGCTATGTTACCTCGTACCCGTACGCACTATGAGGACCCCTCCATGGCGTACTCTTCGGCAATACCACGACATTTGGCGCCCACCGTGGGGCAAGAGGCACTTCAGGCTCTTCAGCGGGCGAGGACCAAGATCTTCGCGGGAACCGATGAAACCGTAGCCATCGATCGCATTCTCTTCTCCGGCAACGTTCTGATCATCCCTCCCATCGAGTTCTGGATCCCGACGAAGACGAACCCTACGTGGTGTTCGATCGTTCCTATCAGAGACATCCACCTCTTCATCGGCGAAACCGACTCGGTCACTAGTTCCCTGGGAGTCGGAGGAGCATCAAGATCCGCACCGACCGCCTATGGGCAGGACACATTCACGGAAGGATCGATGTCGGATCTCTCTTCGGAGTTTGCCGGCAAAGATCGGAAAAATTCAAGACCCACCCAAACCGCCCTTGTGCAGGATATAACGGTGGAAGCTCGCTGCAAGTCCGCCGGCTTCGCCCGTGCGTCTGGACAACAGAGATCCAAGTTTGTCGGAGAGGTTACCATATTCGATCTGGCGCGTTGCGTTCAGAGAGAGGGCGAAAACCGCCGCGATTACCTTGCCAGGTGGCTCCGTATACGAGCCGATCTAGCCCACTACCCCAATGATGATGCCATGTATCACTTTGTGGAAGGACTAGACCATGTCACGCTTCTCCGGCATTCTCTAAGATGGCAGCAGGCGTCGGGACGCCTTACCTTCGAAGGCATGGTGAACACCGTCAACAACTACACGGAGGCCAAAGCGGCAGCTCAGATAGCGCTTACGCTCATTGACGGAGCCCCTCCGATTCAGCCATCGCCACCTCCAGTCGTCGTCGCTGTTGTTGCACATCCACCCCCTGTCATCGAGGAAGTCCTGGCACCCTCCGACTCTGTGATTGACGCTCTATACGCTAACTTCAGTGCAGATTCAGAGGATATAGATTTCTGTTTAGAGGAACTAGACTCTGCCATGCAAGAGATGGAGGAGGAGTACACGCGCGACGAGCAAGCCAACAACGTCGTCACGTCTCGAGAGGTGTTCGTCACCATTGGGACGGCAATGGATGAAGATCAACCCGGACGAGCTCTGCCTACAGCTCTTGATGATCCGTTACCTTTGGGCACTTGCTTTCTCCGACTTAGATGGTAACGGCTAGACTGAACAACTGGAGTATATGTCATACACAGAAAATAAACAGTTACCTTTGGGCACTTGCTATCTACGAACATGTCGTAGGTGATGGTGAAGCCACGCTTCTTATCCTTCACCTTGACGGTGTCCTTGAGGCGGAGCTTGACAGAGTCGCTCGAGAAATTGTCCACGGAGATGCGGAGGCTATCCCTTCTATCGTTGGTATACCCGTGCATTAGCTTCGAGCGGTGCTGCAAAGGCTGGATTCGCCTGATGAACCAGCATATGGCTAGGTCCAAGCCGGTCAAACCCGTCTCTACGAACCACTCTATCTTCCTTATAGAGCGAGAAGCGTCGAGGTCGGAGGGAAGGGAGGCTTGGGATCTCCAAGTCGAAGTTTCAGCGGCTGCTCCATCGACGAAGTCCGGGTACATTACTTCTCGGATGGCCAGAGGGATATCTGGGCCGTAGAAGTAAGTACGCTGCCAGTTCTTGCAGGACTCGTGGCGGATGTCAGGGAAGCGCCGGCCAGGTCGGATCTTGAAGCTAATAGTGCCACAATTTCTAAGTTCATCCTTGCTGGCTCCGGCTTCGCGCTTGACGGTGAAGAAATAGATGAAGAGGTCTATCCTAGGCTTAATCCCTAAGTAACCCTCACAAAGCGCCGCGTAATTGCTAAGCACTAAGATACTATTGGGAGAGAGGTTTTGGGGCTGAACTCGTTAATAGTTCAACACGGCAAGGAAGAAGTTAGAGATGGGCAGGGAGACGCCGCGTACCATCTGTGCTTTAAGGTACCCCTTTTGTCCGGCTTGGGGAGAAGGTGTGACTTCGCCGGCCGGCGCTGCCCGCCAGGCGATCCCCTCCATCGCGGGGAGGTAGCCTTCGACGATCAACTCTTTGATGTCGCGGTCTGTGATGTCCGAACCGCGCCAATCGCCTTTGTGGGAGTCGTTTTCCTCCTCCAGCAGCTCCAGCGTCGCTGGATTATGGTCGCCGCTGGTGTCCTCGACCACCGCGGAGATGGGGATGACCAGGCCCTCTAGGGGCACGACGACGGAGCTCGCCAGCTTCGACGCGGCTTCGCCTGACGCCGCCATCGAAGGAGAAGAGCTGTTGCTGGCCATTGTGAGCGTCCTAAAGTGACTGGTGAGATTGGGAGTTAGGGTTTTTTGTGCGAGGCGCGGAGAGCTCGAGGAGACGCTTGCCCGAGGAAGAAGAATATGCAGGGGAGAATGAGGTGAAAAGGTAAATTTTCCACCACAGTTACTATTTATGATACCCAGCGTCAATATTCGTGCAGCTTGATCGGACGGTTGCCGCGTAGACGACGTGTGCGGAGACGTGCGCGGAAATTTCGCCACGTACCAACCGTCGCCGCCAATGGTTCGTATCGCTTGCGCGGGAAAAGTGGACATGATTGTGTTATCTGCATGTGTGAGTTACGAGGCGTTGATGACCTAAGTCTATGTCGCCCTTGCTGACATAGGCAGATGAACCATCACACCAGAAGATTCTGCCATAGACGGATCCAGTCCGGCTACGGAAGAGTACGATGGAAGATTCAGCAATTCTACGACTTACAAGTTGAAGACGGACAAAACCTTACAGGGTTCTTTGGGACGACTACAAGATATTGCTTGACGATTTGCCGACATCCATCTAGATGGAGCATTCCACGTGAAGAGGCAAGACGGCACAAGATATTGGAGTTCTCCGGGGGCTACTGTTGGGGATATTATATATGGGTATCCTCATCGCATGTCTCCTATCTAGATAACCCGGTTGTCCCATAGTTGGTAGCATGGCCCATGGCCTACTGGGCGGCCCAGTTAGATGGATCCAGAAGGGAGGCCCATGCCGGATAAAGGAAGGCTACGGTGGAGTCACTGACGTACCCGGAGCCTTGGAGTACAAGACACGCAAGACTAGTAATAAACGGTGTAGGACTCTGTAACCTGTCTGGCTAGGACTTTTCCCTGTAACCCTAGGACCTGGCGACTATATAAGTCGGGCCTATGGGAGCCTTTGGGCACAATCTCAGACGATCAAGTAGCGATTATCACCCACCTCGCACAACGAACCTATCTATGTAACTCGGTGTATTGCCCTATAGTGATTTATAGCAGGAGTAGGATTCCGCCACCGTTGTGGATCTGAACCTGGGTAAGCTGTGTTACCTCATACCCGTCAACCGTCCGCTTTCCCCCATGGGTGGCCCAAGTCCATGAAGGATGCGATTCTTTGGAGGATACGGCTAGCTTTAGATAGAAAGTTTAGAAGGCAAACCATAATCTGTAACCTACTTGTACCTATCCTGAGACCTGGCCTCCCTATATAAAGGACACGAGGGAGCGGCAAGGAGGACAACAAAAATCCTAGGATACACACCCGCCAGATCTCATCTGCGCACTACTGTAACCTTCGGTTCCTTTGATAATCAAGAGTAGACAAGCAGGAGTAGGGTTTTCCCTCCGGGGCCCTGAACCTGGGTAAACCTCGTGTCTCACATTGCTTGTCTGTTAGTTGACGAAGTCTCCAGTGCGTCGTTCTTCCTCTAAACTCAAGTCCATAACAATGGGCATTGACGTGTTAACCCCATGCCAGTCGGGTTTAAGTACAACATTTCTTATGGCAAGGCCTGGAGGGAAAACAAAGGGCTCTTGAGGACATGTTTGGTTTGTTCAGAGACTCATACTACTCTATAGTCCGACAACTCCAGACACTGCAAAAAAGAAACCCAGGTGAAAGGATCGTATGGGAACCTAGAGGGGGGTGAAAAGGTGCTACTTCAAATTTTGCTCTTTTTCAAATTAGGGTTTGACAAGAAAGATAAATTCTCTAGATTATGCAACTATCGTGAATTTACCTATATGTCAACATAGCACATACACTAAGCAAGAACAAGTAAAGTGAAGTGCGGTAAAGGATAGAAGTGACCAAAGTGGAGCACGAGGAGACACAAGGGTTTGTTTCCCATAGTTCTTTCCTTTTGAGGGGAAGTACGTCTACGTTTGGAGAGGGGGTGGTTTCAAACCACCAACGCCACGAGAGGCCTCCCTTGTTCTCCGATGAACCTCACCCCAAAGGGTTCGATTCACCTCTTCCACTATATCGGCAATCTTCGAGGTGGAAGGCGACACCTTTACAACAAGTTTGAGGAACACATCTACAACTTAATTGGAGGCTCCTGAATACAAGAAAGTTGTCAAACAATCAAAGACAAGCTTGTAAGAACCAAAGAAAAAGCTAGGGTTTCTAAAGAAACACTAGAGCATGGGGGCCCTCAAGTGAATGAGGGGGAAATGAAGATCTCTCTTGGTGAAGCTATAGATAAAGGCCTCCTCCTTCGATTCTCCAAAGATCAATGACTTTGGATGGTTGGATGAAGAGATCTTGTTGATTTGGTGGCTCAAATGGGGATGGTGTTCTTGAGTGGGTCAAGCAGCTGGAGGAAGGGGATAAGGTCCTCTATTTGTAAGTAGCCCCTCCACTGAACCGTTTTCTGACCGTTGGAGGATCTGCCAGACCGGAGACTCCGGTGTGCAGACCGAAGACTCCAGTCTACACCGGAGACTCTGGCCAATCTCAAGACCAGCCTTCGGACCACCTATCAGATTGTCCCAGCGCCCCTGGGAAATACACCTCCGGAGATTCTTCAAAGTTTTCGGACCAGGTGCACCGGAGACTCCGGTCCAGCCACATCGGAGACTCCGGTTGTCACATCCCAAGATTTTCCAAATCTTGTAATGTGAAAAATAAATGAATAAAATAAAACTTTGTTGATTTTCAGGGTAAGAAGAAACTTTTTGGTTCCAATTGGAAACCTTCAAACCTATTTGATTAAACAAATCCTAAAGGGTTTTGAAAATATAAACAAATAATAAAGAAAATATTAAATATAGGAAATTACTATTTTTGGATCTTTTAATAAAAGATTTGGTTTTCAAAAGAAAAGGTAGATTTATAAATAAGGATTATTTTATAGAGCAAAATTAAACCTTGGCCAAGCTTTTGAAATAAAATATTTCTATTTGATAAAGAGAGGAAAGGGTTATTTAAATAAAAAAAAGAGTGTTTATTAATAAACCAAATTTATTAAAGTAAAGGCTTTTCCCATTTTAAATAAACACTAAAAATTATTAAATTATTTTAAATAAGTTTTCCAAGTATTTTATATTCTCAAATAAAACCTACTGAAGTGTTTTTGGTTTTATTTTAGATTTCAAAATAAAGATTTTAATAAAACAAATCCTATTTGATTTAATAACTAAGGTCCATTTTATTTAATTATTAATGGACCCTAAAATAAAAATGTTATTTTATTTTGGACTTTGGATTCTGTTGTTAAACACAATTAAAAACTACACAAACTTTGACAAAGGTTTGAATTCATGTGTTGTTTGAATTGTTTGATTGAATTTCAAAACAGAAAATCAATTAGAAAAAGAAAAATACATTCAGAACAAAAAAAAGGGATCAGACCAAGCCCAGCCCATCACAGCCCAGCAGCCCACCTCTCTCCCCAGCGAACCGTTCTTTTCTCACTCAGGAACTTACTCGCACAGAGGATGACGACTGGACCCCACACTCACGCTCTCTCTCTCTCGCAGACAACCAGGACCCACACATTGTTCATCGTCTCCACCCTGCGACCACTTCCTCACCCGTTTCTGCATTGATCTCGCGGGAGTAATTCTCGTCAATGCAGCGAGTAATGTCTGTCATCAATCACGCTCGATAACTCGCCTGTGTTCCCTCTCTCTTTCCCCTATCTCGCTCGACCCTCTCTGCCTCAGGGTTGTTCCAATTCGGAGCCACACCACCTCTGACTCTGGCGAGCTCCGCGGGAAATTCAGGCCACACCTCGCCGCCCCTCAACACCCTCTGCATGCGAGCTTGTTCTACATCGCCTGGCGTACCTCCCAGCGTCAACTTCTTGGCCGCGATCACTCTCGACGCTCGGCTTCGTCAACATCTGAGCACCACCGACGACGCGTCTACTCCGGCGAAATCTCCCTGGTAAGCCAGACCGCCCCGAGCCCTCTCAATGACACTCACTTACTCCCCATGCTCGTACGCATCTAATGCTCCCTTCCACTTGCCTCGGCGCGACCTGCAACTCCGTCCCTGACAACCTCCAGAGGCACCCGCCGCTCGCAGCAACTCCGACGAGAGATTAAAGACGAACCCGTGCGCCCCTCGACGAGCTGCCACAACGTTGAGCTTCAGAGTCACTCCGCGAACCCGGTGAGCATCCTATATCTCTTCCTAGCATACTACATCGCCGGCGAGCTTGCATTCTGACCGCGCACCGCCAGTCGCCGCCGCCAGCACCACCAAACTATGGTCAAACGACTGTGGACCGTTAGATCTTCATCTGATGGCTTGAATAGGTTGACTAATCGAAGGGGTAAGGATGAACCTGAGCCGCGCGATTAAACTTAGATCCAACGCACCACACAGCATGATCCGTGCGAACCGGTACCAGCTAATAGCAACGCGACACGTGGCTCAGACTTAGTTTTAAAAACAGAAACTTTCTATTAGTTGTTCCACTTTGTAAAATCCATAACTTTAAATCCACACATCCAAATTTTGCAAATTTTATATCAATGGAATCAGTGGAACAAGCCCTAGCCAACCATGCAATTTGTTTAGTAAAAAGCTTCTGTTAAAATGTTTGTTTTTGCAGAATCATTTGCATGCTTGTTTAGGTTATAAAAATTATTCTAAAATGATTTTGGGGATAAAATCTTTGGCAATTGGATTTTTTTTAACCTACTGACCATAGGAAACACTTTGTGGATTCAAAAATGTATTTGGTGAAACAAAAGAATGAATCTTGGATTTAAAACCAATTCTAGTCAAATAAAAATATGGTATATTTATTAAAAATGGTTTTGGAAGAAAACCTTTGGGAAATGTTTTGTTTCAAACTCTCTGACCCTAAACACAAAGTTTTATGGTTTGAAAACATATTTTGTGAACCCTATAGATTAATGCCTTAGTAAAAACATTTCTACACCACATAAAATGATACCTTGTTTTGAAAATGGTTTATGAAGTGAAATCTTTTGCAAATGACTTTGCCACTTTATAAAATGACCATTAGGTGTTTTAAAATGTTTATGACCCATTAGAAACCACTTTTACAAACAAAACAACCCTTTTGCATGCTTGCATGTATTGTTTTGTTTATTATTTTATGTGATGAAATGCTTGAATGGTAGATTGAAATATTGTGTGCTTGATTGAATTGTAGTGACTTGAAGTGTGTGAACATTGCAAAGATCAAGGAGTGAACGTATGCCCTCTACCAAAAAGGCAAGTGATTCTTCATACCTTTGTCCCATTACTTTCACTATGCATTAGTGATTTTTCTAAGTAAAACTTGCATGGAATTTTTTCTAAGTATAAACCATGCTATGGAAAATCCTAGTAGATGAAACCTTAGTAGAAATTTCCTAAGTTAAGATCCCTACTACTATCATGCTTAGCTTAGCTAGTAGAAAACAAGGGTGGAATATATATTCACACTATGGAAAAATTTCTAAGTCTGAGGACTTGTGTTTTGTTTAATAAAACAACTAAGAGAATGAATCACCTGGGTGGAATGGAAGGAATGGTTTGTGTTGAGTGGTTCACAAGGCCCATTTTTATGGTTTACCTTGTCTATCTCACTTGTGGAAAGCCACCCAGGAACAAACAGATTTGAGATGTCAAATGTTGAGAAGTTTCAAGTGCAACCACTTGGCATTATGGGCTCTGCCTGGATCACATAGGTTTCTAGAACTGAGCCATTTGGACAGTTGGTGGTAGTGGGATGATAGGTTGGAACGCGTCCATTTGGTCTAAGGAAAGGCTTCTGAAAGATCTTGTCTTGGTGAAACCAAGTCTTGTGGGGAAAGTGCACCACCTCTGCAGAGTGTAAAATCTAAGTACTTAGCCATGTCCCTGGTAAAGGACAATTTGAGCATCAAGACATGGAAGCTATCAAGAATCTCATCATCCAAATTTCTAAGTTAAAAACTTGTGGATTGAACAAGGGATAAAGGATCTTCAGTCTTTGATTGGTAGATGCCTTGGGTGATTTTGTCAAGACAAAAACTTAGTGTTTTCAAATGATAAGGAAAACTATATTTTTGAGCAATGCAAGCCTCAACTCCACTTTGCCAAATGCATATAGATGATAAACTCCACTATACTACTATAGTATCACTTGCCAATACAATTCAAATGTATTGACCCTTGTGGCTGTAACTTGTTATGTTGCAGGTTTGATTGATATTAGTGAAGTTTAAATGATTAGGATTACAAGTCTACAACCAACATGTCTGCCTATGGCACTTTGAAGATGAAGGACCCCATGATTATAGATATTCTGCTGCAATGTAATGTAATAGCCAAATGAGCCATGAAAGATGTAATAAATTATTTTATTCCTGGTTATAAAGTTGTATTATGACCTCTGTTTCTTGATATTACATCTTAACTGTGGATGCTAGCTATTGATCCAGGGACTAGCATTGTAAACACGGGGATCTCTACCTTATTAAAGGTTGGGAACCTTACAGATGGTATCAGAGCATTGTGTTGCCTGTAGGATTTGTAACCCTAGTATTGGACAAAAACCCTTAGAAAAATAGGAGTTGTATTTGTTCCAAACTTATTTACAAACCATCTTGCTAAACTCTTTCCTCAACCATTTTGGTTTTGATTCTACATCTCTTCTATTTCAAACTTGATGGAAAAACCTACCCATGGCCAAAGACTTCACCATGAGCAAAGGACTCTATCAACTCTAATGACTTCAACATCTTCAACTCTAATGACTTCAACATCTTCAGCATTTTCACCAAGGACTTCAACCTTGGATATCACTAAGGACAAGTGAGACAAGAAATCTTGTTCAAGGATTTGAAGACTAAGGAAACACAAATTAGAAGGAGCCCTCATCACCTTTGAAGTTTTGTGACCAAGGGATTTCCCAAGGAAACCATGATCTCAAGCAAGAAGAATCAACTAAGAACGAGGGAAAAATCTCAAGTGAACCATATAGATGGACCACCATATTTAGTTTAAGTTAAACCCACCAACTTATGTGGTCTAACAAAAATATTTTTGATTGCCTAAAAGGTGCTTGAACTTTGTGGTTTGAGTGGAATGTTTGTTTGTGATTGCTTGCACATTGCTTGTGTGAATTGTGATATGTGTGATTAGAAATTATTTCCTTAGAAATCTTTTGCCTATTCTAATCCCAATCCAACCCAAACAGATGACTTCTCCAAGAAACACCAACATCAAGGTTGATGACAACAACAACAACCAAGAGGACAACATGAGAGAACTCATAGCAACCCAAAACCAGTTGAGCCAAGAGACAACTCAGCTTTTAACCAACAACAATGGACTAGACCCAGCCATACAAAGGATTTTGAAACTTCAATCCCAATTGTTGCAAGGATTGGTTACTCAAATGATCAACATGGGAGAAAACTCTTCCCAAGGAGTTTACGACAACAAGGATGACAAAGATGATATTCTAGAAGGAACCCAAGCTTGCAATATTTGTGGAGACAAGGATCATACATCCAAGGAGCATGAAGATCAATGCCCCAAGAAGAGAGAAAGATTTCCTACCTATGAGATAACATATGAAGAGCATGAACTAGAAGAACTCCTAGCTTTGGAGAGACCCAAAAAGAAGAAGAAGGACAAAAGCCAGTTGCAATGTTACAATTGCAAGGAGATGGGACACTATGCCAGTGAATGCCCAGAAAAGAAGAAGAGCCAAGAAGACAAACAAAAGCTAGTGAAACCCAAGATGAGGAAGGATATTAGCCAAGTGATGTGAAACCACTGCAAAGAGTTAGGACATTATGCATCATATTGTCCAGAGAAGCCACCTCAAGACCTCAACCTTATCACATGTTTCAAATGCAAGGAACTAGGCCACTATGCAAACTTCTGTCCAGGAAAGTTACATCAAGATCCCAAGCAAGCCAATATGTAATTTAGTTAGAAAAATTTTAAGGGTGGTAGTACCTTAGATGCTTTGAGACAACTTGTAACCCTAGCCTCCCCAAATCTCGGGACGAGATTTATTTTAAGGGTGGTAGCCTGTCACATCCCAAGATTTTCCAAATCTTGTAATGTGAAAAATAAATGAATAAAATAAAACTTTGTTGATTTTCAGGGTAAGAAGAAACTTTTTGGTTCCAATTGGAAACCTTCAAACCTATTTGATTAAACAAATCCTAAAGGGATTTGAAAAGATAAACAAATAATAAAGAAAATATTAAATATATGAAATTACTATTTTTGGATTTTTAATAAAAGATTTGGTTTTCAAAAGAAAAGGTAGATTTATAAATAAGGATTATTTTATAGAGCCAAATTAAACCTTGTCCAAGATTTTGAAATAAAATATTTCTATTTGATAAAGAGAGTAAAGGGTTATTTAAATAAAAAAATGAGTGTTTATTAATAAACCAAATTTATTAAAGTAAAGGCTTTTCCCATTTTAAATAAACACTAAAACTTAATAAATTATTTTAAATAAGTTTTCCAAGTATTTTATATTCTCAAATAAAACCTACTAATGTGTTTTTGGTTTTATTTTAGATTTCAAAATAAAGATTTTAATAAAACAAATCCTATTTGATTTAATAACTAAGGTCCATTTTATTTAATTATTAATGGACCCTAAAATAAAAATGTTGTTTTATTTTGGACTTTGGATTCTGTTGTTAAACAGAATTAAAAACTACACAAACTTTGATAAAGGTTTGAATTCATGTGTTGTTTGAATTGTTTGATTGAATTTCAAAACAGAAAATCAATTAGAAAAAGAAAAAGACATTCAGAACAAAAAAAAAAGGGATCAGACCAAGCCCAGCCCATCACAGCCCAAGACCTCTCCTCTCAAATAACCGTTCTTTTGTCACTCAGGAACTTACTCGCACAGAGGATGACGACTGGACCCCACACTCACGCTCTCTCTCTCTCGCAGACAACCAGGACCCACACATTGTTCATCGTCTCCACCCTGCGACCACTTCCTCACCCGTTTCTGCATTGATCTCGCGGGAGTAATTCTCGTCAATGCAGCGAGTAATGTCTGTCATCAATCACGCTCGATAACTCGCCTGTGTTCCCTCTCTCTTTCCCCTCTCCCGCTCGACCCTCTCTGCCTCAGGGCTGTTCCAATTCGGATCCACACCACCTCTGACTCCGGCGAGCTCCGCGGGAAATTCAGGCCACACCTAGCCGCCCCTCAACACCCTCTGCACGCAAGCTTGTTCTACATCGCCTGGCGTACCTCCCAGCGTCAACTGCTTGGCCGCGATCACTCTCGACGCTCGGCTTCGTCAACATCTGAGCACCACCGACGACGCGTCTACTCCGGCGAAATCTCCCTGGTAAGCCAGACCGCCCCGAGCCCTCTCAATGACACTCCCTTACTCCCCATGCTCGTACGCATCTAATGCTCCCTTCCACTTGCCTCGGCGCGACCTGCAACTCCGTCCCTGACAACCTCCAGAGGCACCCGCCGCTCGCAGCAACTCCGACGAGAGATTAAAGACGAACCGTCGCCTCGACGAGCTGCCACAAAGTTGAGCTTCAGAGTCACTCCGCGAACCCGGTGAGCATCCTATATCTCTTCCTAGCATACTACATCGCCGGCGAGCTTGCAGTCTGACCGCGCGCCGCCAGTCGCCGCCGCCAGCACCACCAAACTATGGTCAAACGACTGTGGACCGTTAGATCTTCATCTGATGGCTTGAATAGGTTGACTAATCGAAGGGGTAAGGATGAACCTGATCCGCACGATTAAACTTAGATCCAACGCACCACACAGCATGATCCGTGCGAACCGGTACCAGCTAATAGCAACGCGACACGTGGCTCAGACTTAGTTTTAAAAACAGAAACTTTCTATTAGTTGTTCCACTTTGTAAAATCCATAACTTTAAATCCACACGTCCAAATTTTGCAAATTTTATATCAATGGAATCAGTGGAACAAGCCCTAGCCAACCATGCAATTTGTTTAGTAAAAAGCTTCTGTTAAAATGTTTGTTTTTGCAGAATCATTTGCATGCTTGTTTAGGTTATAAAAATTATTCTAAAATGATTTTGGGGATAAAATCTTTGGCAATTGGATTTTTTTGAACCTACTGACCATAGGAAACACTTTGTGGATTCAAAAATATATTTGGTGAAACAAAAGAATGAATCTTGGATTTAAAACCAATTCTAGTCAAATAAAAATATGGTATATTTATTAAAAATGGTTTTGGAAGAAAACCTTTGGGAAATGTTTTGTTTCAAACTCTCTGACCCTAAACACAAAGTTTTATGGTTTGAAAACATATTTTGTGAACCCTATAGATTAATGCCTTAGTAAAAACATTTCTACACCACATAAAATGATACCTTGTTTTGAAAATGGTTTATGAAGTGAAATCTTTTGCAAATGACTTTGCCACTTTATAAAATGACCATTAGGTGTTTTCAAATGTTTATGACCCATTAGAAACCACTTTTACAAACAAAACAACCCTTTTGCACGCTTGCATGTATTGTTTTGTTTATTATTTTATGTGATGAAATGCTTGAATGGTAGATTGAAATATTGTGTGCTTGATTGAATTGTAGTGACTTGAAGTGTGTGAACATTGCAAAGATCAAGGAGTGAACGTATGCCCTCTACCAAAAAGGCAAGTGATTCTTCATACCTTTGTCCCATTACTTTCACTATGCATTAGTGATTTTTCTAAGTAAAACTTGCATGGAATTTTTTCTAAGTATAAACCATGCTATGGAAAATCCTAGTAGATGAAACCTTAGTAGAAATTTCCTAAGTTAAGATCCCTACTACTATCATGCTTAGCTTAGCTAGTAGAAAACAAGGGTGGAATATATATTCACACTATGGAAAAATTTCTAAGTCTGAGGACTTGTGTTTTGTTTAATAAAACAACTAAGAGAATGAATCACCTGGGTGGAATGGAAGGAATGGTTTGTGTTGAGTGGTTCACAAGGCCCATTTTTATGGTTTACCTTGTCTATCTCACTTGTGTAAAGCCACCCAGGAACAAACAGATTTAAGATGTCAAATGTTGAGAAGCTTCAAGTGCAACCACTTGGCATTATGGGCTCTGCCTGGATCACATTGGTTGCTAGAACTTAGCCATTTGGACAGTTGGTGGTAGTGGGATGATAGGTTGGAACGCGTCCATTTGGTCTAAGGAAAGGCTTCTGAAAGATCTTGTCTTGGTGAAACCAAGTCTTGTGGGGAAAGTGCACCACCTCTGCAGAGTGTAAAATCTAAGTACTTAGCCATGTCCCTGGTAAAGGACAATTTGAGCATCAAGACATGGAAGCTATCAAGAATCTCATCATCCAAATTTCTAAGTTAAAAACTTGTGGATTGAACAAGGGATAAAGGATCTTCAGTCTTTGATTGGTAGATGCCTTGGGTGATTTTGTCAAGACAAAAACTTAGTGTTTTCAAATGATAAGGAAAAATATATTTTTGAGCAATGCAAGCCTCAACTCCACTTTGCCAAATGCATATAGATGATAAACTCCACTATACTACTATAGTATCACTTGCCAATACAATTCAAATGTATTGACCCTTGTGGCTGTAACTTGTTATGTTGCAGGTTTGATTGATATTAGTGAAGTTTAAATGATTAGGATTACAAGTCTACAACCAACATGTCTGCCTGTGGTACTTTGAAGATGAAGGACCCCATGCTTATAGATATTCTGCTGCAATGTAATGTAATAGCCAAATGAGCTATGAAAGATGTAATAAATTATTTTATTCCTGGTTATAAAGTTGTATTATGACCTCTGTTTCTTGATATTACATCTTAACTGTGGATGCTAGCTATTGATCCCGGGACTAGAATTGTAAACACAGGGATCTCTACCTTATTAAAGGTTGGGAACCTTACACCGGTCTAAGGCTTAGACCGGAGACTCCGACCAGTCTCCAGACCGACCTCTGGACCACCCATCAGACTGTCCCAGGATGATTTCTGGAGTCCCCTTCGGAGACTCCTGGGGAAACTCTGGACCACACCGGAGACTTCGGTCCACTCAGACTGGAGACTCTGGTCTGGTGTTTTCAGGAACTTGCATATGTGGTCAGTAATAATTCTGTAAGTCAAGGGTCCTTTTCACTATGCATTATATCAACCTGTAGATATTAGGATACTATAACATGATCTACTTGTTGTTAACAAACATCAAAAGTGATTATGACAGTAAATGTCCTTTCAATCTCCCCCTTTTTGGTGTTCTATGACAACAAGTGATTTTGCATGGAATTATTTGCAATAAGATATAATAAGATATGACAGCTTCCCCTGACTATGTGCACTAAGATAAACAATATAAAACATGCACGGCAAGTAGTAGATGGATAAAGCACATAGTCATCACACGAGTTACAATAAGTCGCTAAATATCCGTGCGTTGCTACGACCCATTTAGTTTTTTCTACAATCACACTTGTAAATATAAAATGTGAAATTTCACTTGGAGACTAGTTTTTTGCCATTCAGAGTGTATCTATGGTTTTTAGTTTTTTGCCATTCGGTATGTATCTAGCTATTCTAGTCATCTGATTTACAGAGCTAGAACGAAATTAGAAAAGCATTTTGATGAATTAGATCAACCTTATTAGTGAACTGAACCCCTAGTTATATTATACAGAACCTGCAATCTTATTTCATCGTTGTGTTACGGACTGCTCCATCTAGAAAATAAAATTTGTGTACATGCAATAAAAAGTTAAGTATCTTGATTTTATTAGGCCAAAGTAACACACAGGGGTAGTATGCCAAATACTTATAGATCCTGAACATATATAAACCTGATGAGCAAATCCTGAACTTTATATTCTATTCCGAGTTTCAGAGCAATGCAGAATAAATTTTGGAAATTTTATTTGTTTCTCTATAACCATGAAATCTCACTATGGTTTATCTCTAGATGATGATTCTACATTGAATATCTCTTTCGCTCACGGATAAAAGGATCTAAAAATCTCACATGATCGAACAATTCAAGACTTCTCTCTGGCCTATTATTTTCCAATTCCTCTTTTGTTATATCAGATCAACCATGTTATTCAACGCCCAGGAAACAAAGCCAATCTCAAAAGTAATCTAAATCTATATAGCCTCCAAAGTAATTGGCACATGCTTCCTCGGCGGCACATGCAGACAAGCATGGCTACCACCAATGTGCCTACTCAAATGTCACTCTGCTACTCAGCCAGCATATACCCTAGAATGAATGACGCGGAATTTCTAAGCTCCTCATATTAATTATCCAAGCAATCTCCAAAATTTGAGTTAGGACGGACAATAGACCCAGACACATCTTGATCGAAGCCAAGCTGCTTTGCAACATGGAAGGATTGTACTGCTCAATGCACAACATACCTGAATTAGTTGTATGGAACTTCGTTCGATGTCTGAGTGTTTCTATGTACTGTAAGTGAATCTGACATTTGGAAGAGGCGTATGTAGCACACAGACCCAGTACCAAGGCCACCGACCATCACCTGCAAGCCAGAGGCTCCGCAGAAGCTGAGCTCGCCGGTGATGCAGCCGAGTGAAGACGTCAAGAACGCCAGACCTCTAGAAAGCGCGGCTTCCGTCATCGGCGCTGAGACTCAGAAGATCGGCATGAACAGCTATGGGTGGGGGAAAGGAAGGACGCCTGTTAAATCAAGACGCTGCAGTGGAGGAGCGGGTGCTACTGCAGTGGTTTTGAAGGCGGCCGGTTCGACGGCGACGGTGGAGCGTATATCTTCCAAGCTGGGGGTTGGATAGTAGGGGGCAGAGCCAAAGGTGAGGCAGAGGATCTCTAGGGGATTCATCCGGTAACGACTGCGGCGCACACCGGGCGAGCGCCAGAGCGGAGCCGGCGGCGGGGCAGGGCAGGCGGAGCAAAGTCCTTGGCTGCTCGGTCGTGCTGTTGGGGATTTTATTTTCTTCTCAAGCAACAGGAAATAACAGCGTTGTCAGGAGGACGTCGCCATGACCGTCGATTCCTCTCTCCTCTCAATGCGCGAGCACCCCGGTGGCCGTCGCGGATCCAAGGTCGGTTGACCTTCATCTCAGCCCCTCTAGCGAATCTCACACTCTCATGAATCCCCTGAGCCGCCTCGATCCCAAGTCCTCACTCGGCTCCACCCTTCTCCGCTCGAGCTCTCCCTCAACCCTGCACGTGCGCTCCCCCCGCCTCGTGGCACGTCTGCAGGAGCGCAGCGCCTCCCTTGGCCGCTCGACTTCGACCCGGCGCTCCCTCTACTTTCCTGTCATGGCATATCATGGGCTTCTCTACTTGCCTCTATTCTTGGGGATCTTGCCGGGCGGAGAGAGGGGCTGCGCCGTGGAGCTCAAGATCCCGCTTGGGAGGGAGGCAGAGGAGGTTGGGGATCGGGAGAGAGGAGGAGAAGTGTTTTTTTCATCGGACAGGTATCATGGTGGCAGTAGGTAATATCGCAAGACAGACAGGGGTAATATTGTCCAGGAAAAAATCGGAACCAAAATTTGGAACAGACGAACCTACCTCTATGTAAATTAGTAGATAGATAGATGTAGGAGCAACCATGTCCTCACATAAATAGCAGATAGTATCTCGCAAACACATAAGGCAAATAAAAGCACACAACAAGTTCATGATGGCAAATAAAAAGCAAGTCCAAGCCCATGCAAATCCCGATGACAATGTCTTCTCCCCCTTTGGCATCGAAACACCGAAAAGGGAAAAGACCTATGCTAGCGCCCCAAAGGATCAGTATTCCTCGTTGTCATCATCCTCGTTCTCCTCATCCATATCCTAATCCTCATCATCATCCTCATAGTCATCCTCACCATGTGGTGTTGCAGGCCCTTTGTCGTGAGGGTGAGAAGAGGAGGAACCCTGGTACCCATATCCTAAGGTGACATCAGAGAAGGTCTTCCAATCCACCAAGCTGTCATGTTGGTCATTCTATGCCCCAAAAGAAAGTCTGTAGTCTGACTCAGTGGATTGTTGAGCGCCATGCTCATCATTGTACTCATCATATCCTTCCTCATCTTCCTGTTCTCCCTGAGCCTTGATCTCCTTGAGGAGTTTCTCCATGCGACGGTTGCTCTTGTATGAGGCGTGTTGTTGCTTGCGGATGTCCACATTCATGCAACAAAGGGTCCTCTCCCAGAATGAGGCCTTCTTGACCCTCTCATGTATATACTCGCATGTCATGGGAGGCATGGGTGCATTGGAAGCACTCTTCCTACGAGCCCTAGTAGGAGAAGGGGGCCTCTCAGTCTTAGTGATCTCCTCCTCCTCATTGACATAGGGGCATCTAGGAGGAGTCCACATGCGTCCCTTATGTTGCAGTGACACAAGAGTGTGCTCCGTAAGTTTGGGAGGCAAAGAGAGAGGTGAACCGTGATCCTGGGTGTTGATGAGCCTCATAACAAGTGGTGCATAGGGGGAGCCTTCTTGTACAATAGGGCATGGTACATCTCCTCAAATATGAAATCTATAAGGTCAATAGGAGCCGTGTCTGCCTCGGGTCCAACCATGTGAATCTTTTGGGTATGGTATAGCAATTTGACCAAACCACATCTGATGGCATCATCATTTTCAGCACTAGGGTAAATGGTATGGCGAAAGATCCTCAACATCAGATTGTAGAGGGGCTTGAGGCCCTTGGACCACCCCACAACTCCCTAGCTGCCATACAAAGGGGCAAGCTTGTTCTTGTTCTCCCCAAGAGATGTTGAGTGCATACGCACCCCAACATGATTGGACACACCCTGAAAGGTCTCAAAGATGGCATCAGCAAAGTTGTAGAAATTCACAGTGCAGCGGTGATCTCCAGTCATCCAAGTCATTGTCCTTGCTTGGTCAGACCCAAAAACAACAGTGGCATAGAACTGCTGCACAAGAGTGATGTTGTAATCATCACGAAGCTCCATCAACCCGAATAGCCCAAGCTTCTCACAAATCCACAGTGCATCAGAGAAGTATGAATTGGTCCTCGTCTGCTCAACACTCATGTACTTCTGTGGACACACAGGTGACTTCTTGAGCATGTTGTAAATGTCTTACATGAAAACAGCTTGCTCCTTCCTCCAATAGCATGGGTCATCGCCGGTCCATGGCAAGTCATAGAAATCTGTCTTCCCAGCTCATGGTACTCCTTCTTTGACATGCGGGCGAAAGATTGGAGATTGTCATACTTTTCCCTCTTGGCACGGTTCTCTTCCTCAACCCTGTCCTGCTCCCTCCTCATGTATGCTGCATCACGGGCATGCTGTCTCCGGTTGGACGGGGGCACAACATACTGACCCTCGGTCTCGTCATATCATGGATCGGCTCTCTTTGACTTGGCCTTGGTGTGAGGAGGATGACGAGAACCAGAACCTGTGAACATCAATGAGGGAGATAGCATGGAGGTAAGCATATATGTCCCAGGAATGCAACACAAGAGCCTTGAGACATTACTGGATCAGTTTGAGTCACTCCACACCAGAGTCTCCGCAGTACACAGCGGAGTTTCTGGCTCAGACCGGAGTCTCCGAATCATAGGACCAGAGTCTCCGGCCTGGACCGGAATCTCCGGCCCTGGGGACCGGAGTCTCCGGTCGGGAGACTCGGGCATGTACTCGGATGCTGCGGGAGGGAGTGATTCGACTAGATAGAGAAAGGTAACAAGGCTAATGTGCTAGTGTGCACACATACAAGTGATTCCAGTGGGCAAAATCGGTACCAAACCTCAAAAACAAATCAAGGGATGAACCCTAGGTAAAAAAGGTGAGGGGAGGTACCAGATCTGTCCATGGGATCGATTCCACCAGTGGGAATGGCCCAATGGTGGAGGGGAGGAAGTTGGCCGGCGGCACGGAGGATCCCGGGGGCTTATTGACCTCCGGGGAGGAGATTTGGAAGAGGAGGCTACGGGGTTGAGAGGGGAGGTCGGGAGTGGACGAATGAAACTGTCTGTTTCAGTACACCCTGACCTCCCTTAAGTGGCCCAAAAACCGCCTGGACCGAAGACACCGGTCTGCACCGGAGACTCCGGTGTGAGCACACCGGAGACTCCAGTCCTCCTCGACCAAATGCACCAAGTTTTGTGTTTGGTGACATATATGAGAGAGATAGTGTGTGTTTTAATACATGGTATAGGCTTGGGTTAAGATGTCATACTATGAAGAATCAAGAACAACCATAAAAATCCACTAAAATGTTCAATAAAGCTCCAAATGGACATGAACCAAGAACCAACTCTTCAATAAGAAGAGCGCGGTGGCCTAGGCCACCATGTAAGAGTTTGTGGCATGACACAACGAAGAAATATCCTTGGGTTCATAGCCACTACTCATCAATGAATCTTACATATCACAAAATGATATTAATATAATTGAATTTCTTAATGTTGGCATTATGGGGGGAGGGATAGCCCAATTTATTAGGACCGCACTCCCCCTAACTCCATGCCTGCACCAAAACCAAATAAGAGTCAAGACATAGGTGAGTATGCAAGGTGATCAAGTCAAGCTCCTTGAATATATGATATTTAGTTTATTCCTCAAATAACAAAACCTTGCTTCATCAAGTGGCTTCGTGAAGATGTCGGCAAGTTGGTCTTTGGTTGACACATAAGATAGCTCAATATCACCTCAAGCAACATGATCTCTAATGAAGTGATGACGAATCTCAATATGCTTTGTCCTTTTGTGATCCACCAGGTTGTAGGCAATCTTGATAGCACTTTCATTGTCACATAGAAGAGGCACTTTGTCACAATGGAAACTGTATTCCTTTAAAGTTTTCCTTGTCCATAGCAATTGAGTACAAGCACTAGCAGCAGTCACATACTCGACTTCGGCAGTGGAGAGAGATATACAATTTTGCTTCCTAGAAGACCAAATCACTAATGACCTACCAAGGATTTGGCAAGCATCGGAGGTTGATTTTCTATCATCCTTATCCCCCGCCCAATCCGATTCCGAGTATCCACAAAGAGCAAATGTTTAGCCTCGATGATACCAAATACCATAGTGTGGGGTATGAACTAAATATAGAAAGATTCTCTTGACCGCCATTAAATGGCTTTCTTTAGGAGTCGCTTGATATCTTGCAGACACTCCTACACTCAACACAATATCGGGTCTAGATGCACAAAGGTAAAGCAAAGAACCAATCATAGACCGGTATACCTTTTGATCCACATCTTTACCATTTGGATTTAGTTCAAGATGAGTCTTTGTTGCCATGGGGGTAGGAGCTCCATTTAAATCTTTCATGTTAAATCTTTTGAGCATATCTTGAGTATAATTGGCTTGGTTGAAGAATGTTCCTCCTCTTACTTGCTTGATCTCAAAACCAAGAAATACTCTCAACTCCCCATCATAGACATCCGGAACCTATTAGTCATAAGCTTTGAGAATTCATCATTAAAAGCTTTGTTAGATGAGCCAAAGATAATATCATCAACATATATTTGGCATACAAAAAGCTCCCCATTGACCTTCTTAGTAAAAAGAGTGGGATCTATTTTCCCAACCTCAAGCCCACAGTCCAACAAAAACTCTCTAAGGTGCTCATACCACATGTGTGGGGCTTGTTTGTGCCCATAGAGCGCCTTATCAAGTTTGTAGACATGGTTTGGGAAGTTGGCATCCTTGAACCCCGAGGGTTGCTTTACATATACCAACTAATTTAATGTACCATTAAGAAATGCACTTTCTACATCCATTTGTTGCAACTTAAAGTTATGATGTGCCGCATAAGCAAGAAGGATACGGATGGACTCAAGGAGAGCCACGGGTGCATATGTCTCTCCATAATCAATGCCCTCAATTTGAGAGAACCCTTGTGCAACCAATCTTGCCTTGTTCCTTACAACAATTCCATGCTCATCTTGCTTGTTCTTGAATATCCACTTGGTGCCTATAATATTGCGGCAATCCTTTGTCTTTTCAACTAACTTCAATACTTTATTTCTCTCAAAGTTGTTGAGCTCTTTGTGCATTGCTTCCAACCAATCCGAATCTTCAAGAGCTTCCCATACTTTCTTTGGTTCTATCATGGAGATGTGTCCTTGGTGTTCACTAAACCTCTTCAATTGTGCTCTAGTAGACATTCCTCTCCTTAGATCTCCAACCACATTCTCTAGAGAGTGGTCTCTTAATTCCAGCATTCTATCCGTTCTAGATCTGCGATGAGTTTCAATCTCCTTGTTGTTTCTTGGGGGATCTCTACATCATTTTGGTCCTCGTCTTGACCATCAACTTGACCTTGATCATCATCGGAATCATTCTATTCATTAAGAGGCAAATATTGACTTTGGTCT
This sequence comes from Avena longiglumis, assembly GCA_030063025.1. Classification (NCBI taxonomy): domain Eukaryota; kingdom Viridiplantae; phylum Streptophyta; class Magnoliopsida; order Poales; family Poaceae; genus Avena; species Avena longiglumis. The sequence continues at coordinate 341,311,714 of CP125978.1, read as the reverse complement.
TGATCAGGCACACTACTAGACTAGAGTTGAGATGTTCTCACAGTAGATTCTATATATCTTCCTTGTGAAATAGACCTAGAAACACTTGAAATTCTGGAGAATGGTGACTCATGCTCCTCCACACTAGAGGTATCTCCCTGATCAACATGTTGAGGGTCCAAAGATAGTATTTGGCTTGGGTCAATGTCCTCCTCGATAGAGGGAGCTTGTTGTTGCTGTGAAGATGAGGGCTCCACTTGAGTAGATCATAGTTCTTCTCGATCCACCATAAGGGGTTCCCCAACGGGGCGGACAAATCCCACACCCATTCTTTCTATGGCATCCTGAGGCATTTCATCACCTGCATCACAAGCATCAACACGCCCCCTTGGGGACCATCATTGTAAAGTACCTCCTTTATATAAGGTAGAGATCCCTGTGTTTACAATGCTAGTCCCTGGATCAATAGCTAGCATCCACAGTTAAGATGTAATATCAAGAAACAAAGGTCATAATACAACTTTATGACCAGGAATAACATAATTTATTACATCTTACATAGCTCATTTGGCTATCTCATTACAATGCAGCAGAATTTAACAATACCATGGGGTCCTTCATCTTCAAAGTGCCACAAGCAGACATGTTGGTTGTAGACTTGTAATCCTAATCATTAAACTTCACTAATATCAAACAAAACCTGCAACATAACAAGTTACAGCCACAAGGGTCAATACATTTGAATTGTATTGGCAAGTGATACTATGGTAGTATAGTGGAGTCTATCATCTGTATGCATTGGGCTAAGTGGAGCTTACGCTTGCTTTGCTCAAAATAGATTTTCATTATCATTTGAAAACACTAAGTTTTTGCTTGACAAAAATCACCCAAGGAACCACCAATAGAAATTGGTGAACCTTAAACCCTTGTTCAACCACAAGTTTTTAACTTAGAAATTTGGATGATGAGATTCTTGATAGCTTCCATGTTTTGATGCTCAAATTGTCCTTTGCCAGGGACATGGCTAAGTACTTAGATTTTACACTCTGCAGAGGTGGTGCACTTTCCCCACAAGACTTGGTTTCACCAAGACAAGAACTTTCAGAAGCCTTCCCTTAGACCAAAATGGACGCGCTCCAACCTATCAATCCCCTACCACCAACTGTCCATTTGGCTAAGTTATTGCAACCTATATGATCCAGGCAGAGCCCATAATGCCAAGTGGCTGCACTTGAAGCTTCTCGACATTTGACATCTCAAATCTCTTTGTTCCTGGGTGGCCATCCACAAGTGAGACACCAAGTTTTCCCCAGCATACTTGACTTGGTGATGCCCAAGTTTTCCCCAGCATACTGGACTTGCATGACCACTCAACACAAACCATTCCTTCCATTCCACCCAGGTGATTCATTCACTTAGTTGTTTTATTAAACAAAACACAAGTCCTCAGACTTAGAAATTTTTCCATAGCATGAATATATATTCCACCCTTGTTTTCTACTAGTTAAGCTAAGCATGATAGTAATAGGAACCTTAACTTAGGAAATTTCTACTAAGGTTTCATCTACTAGGATTTCCCATAGCATAGTTTATACTTAGCAAAATTCCATGCAAGTCCTACTTAGAAACATCACTAATGCATAGTGAAAATAATGGGACAAAACTATGAAGCATCACTTGCCTTTTTGGTAGAGAGTATAGGTTCACTCCTTGACCTTGAAATATTCACTCACTTCAAATCACTACAATTCAATCAAGCAAACAATATTTCAAACTACCATTCAAGCAATTCATCACATAAAATCATAGTAACAAAACAATGCATGCAAGCATGCTAAAGATTGTTTTATTTGTAAAAGTGGTTTCTAATGGTTCATAAACATTTGAAAACACCTAATGGTCATTTTATAAAGTGGCAAAATCATTTGTATAAGGTTTTACTTCATAAACCATTTTTTATTTTATGTGGTGTAGAAATGCTTTTAATAAGGCAAAATTCTGTAGGTTTCACAAAATATGTTTTCAAACCATATAACCTTGTGTTTAGGGTCAGGGAGTTTATTTCCAAAACATTTCTCAAAGGTTTTCTTCCAAAACCATTTTTAATAATTAAACCATATTTTTATTTGACTAGAAATGGTTTAAATCAAAGATTTATTCTTTTGCTTCACCAAATACATTTTTGAAACCACAATTTGTTTCCTATGGTCAGTAGGTTCAAAACACACCATTTGCCAAAGATTTTATCCTCAAAAACATTTTGGAATAAAGTTTATATCCTAATCATGCATACACAAGTTTCTGCAAAAACAATCAATTTAACAGAAGCTTTTTACTAAACAAATGGCTTTTTACTAATCAATTTAACAATCAATTTAACAGAAGCTAGGGATTGTTTTTATGAATCCATTGATATAAAGTTTGCAAAATTTGGACGTGTAGAATAAAAGTTATAGATTTTACAAAATCTAGCATCTAATAGATCAAATCTGTTTTAATTCAAACCAGCAGAGACACGTGGCTGCTTCTCATTCGCTGATACCGCTTCACTCGGATCACGCTCTCTGGTGCGTTGGATCAAGTTAGATCGAGCGGCACAGGTGGTTCTATACCGCTTCAATTAAGTATCTATCATGGCCATGCGATCAAGATCGGACGGAGCTAAGCACACTAGCCAGAGACGGGCGGCGCTGGCGGCGGCGTGTGGCGGCGGCGTGTCTGGTGGCGGTGGTTCGGCGAGCCTAGGAAGCGAGGGAGAAGAAGGGGGTGCTCACCAGAATCGCAGAGTTGCGGTGATGCTCAAGGTGCTCGCGAGAGTGCAAGGGGTGCACGGGGTTGATCAGAATTCCTCGCCGGAGATCTCGCTGGCGTCGGGTACGGTCAGACGTCGACGGGGGCGAGGCTACAGCGCACGAGAAGGCAAGATAACAGTGGCGTTAGATGCGTGGAAGATTAGGGAGTGCGGGAGCTTCACAGAGAAGGGGCGGCGCGGTCAGATTCTTACCAGAGACTTCGCCGGAGTGGTGGTAGTCGACGGTGGTGTTCTATTCAAGAAGAAGGCGAGTGTCCAGAGCGTGCACAGGTGAACTGGGGCAGCTGGGATGTGCGTCTGGTTCCTGTGAGCATGCTCGAGTGGTCGAGGAAATGAGGGGAGGCGAGGGGCTGCCGGAATCGGAGAAAACAGCTCGCCGGAGTCAGAGAGTTTCGAGACGAATTCAAGGTGGCCTGGGGGAGGAGAGGAGATGGTGTCTGGGGGGAAAAGGTAGAGGGGAGCGTGGCGAGTTAACGTGAGTAATCGCGGGGTGTATTCTCTGCATCATTAAGACAAATTCAAGCGAGGAATTAAACGGCATGAACGGCGAGGTTTGGGGGAAGAAGGGGTCGTCGTGGGGGAGAAGATGCTGACGTGGGCGTGGTGTTCGTCTGTCAGTGAGAGAGGAAGAGAGGGGATGGGTTCCATATGTCAGTGCCTCTGCGAGTGAGTTTCTGAGTGTGTAACATTTCGCTGTGGGGGTGAGCAGGTGGGCTGCTGTTGGGATTAATGGGCTAGTTAGGTTGGGCTGGGTCCTTTACCATTTTTTTTGTTCTGTTTGTTTTTCTTTTTCTCATTTGATTTTTCTGTTTTGATTTTGAATAAGCAATTCTAACATTCATTTGAATTCAAACTTCAACCAAGATTTGAGTAGGGTTAAAAATTGATTAGTATTGTAATCTGAAGTCAAATTTGGAATAAAACTTTTATTCCTTTAGTGCCTTTTTAATTACTTCAAGTAGGTCCTTGTATTTAATCAAATGAGATTTAATAGTGTTTATTTTAATTTCCATTTAAATTCTAAATTCCTTCCAAAACCTTTCAGTAAGTTTTATTTACTTAATAGGGTGTCAAAATAATTCATTTTGAATTATTTGGAAGTATTTAATGTGATTCTCAAATCATTTGAATTGGATATTTGTTTTAATTCCAATGGCATTTAATATGGTTTTAATTCCCGAAATTTTATTTGGAAGTTTTATTTTATTTAAGTTGATTAAACAACTTTTATTTCACTTAGGTAAATTCCAAAATACTATTTTCTCATGAATTTATAATTATTCCTATTAGAGATTTGTCTTTATTAAAAAATAGGGATAGATTGGTTATTGCCATTTTATTTTATTTTGGAAATTCTTTATCCTTTTATTTTATTTGGATTTGGATTATATTCATTCCATTTGCTTATGGTCTTGGCCAAGATTTAATTTGGTCTTTAAATATTCCTAATTTAATATTTCTTTCTTCATCTTATAAAATCCATATCTTTTTATTTAAAGATCAAAACTTGGTGATTCCAATTTGTAAAATCTTATTTGATATTTAATTATCACTTTGAATATATTAGGATTATTTGTTCACCATTTGGTATGGAGTCTAGATAAGTGCTTTATTAGCTTTGGAAATTATTTTTTCCTTATCTTATTGAAATTCATAAGATTTTATCTATGGCTCCAAATTAAGTGAAACCAATTTCTATGGCTTTATAATATTTCAATTTGTCTTTCTTGATCATTTGTAAATGTTTGTTGACAAACTTTTATATGGATCAAATCCATAGACTTGGAGATAACTTGGAAATGATTTTTATTCCATTAGGGTTTAGGGTTTGGATTTATTTTCCAAGTGTTTAAATTTCCAGGTACATTTATTGAGGAATGCATTTCTCTAGATTTGAATTTTGTTGAATTCAAACTTTTAATTAAAGTTTGTTCAAGATGGGATTTTAAGTTTCCATTTAGAAATAAAAGTTTCTTTTCACCCTGATTTTCAACAATAATTTATTTTGTTTATTTTATTTTTCACATTACAAGATTTGGAAAATCATGGGATGTGACAGGCTACCACCCTTAAAATAAATCTCGTCCCGATATTTGGGGAGGCTAAGGGTTACAAGTTTACTCAAAGCATCTAGGGTACTACCACCCTTAAAAAATTTCCAACTAAATTACATCTTGGCTTGCTTGGGGTCTTGTTGAAATCCATAGTGTCCTTTTTTCCACACTTGAAACATGTGACAAGGCTGATATCCTTCATAGGCTTGTTTATCTTGTGCTTCATCTTTTCTGGATATTTGCTTGTGTAATGTCCTTGGTTACCACAATTGTAACATGTGATAAGATTGAGTTCATCACATATCTTCTGTGGACAATTTGCTACATAATGGCCTAGCTCTTTGAAGTTGTTGCATCACACTTGGCTAATCTCCTTATACTTCTGCTTCTCTGGACATTCACTGGCATAGTGTCCCATTTCTTTTCAATGACCACATTGCACATGGCTTTTATCCTTCTTTTTCTTGGGTTTCTCCAAAGCTAGGAGTGCTTCTAGTTCATGTTCTTCATATGTTATCTCAAAGGTAGGAATGTCTACTGATCTCCTTGACCTTTTATTATTCTTTGGATAATACATATGTCTCCTTTTTGGTACTTTAAATTGGGTCATATTGCTGGGAGGTACAAGCTGAGATTTTCCTTTGTCTTCATCCTTCTTGGTAGACTTGGCTCTCTCATGGTAATCTGCAATCAGTTGTTGCACTCCACCTTGTTTCCTTTGTTCAACTATGGAATAGATGGGGCATTGGATAGGGACATGATTATTTCCTTCACATAAGTAACAAGTAGCTTGGGATGTGGGGCATTGGTTAGCTGGATGTTTCTCTTCACAGTTGGGGCATTGATCTTCATGCTCCTTGGAAGTGTGATCCTTGTCTCCACAAATATTACAAGCTTGGGTTCCTTCTAGAATAACATCTTTGTCATCCTCGTTGTCACAAACTCCTTTGGAAGAGTTGTCTCCCATGTTGATCATTTGAGTGGCCATCCCTTGCAACAATTGGGATGGAGTTTCCAAAACTTTTTGCATGGCTGGGTCTAACTCATTGTTGTTGGCTATAAATTGAGCTGTCATTTGGTTCAACTGGGTTTGTCTTGCAAGCAGTTGGTCTCTCATGTTGTTCTCTTGGTTGTTGTTGTCACCATCCTTGATGTTGGAGTCTCTTGGAGAAGTCATCTGTTTGGGTTGGATTGGGATTAGAATAGGCAATATATTTCTAAGGGAATAATTCTAATCACACACATCACAATTAACACAAGCAATGTGCAAGCAATCACAAACAAACATTCCACTCAAACAACAAGTTTCAAACATATTTTTAGGCAACCAAAAATATTTTGTTATACCACATAAGTTGGTGGGTTTGACTTAAACTAAATATGGTGGTCCATCTATATGGTTCACTTGAAATCTTTCCATCCTTCTTGGTTGATTTTTCTTGAACAAGATCTTTGTTTCCTTAGAGAATTTCTTGCATCTTGGTCTCAAAACTTCAAAGGTGATCATGGTTCCTTCTAAGTTGTATTTCCTTAGTCTTCAAGTCTTGAGCAACATTACTTGTCACACTTGTAGTCCTTAGTAATATCTAAGGTTGAAGTCCTTGGTGAAAATGTTGAAGATGTTGAAGTCATTAGAGTTGAAGATGTTGAAGTCATTAGAGTAGATGAAGTCCTTTGCACATGATGAAGTCTTTGGTCATGGTTGAGGATTTTTCCATTAAGTTTCAAATAGAAGAGATGTAGAATCAAAACCAAAATGGTTTGACTAAAGAGTTTACAAGATTGTTTGTAAATAAGTTTTGGAACAAATACGACTCCTATTTTTCTAAGGGGTTTTTGTCCAATCCTAGGGTTACAAATCCTACAGGCAACACAATGCTCTGATACCATCTGTAAATTCCCTCCTTTATATAAGGTAGAGATCCCTGTGTTTACAATGCTAGTCCCTGGATCAATAGTTAGCATCCACAGTTAAGATGTAATATCAAGAAAAAAAGGTCATAATACAACTTTATGACCAGGAATAACATAATTTAGTACATCTTACATAGCTCATTTGGCTATATCATTACAATGCAGCAGAATTTAACAATAGCATGGGGTCCTTCATCTTCAAAGTGCCACAGGCAGACATGTTGGTTGTAGACTTGTAATCCTAATCATTAAACTTCACTAATATCAAACAAAACCTGCAACATAACAAGTTACAGCCACAAGGGTCAATACATTTGAATTGTATTGGCAAGTGATACTATGGTAGTATAGTGGAGTCTATCATCTATATGCATTGGGCTAAGTGGAGCTTATGCTTGCTTTGCTCAAAATAGATTTTCCTTATCATTTGAAAACACTAAGTTTTTGCTTGACAAAAATCACCCAAGGAACCACCAATAGAAATTGGTGAACCTTAAACCCTTGTTCAACCACAAGTTTTTAACTTATAAATTTGGATGATGAGATTCTTGGTAGCTTCCATGTTTTGATGCTCAAATTGTCCTTTGCCAGGGACATGGCTAAGTACTTAGATTTTATACTCTGCAGAGGTGGTGCACTTTCCCCACAAGACTTGGTTTCACCAAGACAAGATCTTTCAGAAGCTTTCCCTTAGACCAAAATGGACGCGCTCCAACCTATCAATCCCCTACCACCAACTGTCCATTTGTCTAAGTTATTGCAACCTATATGATCCAGGCAGAGCCCATAATGCCAAGTGGCTGCACTTGAAGCTTCTCGACATTTGACATCTCAAATCTCTCTGTTCCTGGGTGGCCATCCACGAGTGAGACACCAAGTTTTCCCCAGCATACTGGACTTGGTGATGCCCAAGTTTTCCCCATCATACTGGACTTGCATGACCACTCAACACAAACCATTCCTTCCATTCCACCCAGGTGATTCATTCACTTAGTTGTTTTATTAAACAAAACACAAGTCCTCAGACTTGGAAATTTTTCCATAGCATGAATATATATTCCACCCTTGTTTTCTACTAGCTAATCCAAGCATTATAGTAATAGGAACCTTAACTTAGGAAATTTCTACTAAGGTTTCATCTACTAGGATTTCCCATAGCATAGTTTATACTTAACAAAATTCCATGCAAGTCCTACTTAGAAACATCACTAATGCATAGTGAAAATAATGGGACAAAAGTTTGAAGCATCACTTCCCTTTTTGGTAGAGAGTATTGGTTCACTCCTTGACCTTTAAATATTCACTCACTTCAAATTACTACAATTCAATCAAGGAAACAATATTTCAAACTAACATTCAAGCAATTCATCACATAAAATCATAGTAACAAAACAATGCATGCAAGCATGCTAAAGATTGTTTTATTTGTAAAAGTGGTTTCTAATGGTTCATAAACATTTGAAAACACCTAATGGTCATTTTATAAAGTGGCAAAATCATTTGTATAAGATTTTACTTCATAAACCATTTTTGATCAAGTCATTATTTTATGTGGTGTAGAAATGATTTTAATAAAGCAAAATTCTATAGGTTTCACAAAATATGTTTTCAAACCATATAACCTTGTTTTTAGGGTCAGGGAGTTTATTTCCAAAACATTTCTCAAAGGTTTTCTTCCAAAACCATTTTTAATAATTAAACCATATTTTTATTTGACTAGAAATGGTTTAAATCAAAGATTTATTCTTTTGCTTCACCAAATACATTTTTGAAACCACAATTTGTTTCCTATGGTCAGTAGGTTCAAAACACACCATTTGCCAATGATTTTATCCTCAAAAACATTTTGGAATAAATTTTATATCATAATCATGCATACACAAGTTTCTGCAAAAACAATCAATTTAACAGAAGATTTTTACTAAACAAATGGCATGGTTGGCTAGGGATTGTTTTTCTGAATCCATTGATATAAAGTTTACAAAATTTGGACGTGTATAATAAAAGTTATAGATTTTACAAAATCTAGCATCTAATAGATCAAATCTGTTTTAATTCAATCCAGCAGAGACACGTAGCTGCTTCTCATTCGCTGATACCGCTTCGCTCGGATCACGCTCTCTGGTGCATTGGATCAAGTTACATAGAGCGGCACAGGTGGCTCTATACCGCTTCAGTTAAGTATCTATCGTGGCCATGCAATCAAGATCGGACGGCGCTAAGCACACTAGCCAGAGACGGGCGGCGCTAGCGGCGGCGTGTCTGGTGGCGGTGGTTCGGCGATCCTAGGAAGCGAGGGAGAAGAAGGGGGTGCTCACCAGAATCGCAGAGTCGCGGTGATGCTCAAGGTGCTCGCGAGAGTGCAAGGGGCGCACGGGGTTGATAGGAATTCCTCGCCGGAGATCTCGCTGGCATCGGGTAAGGTCAGACGTCGACGGGGGCGAGGCTACAGCGCACGAGAAGGCAAGATAACAGTGGCGTTAGATGCGTGGAAGATTACGGAGTGCGGGAGCTTCACAGAGAAGGGGCGGCGCGGTCAGATTCTTACCAGATACTTCGCCGGAGTGGTGGTAGTCAACGGTGGTGTTCTGTTCAAGACGAAGGCGAGTGTCCAGACCGTGCGCAGGTGAACTGGGGCTGCTGGGATGTGCGTCTGGTTCCTGTGAGCATGCTCGAGTGGTCGAGGAAACAAGGGGAGGCGAGGGGCTGCCGGAATCGGAGAAAACAGCTCGCCGGAGTCAGAGAGTTTCGAGACGAATTCAAGGTGGCCTGGGGGAGGAGAGGAGATGGTGTCTGGGGGAAAAGGTAGAGGGGAGCGTGGCGAGTTAACGGGAGTAATCGCGGGGTGTATTCTCTGCATCATTAAGACGAATTCAAGCGAGGAATTAAATGGCAGGAACGGCGAGGTTTGGGGGAAGAAGGGGTCGTCGCGGGGGAGAAGATGCTGACGTGGGGTTGGTCATCGCTGAGAGACGAAGAGAGGGGATGGGGTCCATCTGTCAGTGCCTCTGCGAGTGAGTTTCTGAGTGTAACGTTTCGCTGCGGGGGCGAGCAGGTGGGCTGCTGTTGGGCTTAATTGGCTAGTTAGGCTGGGCTGGGTCCTTTAACATTTTTTTTGTTCTGTTTGTTTTTCTTTTTCTCATTTGATTTTTCTGTTTTGATTTTGAATAAGCAATTCTAACATTCATTTGAATTCAAACTTCAACCAAGATTTGAGTACGGTTAAATATTGATTAGTATTGTAATCTGAAGTCAAATTTGGAATAAAACTTTTATTCCTTTAGTGCCTTTTTAATTACTTAAAGTAGGTCCTTGTATTTAATCAAATGAGATTTAATAGTGTTTATTTTAATTTCCATTTGAATTCTAAATTCCTTCCAAAACCTTTCAGTAAGTTTTATTTACTTAATAGGGTGTCAAAATAATTCATTTTGAATTATTTGGAAGTATTTAATGTGATTCTCAAATCATTTGAATTGGGTATTTGTTTTAATTCCAATGGAATTTAATATGGTTTTAATTCCCTAAATTTTATTTGGAAGTTTTATTTTATTTAAGTTGATTAAACAACTTTTATTTCACTTAGGTAAATTCCAAAATACTATTTTCTCATGAATTTATAATTATTCCTATTAGAGATTTGTCTTTATTAAAAAATTGGGATAGATTGGTTATTGCCATTTTATTTTATTTTGGAAATTCTTTCTCCTTTTATTTTATTTGGATTTGGATTATATTCATTCCATTTGCTTATGGTCTTGGCCAAGATTTAATTTGGTCTTTAAATATTCCTTATTTAATATGTCTATCTTCATATTATAAAATCCATATCTTTTTATTTAAAGATCAAAACTTGGTGATTCCAATTTTTAAAATATTATTTGATATTTAATTACCACTTTAAATATATTAGGATTATTTGTTCACCATTTGGTATGGATTCTAGATAAGTGCTTTATTAGCTTTGGAAATTATTTTTTCCTTATCTTATTGAAATTCATAAGATTTTATCTATGGCTCCAAATTAAGTGAAACCAATTTCTATGGCTTTATAATATTTCTATTTGTCTTTCTTGATCATTTGTAAATGTTTGTTGACAAACTTTTATATGGATCAAATCCATAGACTTGGAGATAACTTGGAAATGATTTTTATTCCATTAGGGTTTAGGGTTTGGATTTATTTTCCAAGTGTTTAAATTTCCAGGTACATTTATTGAGGAATGCATTTCTCTAGATTTGAATTTTGTTTAATTCAAACTTTTAATTAAAGTTTGTTCAAGATGGGATTTTAAGTTTCCATTTAAAAATAGAAGTTTCTTTTCACCCTGATTTTCAACAATAATTTATTTTGTTTATTTTATTTTTCACATTACAAGATTTGGAAAATCTTGGGATGTGACAATCATTTTCTTCGAAAACCACACTACAAGATCCTATGACAGCTCCGGAGAGCTTATCATATATTCTATAAGTGTGGGATTTGAGACCATAGCCAAAAAATACCCTATAATGCTTTGGAATCAAATTTGGACAAACGAGAACCCTTTTTGAGATAGAAACACTTAAAACCGAACACCCGAAAGTAAGATACGTTGGGCTTGTTACCGGTAAGTATTTCATATGGAGTCTTTATCAATTTCTTGCAGAGGTAGAGCCGGTTTGATGCATGTCATACAGTGGAGATTGTTTCGGCCCAAAAATAATATGGAGATTTAAACTCCGCCAACATAGTTCTTGCCATGTCAATAAGAGTCTGGTTCTTCCTCTAGGCTACACCATTTTGTTGAGGGGTATATGCAGCGGAATATTGGTGTTTTATCCCCTCATCACTAAGAAATCCATTCAAGGTGTAGTTCTTGAATTTGGTGTCATTGTCACTCCTTATAATCAACAAAGGGAAATTGTATTGACGTTGAACCATGTTGACGAAGTCGATGAAGTTCTCTTGGGTATCACTTTTCAGCTTGAAGAAATATACCCATGTGTATCTTGAATAGTCATCAACAATCACCAAACAATATTTCTTCCCACCAAGACTTGCATGAGATGGAGGACCAAAGAGATCCACATGAAGGAGCTCTAGGATCCTCTTGGACTTGACATAGTTGTTTGGCTTGTAGGGAGAATCATGCATCTTTCCTTCAACACAGGCCCTGCAAACACGATATTTCACAAAGAAAATATTTTCTTTTAGTCCAACAATATAGCCATCCATGTGAAGACTTTGCAAATTTCTCATGTTGACATGGGCTAGTCGGCGATGCCATAACCAACTCACATCGGCCTTTTCGAATAAGCACATCACACTTGTAGTGGTTTCTTCCAAAAAAGTCCACCACATACAAGTCATTTTTGACATACCCAACGAAAGCGACATTGAGAGACTTTATCCACATGAGGACCACAATATCATTATCAATAAAGACGGCAAATCCCATCTTTCCAAGTGTCCTGACTGAAAGTAAATTATAGCCAAGGGTCTCAACAAGCATGACGTCCATGAGTGTAATGTCCTGGGCAACCACAACCTTTCTAAGACCCATTAACTTAGACTAAGACTTGTCGTCATATGTCACGGATATTTGATCATCAATTGGTCTCAACTCCTAGACAATATATGTGCTTCTGGTCATATGACTTGTGCATCCACTATCAAGAACCCATTTTGACCATCCGGAAGCATAGGTGTACAAAAGATCAAGCTAGTTTTTAGGTACCCATTTTTCAATGGGTCCTCTTTTGTTAGCAACAAGGGTCTTGGGAACCCAAATATACCAAGAAATATACCCATCAAATGGGCCAACATATTATGCATACACATCACCATAATAATCACACATTAAAACATATTGAGGGTTAGCACTTCCCACAAAATCATCATGAGACATAGTTTTGCCACTTGTGGTCTTACTTCCCACAATGGCCTTGTCTTTTTCTTGTGCGGGCTTGGCCTTCTTCTTCTTATTGTTCTTCTTATTGGCTTTGGATACAAAGTCAATGCCCCCTTTATCACCATTTGGCCTTTGCTTGCTCAAGAGATCATCAATGGACTTGTTTCCTTTTGGAAAGGTGGCGTTGGCTAGCTCCCCCTTCAACCTAGCATTTTCTTCAAGAATGTTTGTACTACTAGAAGGAGTGAAATTACTAGGTGAAGGAATATTGGTCAATTGAGTTTGAATCTTTTCATGGGACTTTGTGATTGATAAGAGTTCACCTTCCAAGGCCTTGTGAGCCTTATCAAGCAACCTAAAGTCCTCGGCAAGTTTTTCATGAACAACACCAAACTCAATCTTGTCCTTTTTAGCCCTTTTATATTTAGCAATAGCAATTATGTCATTTGCCCCATCAAGCCCTTCAAGTTTTAGTTCAAGGGACATCCTAGTCTCTTGTTCTTCTTCTAGAGCATTATTTAGAGCTTCTACCTCAATCATGTGTTCTCTCCCTAGTTTACATCTCTCATCAATAAGCTCTTGTGTATGAGAAATTTGATCTAAGAGGTACACAAAATGTCTCTTGTGTTCCCCTTGCAAGTTATTCATGAACTCATCAAAAGCAATTATTTAATTTTTGACCTCAAGAGACATCTCATCATAAATTTCATCATTAATCAAATGGGAGGGGTGTGATGATGATGATGATGATACCTTCGTTCCTCTTTCCATAAGGCAAGTGACGTTCCCGTTGGAGATATTCTCATTTGGAGAGTCGAAGAGGGAGAATGTGGGAGTAGAATGGCAAGAGAAGCCACACCACTTGATGTTTCCTCTTCATCATCATCATCATCATCTTCTTCTTCTTCTTCATTTTCGGAGGAGAATTCTTCATGAGTGATCAATACAATTTCACCCGACTTGTTGTTGATGGGATTCTTCTTGATGAAGGGTTTCTTGAAAGGAGATTTGGAAGTTTTCTTCAACACAATTTTACCCCCATGATCTTATCTCTTCTCATAGGGACAACCCGCCACAAAGTGATAGCGGTCACCACAATTGAAGCAAGTTCTAAATTTAATGACATTGTCTCTTCTTCCATCCGGGTTGCTTCTTCGTTGCATTTCCATCTTGGCCTTGGCGGGATCTTTCCAAAAGTTCTTTGCATAGAAGACCATATATTCACCATGAGCAATCTTGACATCATCGGGATGGCTCATGGATAAGCCTTCATCACTATCATCTTCATCCACATGCTCCACAACTTTGGCCTTTAATGCAAGGTTTACACCATTGCTCATTCCAAGGGCTCGAGCACGGGCATCTTTGGCATTCTTGGCGGCAACCTTGAAAGAGGCCATCTCTTGCATAACTTCATTGGAGGTCATGAGGTGGTAGTTGTGTATTCCTTGTAGTCTCTTCAAGTCGATGGGCTCAAAGGGCATGAGTGCACTCACATATTTCCTTTTTATCCAAGCATCATCCACATGTGAGGCACCCACATTCCTAAAGGCAGTGGCGGTGGCGGTGGACTTGAGCCTACGATACATGTATTCATGATATTCACCATCCTTCATATAAAAGCCTTCGGCTTCATTGTTTAGTGCATCATACCGGTTCCTTCTCATGCTCTCATTTCCAACATATAGCTCCATGAGAGCATCCCAAGCTTCCTTGGCGGTGTTGAGGTGTTAAATGTGAGGGTAATATTTTGTACCCAATCCTTGTTGAATCATGTGCAAAGCGGTGGTATTGAGTTGAATATTGACAACTTATCTTCTTGTCAAGTTGGTTGGATCCACAATATGGAGTCCTTCTTCAATGATATTCCATAACTCAATACACGAGCTGCGCACATGAGATTTCATAACTCAATAAACGAGCTGCATCTACTTGATATTCCATAAATCAATATAGGAGCTGCATCTACTTTTGCTCAATAGCAATCACTAATGAAATCACTACTGTTATGGAAGACCCACCAAAGGAATCACTAATGAAAGACCACACCCCAAAGGGTTTGACAAGAAAGGTAAATTATCTAGATTATGCAACTATGGTAAATTTACCTATTTGTCAACCTAGCACATACACTAAGCAATAACAAGTAAAGTAAAGTGTGGTAAAGGATAGAAGTAACCAAAGTGGAGAATGAGGAGACATAAGGGTTTGTTTCCCGTAGTTCCTTCCTTTTGAGGGGAAGTACGTCTATGTTTGGAGAGGGGGTGGTTTCAAACCACCAACACCACGAGAGGCCTCCCTTGTTCTCCAATGAACCTCACCCCAAAGGTTTCGATTCACCTATTCCACTATATCGGCAACCTTCGAGGTGGAAGCCGACACCTTTACAACAAGTTCGAGGCACACATCCACAACTTAATTGGAGGCTCCCGAATACAAGCAAGCTGTCAAACAGTCAAAGACAAGCTTGTAAGAACCAAATCAAAAGATAGGGTTTCCAAAGAAACACTAGAGCATGGGGGGCCTCAAGTGAATGAGGAGGAAATGAAGATCTCTCTTGGTGAAGCTGTAGATCAAGGCCTCCTCCTTCGATTCTCCAAAGATCAATGACTTTGGATGGTTGGATGAAGAGATCTTGTTTATTTGGTGGATCAAATGGGGATGGTGTTCTTGACTGGGTCGAGCAATTGGAGGAAGGGGATAAGGTCCTCTATTTATAAGTAGCCCCTCCACTAAACCGTTTTATGACCGTTGGAGGATCTGCCAGACCGGAGACTCCGGTGTACAGACCGGAGACTCTAGTCTATACCGGAGACTCCGACCAATCTCCGGACCACCTATCAGATTGTTCCAGCGCCCCTGGGAAAGACACCTCTGGATATTCTTCAAAGTTTACGGACCAAGTGGACCAGAGACTCCGGTCCAGCCACACCGGAGACTCCGGTCTGAGTCTTAGACCGGAGACTCCGGCCAGTCTCTAGACCAACCTCCGGACCACCCATTAGGCTGTCCCAGGATAATTTGTGGAGCCCCCTCCGGAGACTCTTGTGGAAACTCCAGACCACACCGGAGACTCCGGTCCATTCAGACCGGAGACTCTGGTCCACTCAGACCGAAGAATCCGGTCTGGAGTTTCCAGGAACTTTCATATGTGGTCAGTAATAATTCCATAAGTCAAGTGTCCTTTTCACTTTGCATTATATCAACCTATAGACATTAGCATACTGTAAAATGATCTACTTATTATTAACGAACACCAAAAGTGATTATGACAGTAAATGTCCTTTCACCAGGGACCTATGTCAACATCCAATACTATGTGATACCAGAGGACCCATCCGTGAAGGTGCTTCATCGAGTGTTCTTCTCTTTTGATGTATGCATCCAAGCTTTCACTCATTTCCAACCAGTTATATGTATAGACGACACTTTTCTCACTGGCAAGTATAGGGGTCATATTCTTACCGCGATTGGTCAAGACGGCCACAATAAAATCGTCCCACTCGCATTTTCTTTCGTGGAGAGAGAAAATACTGAAAGTTGGACATGGTTCTTTTGGCAGCTTAAAATAGCAGTTGTGAAAGATAAGCCTAATGTGTGCATCATTCATGATAGGAATGCATATATAATCAATGCGGTCAAGCGATTGACACAACCAGGGCCTGAAAAACAAACGCCTTGACTTGACATGCAGAGTCGTTGGTGTATGCGCCATTAAGGAGCTAATTTCTTCTCATAGTTCAGGTACAAGAACCTGATGAATCTATTCAAAAAACTGTGCAAGCAGAACCAGGAAAGGAAGTATTATTACATACGTGCATATCTCGATGAATTCACTCAGAAACATGTCAGGGCAAGGAAAGTTGCGCAAACCGCAGCTGTAGCTGCACATCAAGAAGCAATAGGTGCATAGACAGCTATTGGAGGAGTGCCTATGGTACCTTGTAGGGATTTGCGACTTTCAAGGATTTGATCTGCATGGTACTATGAGAAGGCTCGGTAGAGAGATTAATAACTTTCAATAGTGGATAGGGCACGAGCCTTTGAGGTGGTCTTTGCTACACGACACACATGGAGCTAGGTATGGTGTCATGACAACAAACCTAGCTGAGTCATATAACTTTGTCCTTAGAGGTATCAGGGCTCTGCCACTTACAGCCATTGTCGAGGGTATTATGTATGGCACGATTACATATTTTAGAGACAGACGATAGTGTGCTCAAATGCATATCTTAAACAATCCAAACACAAGGTTCTTTGAAAATATTATGAAATACATGGATAAAAAGATGGCAAAATCTCGGACACACACTTTCATGGCCATAGGTAACGAGGAAATAAGGTTTGAGGTGCGGTTACCCATCGATAAGTTTGGGTGTGATAATGAGCTAAGGACGCATGAGGTGAATATTTAAAATGAGCAATGGCCAAACTGTGAGTGCATGTGCAACAAACCAAAGTTACTTCACCTACCTTTCTCGCATGTTCTTGCTGGTTGCGGACAGCTAGGTATGGACGCAATCTCGTTCGTGTCTCCCTACTACCTAAAAGAATATGTGGTCAATACCTGGACCGGTGAGATGTCAGGATTTCGAGTAATAGGCAATTTCGACACCGTGAACCCTGGTGAAAGGCAGTACATCCCCCACCCTGGTCTAATGCAAAAAGGCAGAGGAAGATACCAGTGTAGGCGCATCTAGAATGATATGGACAAAGCAGAAGCTGGAGGCCCAACTCGGTAGTGTTTTCTATGCAATGTATATGGTCATAGGGATACTCATTGTCCCACTATCGGTACAGGTGTAGTACCTACGTGATAATGGGGCACCCAAGGTCGAAGAGGTAGAGGATGCAGACGAAACTACGCATTGAACCAATATGTGAAGAATTATGTTTTAATTTGTAATATGTGACAAACTATGTTAATATTTGTAATATGTGAACAACTATGTTTTAATTTGTAATATGTGATTAACTATATTTTAATTTATAATATATGATGAACTATGTTTCAATTTGTAATATGTAATAAACTATGTTAGTATTTGTAATATATGAAAAACTATGTTTTAATTTGTAATATGTGACAAACTATGTTTTAATTTATAATATGTGATGAACTATCATTCAATTTGTAATATGTGATGGACTTTGCTTTAATTTGTAATATGTGCAGAAATGGCGAGAAGATACGGGTTACTCAGTGCAGACATTAAAAAGAAGCATCGTGCTAGAATTTTGAAGGATGATCCTAACTCCCTCGAGTCCTTGGTCACTTGCACTCCTAATGTAAACTGGAGGATACACCCGTCTTGGGTTTCTAGGTAAAATTTTTATTTAATCATGAGTATTTTTGGGACGTACTAAATGATTTTTCACACTAGTTGGATATGCACGTTGAAGTGGGCTGGGATTTTACCTTTCGCTCGTCTGGTTAAGGACACTAGAGACTCTACACGTTTGTTATATGACCTATTGTTTCTCACCTGATTGGTTGACCGCTGGAGGCCCGAGACCCACGCTTTTCACTTTCGCTGGGGAGAGATGGATCCTACTCTCCAGGATGTCTCATACTTGTTGGGACTTTCTTTGGCAGGCCAACCCATTGGGCCGCTACAGGCATCGGCAAGTTGGCAAGGCGATATGGCACAATGTTTTCAGGCTATTATTGCCTTATTTGGTGCCTTCGAGCATGATGATCATGGACCCAAGTGTGACCGGTTACTAGGATTACAGGTGTGTTTGCTAACTTGTCTTTATTCTGTTATAAAATGCATCATATCATCCTATGGTTTTACTTATTGAACTATCTTTGATCAATGCAGATCCAAAGGTTAGGCTATCCAGAGACCTAGTTGACTAAGCCACAGATCACTCGATGCTTGGAGGCATACATACTTTGGCTTCTCGGAAAGGTGATGTTCATCGAGAACCATGTCATCACTATCACTGCTCGCTACATCCTATTGCATTGGAGATTTCTAATGCAACTAGCATAGACATTATTACACGAAGGAGTTGGAGTTCTAATGTCTTAACGACTACATACCAAGGTTTGTGCAGTGGTTGCCAGCGTAAGGCTCCTAAGTCAGGCTTGCTTGGATACCCACTACTCTTGAAGATTTGGTTCTGGGAGTGGTTTCTTATCGGCCGACCGGGTGTTTGGGTTGACAAGGCTTACCCATCGGCTGACTTGGATGACCCTCTGATGGGACTGTTCGATGCAGAGCGTGACAATTTACCTACTTTTTGTATAGTTTGGACACGCCGCAAGGTATGTGCAAAGTTTTAATTTCATTAATTAGTTCATGTACACTATGACTTGAAATGACAATGTTTTTTGGCAGAGATGCTTTTCTCACGGTAAGGTGAGGGCTTGCTACCCCGCATTGTCTGAGCAGTTTGTCGTGCTGCTCTCGAGTTCGGTGATGTGGGAGCCCAACACGGATGCAGCCATCAGTGCTAGATTCCACAGGGTTGGGGACTACATGGGGATTTCTACTCTCTGCACCGAGACGTGGCGTATTGGCTATCACATGCATCCTCTCTTCGTACGTAGCTCACCACCCGGCACCACAGTGGCCTCCGCGTCACTTGATGCACCAGCACCAGCCACTTCCACCCTCGCCCCTACGATAGTCTCCGCATCCACAAGTTACACCATATAAGATGACGAGACATCTCCCTCCAGACCAGGCTACAAGGTCGTTGTGGTAGCATCATTCTTTTTTCGACTGGTGGCAGCATCAGTAGCAACAACCTTTTTAGGTTGGAGGTTTGTCGTGATAGCAGCAGCAGGAGGATCCTAGTGGCCACTCTCCCGCGCTAAACTATAGGTTTCGTCCATAGTCATAGCCATAGGGTACGCATCTTAGACGGAAAGTACCAAGGCTCAGTTCATATCAATTTCTTATATATTTAGGTTTTCATGTATAGGAGCCTTTGGAGTGCAGGGGTCTATGCCTGGCTATTTGTCATCTATGTCCGGATCCGCGTGGACGAGTGATCACGACGTTGATCAAAACACTTAGGATTTCATGACGCAAAGCAGTTGGTTGAAACATTTTCAAACTCCTCCCCTAGACCCCACATAGGAAACTCAGTACGACAAGCACGGGTCAGTGATTCCTCCTTGAAACATTGGTCCTCCCCATAGGTTTGGCTGGATGACGCCTCCTAATCCAACACCTGAGCGTCGTGGCAGACAATGTCGCTGATACGTCATACATGTATATCTATCTATGTATGAGACATATACCTATCTATGTATGAGACACTTTTTATTATTTCACATTTTTATTCAACATATACTTCAACATAGCTTGCAACATAGTTCAACATAACTTGCGATAGGTAATTAAGATACACATAAGAGCGCTCTCTCTCTCCCCCTACGACTATGCTTTTCTCTAGTTCTTCCTCTACTAGGTAATTGCCTCGCCCTTACCCTTCGACGATTCCTCACCCTTACCCTTTGATGATGCCTTCTTATTGTCATGCGCCTTGTCCCACTCAGCTCTCGCCCAGGTCCCAACGATCGGCGGCATGAAGATATCATCTTCGTCTTCCCTCTCTTCTATCCACAACCAAGGGTTCTCAGCCTGCCTCTGCATTTCAGCTTCACTCTTGAATTTAAGCTTGGTCCACCTTGCATTGATCCTGAGAAGCTCTTGTCGTATCTCCTCTGGGGTCCTCGATGGCCACCCTCTTCTATGCAATGACTCACCCAACTCGGTGAGGTGATAATCACTAGCAATGAGTTCCTCCAATTAGGCTGGATTATTGTCTATCCTACAAGTCCTGGCGAAATAGAAAAGGTCTTCAGACATATTTTTTATGAAAACTATGGTCATAGGGAAAACACGACATAGTAGCTAAAAACGCGAATGGTGTGCTTACATAGCTTTGTGAGGAGGAGTTTTATAGAATAAACAAACAAGAAATGGCGGGAACTCATTGGTGGGAAGAACTAAGTGGGAAACATTTTGGCAGGAAACATTTTTGGCGGAAACATTTTGGTCATCTTCATTTGAAAGGAATATGCCTGAGAGGCAATAATACATTGATGCTGAGACATACATCTACCTTCCCTGAGTCCAGCGCGGGTACTTCCCGGTCTTTTCCCCACATTCATCTGTCGCCTGAGCCTCAGCCTCCTTGCATACCCGTTCCTCTGCATACATGCGCTCTTCCTCTTTCACCATCCTCTTCTTGTTTCTCTCATGGTTCCGAGATTTCTTCTCTCTTAGTTTTTTCAGTTCTCTCTCGCTCTCCTTCTCATGCTCGCCCATCATTTTGGCATGTTCCTCTTTGTGAAAGGCAGCCCACACAGCTCGGTTCCTATCATGAAGCTCTTTCACGGCCCAAGTTGGCTGCTCCGTCTCAATCCAATGGTACCACTTGCAAAGTGGAGGATGAGACTACAAGCACATTAATGGAATGAATAAAAGAACACATAATAATGTAAATCATCCAAGCGTGGGGAACATACTGGAGGCCTCTCATATGACGAACTTGCTTGCTGAGGCAGTCTTGCGTCGTAGTTGGCACACATGAAAAACTTCATGCCCATGCAAGTGGATATATTGATCGACTCCTTCACCTTGGCGAGATGGATGCACCAACATCGCTCTTGTTTCACTCCCTCTGGCAATCTGGCATATTTCATCTTACTAGGCCTATACTCTGGGTTTGAACAAGACACACTCATGATGGAATCTCGGAAGTATTGGCGAGAGAAAGAGGAGGAGAAGATGAACTGGTTGAAAAAACGTATCGGTGCCCGGATATAGAGGCACCAGGCATAATATGTGGGACCCTGGATTTATGGTCCAAGAATCCCCGTTATGCCTGCAATTCACGTTTCCATGATCAGTGAGCCGTGAGCATAACCGACAAGTATCATTACAACATCCAGAAGTATCGATTACAAAACTTGCATCATTTTCCATTATGGCGATTACAAATATCACAGCAGAACCTCTTCGATCGCAGAGCCCATGTCATGCCTTAACCTACATGCAACTGACCGGGAGACGGCCTAGCTCGCATAGACGTCAACATCTCCATCTTTCCTCGTGTTTCTAAAAGTCTGGCCAAGTAAATATCCAGGGACAAAGCCGGTGAGTACTTTGAATGTACTCACAAACCACCTTAAGATAAACAATAATATCAATAGGATATGCACTATGGTTGTGGTAATATGAGGGATACAAGGGTGATTCTTTTCTAAAATAGTTTCTCTTATAGATATAGCACCTACAAAGTTTTGTTGAAAACTTCTGTAAAACATTTTGGAATCCTTTTTGAAAATCTCTGGAAAACACTAAGAATGGGTCACCCTATTTCATCTCCACGGTCCTCAACTGACCGGGTTATCCTCTGCCTTCTCTGGTGTCCCTCGGACCACCGGGTTTTAGAAAACACTTACTTTTTCGAAACTCGTTTTGAAAACAAAACCAACACCACTCTACAGCAACCTTCCCAACCGTCCATGATCGAGGACCCGGCAATTCAAATAAATTTACACTCTGTAGAGGTTGTACACTTTACCCACATCAAACGGGTACCCTACCCTGATCCTTACTGATCGTGGGTCGAGTAACCGATTGAGACTCTCTGGATGGCACTCTAGCATGGGCCCTACCCTATGAGTTGTTCCTCTCAACATCGGGACGTCGAGATCCATAGACCAACCGGAGTGCGCCCAACTCCTCTAGAGCTGGCACTTTTAATGAGAGGCTCACAGTATCGTCCGGCCACTCACATGGGTGGTACTGCTTCCTCCAGGTGACTGCCTAGCAGTTGACCCTTTTTGTAAAGGAAGCCCAAGATTCTAGGGAGCTGATCCCTTATAAGTACTTGTGAGAATTCCCACATCGGATTAGCAAACATTAAGTCCAGCCCTGTCCCACTTCGGGGTAATTTGGTTGCACGGGTTAATTGTTCTAGCAAAACTACAAAGAACCGGGTGCCTTTTTGTAAACCTTTTTCTTCCTCTTTCTTCCAACCCTTTTTGTAAAACAAAACCTTTTTATTTTATCAAACTTCTCTTGGTAGGTCAAACCACACCAATGTTTTCTCATAAAACATTTTATAAACAATTTCCCGGGGTCTTCCCATCCTATACTTTTGCTTCAGCTAAAATGGGGTCTCCAAGGGGTTATGGTGTTAAACACCATCTACATTACTAGGGAAAAATAGGTGTCATCAGGGGTGGTGTACTTAGTATTACAAATGGCAAATAGTTTGGAGGATCCAAACATTCCCACATATAAAACATAGCATTTAAAACCATGCAATTTGACATAAACAAGTTGTTAAAACATGAATAAGTAAATTAGTAGGACAAGGGCGTATGAGCAAGAAGGTGGCTTGACTCATGATCATAAATATGGCAATGTGTCCCTAGACTTCTTAGAATACCATAATATCCAAATAATAATAGGATCTCTTCCCCTCGTCGTCAGACAATCGCAACTATCATCATAGAGGATCATACATGCAATCAAGCAAGAGGCATAATCAATCATCAAGCATGCAACACAAATACAATACAACAAACAAGTACCCAAGATTGTATTTACTTCAGTACGTATTGAGAATTTTGTTGTGGAAACAAAGAAAATACTTGGTTGCATTATTGGATTTTCTATCAAGATTTAGGTGACATAATTCACTTGATTATGGAGTTTAAGACCAAGGCTTGGTTCTATATGATATCAGTATACAAAAATGATATCATCGGGTAGGTATTGATAAAATGAAACCAACAAAAATGGTTTCACTATTTTATCAATTACTATTGATTTATAGTGAATTTTCTAGTGACAAAACTTATAGTTTTAGGAAATAATTCACCAGAAAAGTTCTGGATCTCCAAAAATTATTTCCCTTGATGATTAGATAGGGTTTGATGGAATGATTCACTGAGAGTTGGAATCATCACAAAATATTTAGCAGAATGCCCTCAGGAAATTCCCAAAGGCGGTACTGGAGGGTTATTGTCTTTTTAACCAGAATTAAAATATAATATCTTTTGATGTTATTCCAAGGCCACATGTTAGGTACTTTGGATAACTTTCTGTTGAAATTAGAATCACACTTTTTGGATCTTTAGAAATACTTCAGCGAATTTATTGGTGAATTAACGATGCAAAGAAAATATTAATCAACAATAAATCATCAGGGGCTTAGAAAAATATGGGCTCCTGGGTTTAATATATATTGGTATGAATGTCAACTAGGAGTTGTATTTAGGTCCGTAACTCTTTTGGTTTGTCCTGGATAATTTCTTAAATGCATAATTGTCTTGTTTTTGTTATTTTTGCTACTGGCAAACTAGCAAGCTTTTTGGGGTGAGGTAAAGGTGACATGCAAGGTATGACTCATACCTTGCAATACAACAAGTATTTGGTCCAAATGGAGTTGTACAACTCAAAAAGGATTTTATTAGTCAAAAAGGTACTGCTAGGGGCTGGATTTGCTATATTTATTCTAGACATCAACTAGGCTAACAAATTTTACTGCATGTTCAGTAAAACATCCAGGAACCCTAGAATTTTATACCTGGTCAGTTTGATTTAGTTTCCATTTTCAAACAGATTTAAACCAAACATGCAGATTTGGAAGCAACACGACATAAAGAAAAAGAGAAGGGGATAGGGGATACTGGGCCAGAACCTGAGACAAGGCTGGGTCGTGCTATGGCCAACCGGCTGGGCTGGCCCATTGCATCGCCAGCGAGCCCGCGAGTGGCAAATAGGTACGGGGAGGCAGGGGCTGTTAGATCTAGGAAGATCGACGGCGTTGAGGCCTCATCTTCCCCGTGATCTAGGCGCCTGGTCGGAACCCTAGCATGGTCGTAGACCAGGAGGGGGATTGCCTAGGGGACACCTCCGGCCAAGGTAATATGTCGGGCAGGTGGGATTCGTGGCGGCGGTCATGACGATGGGCGGAAGAGGGGTTTTCGGTGTTCCTAAGCCATAAAAAGGTGTGGGTTAGGTAGATCGAGTCCAGAGGGAGGCATGCATGGGAAGAGAAGGAGTGGGGGAGATCGGGTGGCCTTGCAAACCTGCTCGCAAGCTAGAACCCGAGAGGGTTTTCTTCTTCTCCTCCCAAGTAGCAGAGGGGGAGGGAGCTGTGGGGGCTTTAGGGTAGGAGAGTACAGAGGTAGGGGAGTGCTCTGGTAGCAGGGGAGGGGTTCTGGGTGGTTGGAAACGAGTAAGAGCTCGGGAGCTCGAAAATGGCCGAGAAAGCTTGCTCTCTCTCTCTGGCCAGAATAGAGGAGAGGAGGGGGAGGGTAGCTTGGGGGAGCTGAGTGAGAGTGAGAGGGGGGAAATGAGCCAGGAGGGGTGAGTTATGCTGGATTGTTGACTTATAAACCAAGGAGGGAAGGATCTATAATGGATTATGTCCATGGGGGCAATGGGGAGGGTTAAAACCAGGGGATTTGTTCATGTGGGCGGTGGAGGGGTGATTCTGGTTGTGTGTAGTGGCAGGGGGAGATATGTTGCTGCAAGGAAATAAAGAGGGCAAGAAAAAGGACACCACACTTGTATCTCATTAATCCAAGAGCAAAAGGACAAGTAGGAGGGAAGCTACAATACTAGGGCTACAGTGTTGGTTGACCAGGGGGTGATGTATGATGTTGTGGTACTTTGTGATGAGGATTGGTGATGGTTTGCTTATGCTTAGCTCAAGGTTTTGTTAGTTGGCTAAATCTGATCATGATGCTAATCAAGAAGTAAGTTTGAAACCTTGACTTTGGTAAGATGAAAAGAAGATACTGGTAGGTAGGTATGGTCAAGATATACCTCCTCTAATTATTTGGGATTTTCAGATGATTTTTAATTCTCTTAAAATCATTTATTCAAAAAGTGCAGAAGTAGTTTCTAGAAGCTCATTTGACATTTTACATTGGAAAAGGGTGGTTTTTGATGTGAGATGGTCCTAAATGCCATATCACACATTGGTTAATTTTACTGGAATTTATTTAGAAGGGACAATATTTTGAAGTTATTATTTCATGTTTTTGCCATTTAAGGAAAAAAGGCAAAAATAAATAATAAAGCATATAAAACATATTTATTTTTGAGATGCGAAGATATGATATGATATATAGGCATCAAATGTGCCTTGAGTTGGCAAGGCAATTTGGAGAAAAACAAACTTGTCTTTATAGAGAAGGTTTTGAGGATTTAACAATGAAAGGAATTTAAATAGTTTTAGGCTCCAAATAATTATGGGAATTATTTGGCAAATGTTTATATCCAAGGTGGATGATGTAAAATTGAAGTATCTATCATAAAAAACCTTGGGTATTGCAAAAAAAAGATGGATTTTGGAAGAGAACAAGGATTAGAGGATCTAGGGGTTTGATATTTTATGTCACCTAAACATGGTTGGATTAGGGAGCTCAGAGGTCACCTTGATACAAGGGATATATGGATGGATAGACCAATTTGTATAGATGATCATGATGCCAAGAATTGGGCTTGGATGTATTTTAGGTGATCTAGGAGTGATGGCAAACCTTGTTGAAAATAAGGCTGCCATAGCAAATATGTCATGATGCCTCAGAAACCATGTGGGTTTAAGAATCCCAAAGCTCCAATGGGAACAAGTGAAGTATGCAGTGATAGACCATGTTTAGTAGAGCCTAAACATTCAAAGAGTTGATCAAGGGGAGGCGGCATAAGGATGTGAGCTTCTGCCAAAGTAGGCAAGATGATAAGATTTGCAGAAAAGATTGCTTTGTTGACTATAAAACCATCATGGATGAGTGGGTCTAAGAAGGGTTTATCCAAGAGCAGATGTGGTCTTTGGTAGTACTGATGATTTACTACAAGATGGTTCAAGTACATTATCAATAATGCACACTGGTTGGAGTAGGTGTAGTTCAAAACATTGGATCTAGTTAAGAATTTCAGACTTAGCCAAATTTGGCAGATTGCGGATTTGGACTAGTATGCAAAGGAGAAATAATTGGAGAGGATGAAAGGGGCCATCTTTATCATCGGGTGGATGATTTTAAAGAATAGCTTGTGTAGATAAGGTTCATTCTTGTATTTGGTCTTTTGATGAGTTTGGTGCTAATACAATGGATTAGCTGAGGATGGATCTGGGTAAGTGGATTAGGGGTTCACTTGAGTGGCTCAAGATAGATCTAACTTGGGAGGCTTGGTTCAGGAATTTGGGATCTCACATATTAATCTAATCCTAAGGGATGAGCTACTAAATTATCTCACTCTAGTTCCTAGGCAAACCAGGAAATTAGCATATCAAGGCAATCCATCAGACAACAGATCAACGCAATTCATCTATTTAAACTTATCAACCACTACTAAGGTTATCATCAAGCCTAGCTTAAGGTAAGCATGGGTGTTTTGAAGAGTTTGCAATTTGAAGTAAGGTGAGGGCCTCTTGGTACTTCTACCAAGATTAGGATAAAAGATTTTAGAAAAGGTTGTTGGAGAAACCTAGAGATAAGAGTTGTTAAATGGTCTGTCTTGAAACATAAGGAGATTATATATAAGTCTCCATAGTTTTGTTAATAGTAAAACATTTTGTTGTGTCAAAGTTATCTTGGCTCAAGTTTTGAATTTCATAACTTTTGACAATATGAAAGGTGAGCCAAGACATCTCTTTTGTAAAATAGTTTTTGACAACTACTGTTGAGGTAGGGAGTATATAATCTATTACACAATTAGTTGCATGCACACAAGCAAACAAGTAAGCAACAATGCAACACTTAGCAAGAAAGTTTTTGTTCTCATGGATTTTTGCAATTTTTACAACAAATCAGGGTTGCTGAAATTAGGATGTTACATAATAGGCGGGAGAAAAATAGTGGGAAACGGTAGCAGGAGAAAAACGGCAGGAAACGGCGGCGGGAGAAAAATGGAGGGAAAGAAGAGGTGGGCTGAAACTAATCGTCCTCTAGGTTTAGGTTAATCACGTAGCGCTGCATTAATCATGCAAGATTTAGCACGGCCGAAGACGATTAGTGCAATCGACCAAGGTCTGACCGATTGAACCATTCGGCCTAGGCCTGACCGTATGACCGATTGGAGCAGTCAAACTGGCCTGACCAATTGCATGCTGGTGGCCAGCCAACGGTCCTTTCGTGGCCCAGTCCGAATCAATCCCATCTGGCTTCGCTGTAGCGAACAATATGCTATAATTGTAAATTACTAAATTGGTGCAATACTTTTCGAAATGATTAAAAAAGTAATATTATTTAAAAAAATCGCCAATGCGAGAAGGGAAAATTGTCTAGGGATTTAGCTAGACCAGTTAAGATGGAACAGAATATTCTTTGAATTATTTTATTTCCGCAAGTGCTAATTAAAAGACACTGTGGTCGGTTCAAGCCCTCGTGTCGAGGCATCAATAGAGAGGAGACGGCAAAGGACATGACTGGAAGGGCGCGAGTTCATGACTGTGGTCGCGCAGTGTGTGGCGGCCATCTCTAACGCTACACGGATAGCACAAGGCTCGCTAGGGAGTTGGGGTTAACCTTTCTAAATATAGAATACTAGTATGCTTCTTCCTACGGACATAGTGTGAGCGATTTTCAGACATGTTTTATGCTCATTTTATTTGACTTGTGTCGATTTTATTATTAGATGATCAGAATATATATATATAGAGAGAGCTAGTGTGTGCATCACCATGGTCTGGATGATGAAGTTTGCTTAGTTATGCTTGTGTTTCTGCATTGCAGCTTCTTGCTACATACTCCCTCTGTTTTAAAATATAAAATGTTTTATGTTTGTAAAGAAAATATATCTAGACTTGTTTTAGTGTTTAGATTTATTTCAAATCTTAGTGAACCTACATACTAAAAATAGTCTATATACATTTGCTTTACAAATCTAAAACATCTTATATTTTAAAACGGAGGGAGTATCTCTGAATAATGTATTAGGTGTTGATTCATAAGCCAACTAACTTTTGCTTGCATGTAAGGCTTGTAGATTATGTAATACTTTAGCAAAGCTTGAAGTAGGAAAAACGATCAGCCTTATCGCTCATCGGCTTGAGTTAAAAGTAGGAAAAGAGTATAAGTCCTTCCAAGGGGTGTACCGAGATCATCCTACCTAGTGCATAGGACACCGGGTCAAAATCATTTTCTTTGACCGAACTTGTGTGGGCACCGTGTTCCACTACCTCACGTCCCGGTTTTAAAGGCACTATAATAGAGGTATTATTTTAACCGCCTTAAAATATTCTTTTTTGAGTCATTATGATAAATATTGCCTCAAAAAATTATATAATGCATGGTGTTTTCCTATATGCCACCAAAAATAGTCATTTGAAGGCGAAAATTTAGAGTGCCTCAATAGAACACTTTTTAAGGCACTTCCGTAACTTGTAAGAAAACCTTTTTGAGGCAATTCTATAAAAGTGCCTCAATAGAACACTTTTCAAGACACTTTCGTAACTTGTAGGGAAAACTTTTCGAGACAATTCTATAAAAGTGCCACTAAAAATTAACAACTATAGGCGGTATTAAGAATGCCTCTAAATGTTCACCTTTCAAGGCATTTTTACAACTTGTAGGAATTTTTTTTCAAGATATCCTATAAAAATGCCTCGAAAGGTTGCAACTAGAGGCATCACCCATAATGCCTCTAAATATTGATCTTTTAAGGCACTTCTATAATATGTAGACAAAAGTCTCTCGAGGCAATCCTATAAAAATGCCTCTATAGATTGAAAAATAGAGGCACCACCGATAATGCCTCTAAATATTAATTTTTCAAATTATTTTTGTAACATGTAGATAAATACCTTTTAAAGGAGTCCTTTATAAGGAACACTCATTGTCAGGAAGAGACAGATGCAGGTTTCTTCTCCATCTTATCGATGATTACTCATTGACAGGAAGGCTAGCTTGTGCTTTTCAAAAGATCGAAATGGCTTTTACTTTCTTGTGGAGTTGCGGTGATGCCGACATTACGAATTTACCTAAACCGCGTAAACTGGTTAGAGTGCCTTTGTTGATCGTAATCTTTTTCCAGACCTCCGTCCTTTTAAACTTTGAACAGAGAAATTCGCCATCAACAAAGCAAGTTGGTGCGAGTGCGAAATTGCGAGGTTTCTTGCACAGACCAGCCGCCCTGCCGGCTGTCCGATAGTATCCTCTACCATATTTTGGACGTCGAATTTCGGTCCGGACGTCGAAAACTGGTCCAGTCGCGTATTCAAGGACCTGTTTTCAGCTGAATTTAGACCATTTTTGGTCCGGACAACCCATGCCGAACCCAGGTTTCCGGATACGCCTGAAAACGCCGGACTCAGCGAAATCGGCGAAGAAAAATCAAAGCGGCGTGTGGACCCGCCGTGTCAGTGACGGAAGCCAAGTCGTCGTCATCCTCGGAACCACGCGGCGACCGCTGGGCAATAACTGCCCGTCGCGTCGGCTACGCGTCGCCGATTTACGGCACCACCGTCGCCGCCTCGACTCCCGCGATGGACCGGCGGTCACTACTTCCCGCCGTTTCCACTTTTCCCGCCCTCGCCGCTACACCCCTCCCGCCCTCGCCGCTCACCTCGGTCTTTATAAGCCGTACTCCTCGCCGGAGATCTTCGCACTCTCTCACAGCTCCCCCCACCCACAAGCCCAACTCCGGCGAACCTTCTCTCACCTTTCCCCCTTCTCTCACCATGGTCGAACGCTACCCCGGCGACGGCGCCGCGGCGAACGGCTTCGGCGGGCGCACCTTCCAGACCTGGGAGGCGCGCATGCTGTACGAGGCCGGGTACATGGCGCCGCCGGACACGCGGATGCCTCCGGGGTGGAAGCTGAGCGCCGGCGGCATCCCAATCCCGCCGGCACCGACGCCGGACGAGTTGTCGTACGATGTACAAGAGTACATCGACGGCATGGACAACCCTGCCGAAGCGGAGAGCGCCGACAACCTCCTCTACTGGGAGCACTTCTTCGCGGAGCGGCGCGAAAAGGAGCTCGCCGGCCGCGAGGGGCCGCTGAACGAGTCGCCGTCGAAGCACAACAACTCGGCGGGTCGCCGGTGTTAGTGGAGCGCGCCAGGGCGGACGCTCGCCGCAGTGTTGGAGCACATCAACCGCGGGAACACGCTGCGCTCGGCTTCCCGCACAACCCGACGTCGGCGTCCAGGACGGGTCGGCGTGCTCCGGCGAACTGGGCGCCGAGGAGGATGGCGAGCATGAGCTCATCCTCCTCCGCATCGGCGTCCCACTCTTCTGGCACGGCGCCGCTTCGCACGCCGACGGCAGTCAAGCGCGAAGCGGTCTCGCCTGCGCGCTCACCGCCGCGGACGCGCTCGTGCGTTATCGTCATCGGCGAGCCGCGGACAACGGCGTCGCCAACCGGCCACCTGCGCCTACGCCGCCCCAAGACAGAAGGCTCGGCGCCGGCCAAAGACGCAGCCTTAAAGATGACGCTGGAGCAGTCGCTCCGCGAAACGGCGCTGCAGACACCGCCGCCGCTGCCGCCGGTCGAGCTCTCCTCGCCGGATATCCTAGAATGGTCCAGGAAGGACTGTGAGAAGGCGGAGCGGCAGCCGAGGAGCAGGCCGTCCGGCGTCGGGCGTTGTCTGGGCGTGAGCTCGCCTACCAAGGCGCCCCGCTCTACGTCCTGGACGACGAGGACGAGGACGCAGACCCATCCTACCAGCCATGGAGGTACGGTGACCCTGGTCAGGGCAGCTCCCGCCAGAACCAGCCGCCGAGCGACGATGACGACGATGGTGGCGAGGATGACGGCCGAGCCAACCCCGGCTACACGGCGTTTTACAACAACTTCGGCATGTAGGACGGCGAAGGCACCGGCGATGGCTTTTTTTAAGTTTATTATGTATTAGTTTAGTTTAAATTTGATGTAATCCGCCTATATTCGTCCAACTTAATGAAATTCGCCCATATTTAACGAATTTTAGCCGAATTTGGGAACTCGGCCCGGATACGCGAGCGGGAAAATGGGCGTATCCAGGCTGAAAACTAGTTCCGTTCGGCCAAAAACGGACCAATTTTCGGCCTGTGTCCAGCTAACGAGTGGAGATACTCCTACTTTCTCACGACTAACGGACGTACGGGTCTGTTAGTTAAACACGAAAAGAAACCACCTGAATGCTATAGTTTATGCTCGAGCAAGGTATTGAAAAACGATAACGCCAAGCAGCTGCCTCGATTGGTTTTGCATGTTTAGAAGTTATCCTAACCTCCTGATTTGAACTTACCTTTTACAGATCCACTCTCCTCCCTCGCCCCTTCCGCCGCCACTCTGCTCTGGCGATAAATCTCTGCCGTTCCCCGACGTAATCCACCGAACAACTCGTGGCGATGGCTTCCAGAGGCCACGACGGAGGCCAGGGTGGTGGCCGCATCGGCGGAGGTGGCGGCCGCGACCACATCGTCTACTGCCCGGTGGCGGAGAATCCCGCCGAGCGGAGAGCGCGCATCGCCCGCTCCGAGGCAGCGAAGAAGCGCGCGTGGGCAGGTGGATGAACCACGGTGCGAGGCCTTCGCCGAAGCTGGCGTACGCCACGGGAGCATCCTCCTCACGCCGTCGCCCCTGCTCTCTGACACCGCCTCCTTCCTCCTCCTCCTCCTTTGACGACGACGACGAGGAGGTAGATTCGGGGCGCGTCATCGGCCCCGAAGACTTCATCAAGGATCCCATGGAGGAGGAGGCAGCGCTGGCGGAGGCGTTGGCCAAGACGACGGCGGAGGCCACTGCGCAGAACACAACGGAGGAGGCCGAGCGTCTTTCCGCACTGCGCACCGTCGAGGCCTTCCAAGAGAGGGAGGCCGCCCGCGCCCAGCAGTTGGAAGAGGCCACCTGCGTTCTCCTCCCCCCCACCGCCTCTACTAGGTCGTCGGCACCGCCGGTTGTAGGTCGCCGTAGACAGGCCCCGATGAGTTATTCCGGGGCCGAATTTTGTGTACTACAAACCGCGTGTAGATTCCGTGGCCCTTATGTAAATTTTGCTACCTCCTTTTAGTATGAAATCTGACGAATTCCGATGTCAACGGTGAACTCCGACAATCAAATTTCATGCCAATGTTGATTTTCAAATTTATGATTTCAGATACAGGTACTGATCTGCGCTGACACCAACACGATCTACGAACTTCTTTTAGGGTGCCCTTAAATGCAATTTTATGGTTTTAAATATATAGTTAGTGCTAGAGATGCTCTTAGTTTGGGTTTCTGTGGGTCTGCTCTGAGCACAAATCAATTTAGTTCGGTTTACTCTAAAAATTGGTTAGGGTGTGGTTAGGTATGAATCTAACGCAGTTTGAACCCTCCATTAATTACCATCGTATGTATTTCCGCATGCTAGCTAACGGTCAACGAATGCACGTGCATGCGAGACCTGTCAGCGGGAGAAGCCAAGTCGTTCTCATTCCGTCGCCTCGGTTCTTGTGACGGATCACCGGACAATAACTACTCGTCTCGTCAGTCACGACTTGTTGGTTAATATATGATCATGGTTTCCTGATCATGAACATAGAGATGTTATTAACAACAGGGTCATATCATTAGGAGAATGATGTGATGGACATGCTCCTGTAGTTAAGCGTAGCATAAAAATCAAATCATTTCATATAGTTCATTTGCTATAAGCTTTCTGATACATAGTAACCTAATTCCTTCGACCATAAGATCATGCTAATCACCATCACCGGAAGGATGCTTTGATGACATCAAACACCACACTGTAACTGGGTGGCTATAAAGGTAGCATTGAGTGTTTGGAAAGTATGGGTTGAGGCACATGGATCAAGAGTCGGATTTGTCCATCCATATGACGGATAGATATACTCTAGGCCCTCTCGGTGGAATGTCCTCCAATTAGCTTGCAAACATGTGACTGGTTCACAAGGGATCACATACCACGGGAACGAGAAAAGAGTACTTATCGGTAACGAGGTTGAATTAGGTATGCAGAGATACAGACGATCAAAACCTCGGATAAGTAAACTATCGTGAGACAAAGGGAAATTGATATCGTATGTAAGTGGTTCATTCGATCACAAAGTAATCGTATAAATATGTGTGATCCATATGAATTTTCATATTCCTCTGTTGGTTATTGATCGGAGAAGTGTCTCGATCATGTCCCCATAATTCACGAACCGTAGGGAGACACACTTAAGGATTCGATGTTGTTGAGTAGTTATTGGATGATGAGAAAGAGACCGAATGTTGTTCGGAGTCTCGGATGGGATCCGGGATATCACGAGGAGATCCAGAATGGTCCGGAGAATAAGATTCATATAAGGAAAGTCCTGTTTCGGAGTTGGGGAATGATTCCGGTGTTTTCATCGGAAATGTTCTAGAAGGGTCCGGAAGGTCCGGCACTCTGGAGGGGAAGGGTACATGAATGTGTCATGAGAATGTGGAATGGCTGCATCATGTACTAGGTCACTTGGCTGGGCAAAATAAAGGGAGAAATCAAATCCTAGTTTGAAAGTCAAACGCCAATTTGAAAAAGTCAAACGACAAGTTTGCTTGGTGGAGGAGAGTAGGAAACCTACCTGGGGAGGAAGTCCCACTCCCTCCACCCGTCGGCCAAGGAGGAGGAGCTGGAGGTGGACTCCCTCCTCCTAGCCGCCTCCCTCCCACCTATAAAAGAAGGGGCAGGGGTGCCCCCTCTACACACACCTCTCTCCACACCAAAACCCTAGCTCCTGGCGCCTCCACACAAGTGCTGCCGCCGCCTAGGGTTTCCTCCCAACTCGCCGAGTTAGGGCTTCCCAAGCCCTAGCCGCCGGCCACACCACCCCCCTTGGTGCTTCTAATCCGTAGATCCCCAAGGACTCTCTCATAGTCCACCATACTCGCCCGCTTAAGCCTCGCGAGATCTCCCTCTACTTCCGTACCACATCGCCGTCGCCGAATCATGAGGAGAGTGCTACAACCTCACTTTGGAACAAGGGAGAGGAAGGTCTTCATCGAAAATCGAACGCAGTGACCGATTGCGGAAGCGCCGCTGAATCGCAGCGGAAGGATCGCTCACGCGATCTTGAGATCGGAAGTGTACGACTACATCACCCACGAGAATCTGCTCTCGTTAACCGCTTTGGATCTTCGAGGGTTAGTATTCTATCGACTCGTTGCTACAATCTAGTAGATAGATCTTGGTTTGATCATAGATTAGATCTTGATTGTGTGTTCATGCGGTAGAAATTTTTTGTTTTCCATGCTACGAACCTCTACAGTGGTATCAGAGCCGTGTCTATATGTAGATCTGTTTCATGAGTAGAACACAATGGTCATTGTGGGCGTTGATGCTTTTGTTGTCGATTGCCTCTTATGTACTTTGCATCTTGCAGGATGGTGGGATGAAGAGGCCCGGGCTAACCTTACATGACACCGTTCATGAGACTTGCTCCACGCTTGACATGCAACTTGTATTGCATAAGTGGCTTTGCGGGTGCCTGTTTCTCCCAACATAGTTAAGATTCAATTTACAACGGGTGATTGACAATACTAGTATTAATGTTGTGGTTCTTGTTCGTAAGTTAGAACGACACTTATAGAAAGCCCCAAACCACGTAAAACATGCAAAGAAAATTAGAGGCGTATAACTTTGTTTTGCAGGGGTGTGTTGTGATGTGATATGACCATGATTGTGATTATATATGATGTATGCAATGTTCCTTATTGTAAGTCGGCAACCGGCAGGAGCCATATGGTTGTCTTTTAAATCCGTTAAGTCCTACGTGGCTATTATTCAAGATAGTTGTAATAGTTGATGCTGGTGGAAGACAACCATGAAGCGGCGCCATTGACCTTGATGCCACACCGGTGATGATGGAGATCATGTTCATGCTTGAAGATGGATATCGGAAGCACAAGAAGAAAGGTCATATCATATCACATATTATGAATTGCATGTGATGTTAATCCTTTTATGCATATTGTATTGCTTAGTTCACGACGGTAGCATTATAAGATGATCCCTCAAGCACACAATTTAAATTTTAAAGTGTTCATCCTTAGTAAGCACCGTTGCTAAAGCTCGTTGTTTCAAAGCACCACGTGATGATCGGGTGTGTCAGATTCTGCGAGTGTATACAACGTGAGCAAGCCAGATTTTATCATGCGGAAGCTAAGGTTGATCTTGGCGAGCCTAGCATGTACAGACATGGTCTCAGAACACGGATCGCCGAAAGGTAAAGCATGAGTCATATAGTAGATATGATGAACATGTTGATTGTTCGCCATTGAAGCTACATCAACTCTCGTGATGATCGGTTTTGATGTGGTGGATTTGGTTCGTGTGATCACTAAAACAATGTGAGGGATATTGTTTTGAGTGGGAGTTCAACGGCAATATGATTAAAAGTTGAACACTATTTATCATAAATTAAATCAAAGTGAATTTGAATAATTGTTGTAGTCATTGGTATCCGTTTACCACCTTGCGCTTAGTTATAATTGAGATGATAGAACTATAGAATTCTGGTTAGTTACTTTATGAACTGCTATCGTATTGTTTTGAAGTGTTAATCTAAAGTTTAAAAGTCCTATTGCAAACTTTCAGTAAGTTCCGATTACTCCATGAAGTTTAATAATTGGTATTAAATCAAAGAGTGACAATTCCAAGTGTTAGTGTATGAGTATCATGTTTGTCTCCATGATTCTTGATATTCTAAGGATTGTTTTAATATCAAGGTTATCTAGGATCTGAAAGAGTTGTTTCAGAAACCATGATGTGTGGAAGATATTGTGATATCTGAAACGAAGTTTTGGTTGCAACATGACAGAGTATAATATGGCAAAAGACATGTTCTCATATTTGATGAGAATTTGCAAAAGGTTGGAGACACTAGTTGTCATAATTCTCCAAAAGGTTTTGGAGAGCAACATTATACTCGCGATTCACCGTTATAAGCTAAAAGTACCTTGATCATGGATAATTCCATGATAAGGGTGAATATTTTATGTAGGTAAAATGTTTACTGCACCAAGAGATTACTAAAGAAAGGAATTTGAAAGAACACCAAACATTTGATGATGGTGATCTACTTCAAAGTGCAAGTTCAAAGACATTGGTATTTAACTATACATGCTTTGGACTATGTGTCATGTCTATGGATCCACTATTGATGTTGATAGATTCTTTCAAACAGAAAAAGAAATACTGAAAGATAATCTCATAAATATATGGCAGAAAAGAAAAGACTAGAATTGTTCAACTTAGGTATATAGAGGATATACATGTTATGGTTGTATTCTTTGCTTGTTAAACAATGTAGTTCTTAAGTATTTGATACTGAATTTGTTGGTGTGAATCGTGTCATACGTAACAACACAATTCATGAACTACAATGGCCTAAGTAACTAGAAAAAGAATATGTGATGATGTTTGTCAAGAACAAATAAAGGGTTATTGTGCTGCTTCTTAAACATCAAAGCTTGTCTTCAAGATTTGTTTTATCAGGTATTATGAGAACAAAAGGGTTGTTCAAATAATTGTCGTAATCCATAAAAGATGGATGATTCACAAATCTCGTTGGAGAAATCACATCCATAAAACTAGTGCTAAAAATGTCGAAAGACAAATTGATAGAAAGATCACTTAGGAAGTGACATCGCCGTTTAAATTATATTGGAAAGAAAACATGAAGAAACTCCATGTGGATGGAATTTTGGAGTCTTTTGATTTTTGATCAAATGACGCTTGTGAAACTTTCCAAGAGATAATTAAAACTTCGTTCATAGGCCAAAAGGGAAAGGATGACTAGCTTATTGGAACTTGTACATATTGTTGTATGAAGTCCATTATGTGTAGTCAAGAGCGATGGATTTCAACTTCTTACGCTTTCTCCGAAAATTTGAGTGAATATATGAATATTTACTTAATAAGGATGAAGTATGAAACATTTGAAAAGTTCAAAGATTTTCAAGATGAAGTGCAAAATCATTGTAACAAGAATATAAATAGTTTATGATAAGATCATAAAGGAAGATATTTGAGTTACAAATTTAGCATAATACCTAAGATTTAAGGAATCGTTCTGTGGATTTGCATTTCCCAAAACACCATAAGAGTATGGAGCGTTCGAGATATGTAATTAAACCTTGTTTGACATGGTAAGATCAAAGGTGTAATTCATAAAACTGCCATTATATTTTAAAGATTAAAAGCTTTAGAGACTACCGTTTTCCCATTGAAAAGAGCTCCATCATAATCCGTTGAAATGACACCATATAAAGTTATGGTTTGGGATAAAACCCAAGTAGTCCTTTCTTAAACATTGGTATGCTATGCATAAGAAAGATGTTTGCAACCAAAGTCGGATGAACCCGTCTTTGTATGTTATTTCGAATTACTGTTAAGTATTCCTCCATAACATCGGAGACAAAAGTGTTTGTCACTTAGAACGTCAAGTTTCTTTGAGAAGGAATTTTTCGTGAAAAGATAAGTGGGAGGACAATAGAACTTTGATAAGGTTAAAAGAACCTTAGCTATATATGCAAAGTTGCGCAGCGCCGAAAAGTGTTCCGGAGGCAGCAACAATGCTCATGGCTCACGTGCCTCAAAGGTTGTGGTCACGGAGATCTAAGTTCCTATTGAAACAAGTAGGTCGGGTAAACAATCAAATACCAAGATTTGAGAGTTAAATCATTATTTGACAATAATGATCCGACTACATGCAAATAAGCGATGATGGGCCCTGACTCCGTCAAATGGCTTGAAGCAATAAAATCCGTGATAGTTCCATACACGAGAAATCAAGTTTTGAACTTGAAGGACCCTCGAGAAAGGTGTAAGACCTTACAGTTGTGTTTGGATCTATAAAGAAATAGACATGGATGTTTCACATCTATGAAATAGTCGACATGTTGGGAAAGAGTTCACAACAATGTTCAAAGGTTGACTATGACAAGATTTGATCTTTCATAGCGATATTTAGTCTAGACGGATTAATGTAGCAACCACTACATATAATTTTGTTATGTGGTAATTGAATAAACAAAACAAGTTCTTCTAATAGAATTGTTACCTAGGACATGTGCATAACGCGGTCCATATGGTTTTGTTAATTCAAAGGATGCTAAAAGCATATGCAAACTTCAATGGTTGAAGTAAGCATTGCAGAGTTGGAATCTTCACCATGATGAAACTGTTAGAGTTTAAATTCATCGGAGACGATGAAGATGCTTGCATTTGCAAGAAATTAAGTGGGAGCGCTAAGACACGTTTCTTATGTGGAAGACATATTGTTGATTGGAAATGATGTATCTTTTATTAACACATATTAAGAATTTCATCCCGATGAAAGACTTAGGCAAAACCCAAATATTTGGCATCAATAGACGCTAATATGGTTTTGCTGAAAGTACATAGATGATCTATTGAATGAGTTCAATATAGAAACTACAAGAAAGGTTCTTGTCACACAGAAAGGATTGAATGAGTTCAATATTGATGTTATATTCAAGTGTATTGACACTTGGTAAGTGAAACAAAGATTCAAGTATAGGTTGATACTTGATGTATGAAATCACAAAGAGTATTTATATCAATCATACTGTGATATGTACAAATCCAGATATGTCCTATGCTCTAAATGTTTTGAGCATATACCATAATTATTTATAAGATGATCATTGGACAATAGTAAGGATATTATTATGATCTTTTGGAAGAACTAAGAGTATATTAATTTTGTAGAAGTGGCAAATGGATGGTTAGTTCATTGTAAAAGTACTACATTGATACTAGTTTTGTCACAAAATACAAATTAAGTTTATCTCAATCTGAACTAAGGGTGGCACAATGTAATGGAAAGTAAGTTCCATAATGAATTTGGATGAGTTCCAAAGTTAAGACATTATGACAGATACTACAACAAAAGGCTAAGTATATGACTACTATTATAGCAGCTAAAGAGGGCATTTGTGTCAAGTAGTTTGTTACCAAACTAGGTGTAGTTCACAGCGGGATAATACTATGAAGATATATTGTACGACAATATTATCAACATGTTTTAACCCCAAAGAACTAAAGGTCTCACCAAAGGACCAAATTTATACAAAGCCATCTCATTAGAGAATGAGTGATGCGTAGAGACGCAAAGACATGCAATTACACACGGACCTGGAAGTGTCAGATTCGGAGATCAGTTGACCACTAGCAATCGTGTACATACGACACCAGAAAGCCATAGGTGTTGAATACACAAAGGTTTGAAACTAGATTATTGACTCTAGTGCAAGTGGGAGACTGTTGGAGATATGCCCAAGAGGCAATAATAAAGTGGTTATTATCATATCTTCATACTTATGATAAATGTTTACATACCATGCTATAATTGTATTAATAGGAAACATTAATACTTGTGTGATTTGTAAACATAAAAGAGTCCCTAGTAAAGCCTCTTGTTAAACTAGCTTGTTGGTTAATATATGATCATGGTTTTCTGATCATGAACATAGAGATGTTATTAACAACAGGGTCATATCATTAGGAGAATGATGTGATGGACATACTCCTATAGTTAAACGTAGCATAAAGATCAAGTCATTTAATATAGTTTATTTGCTATAATCTTTCTGATACATAGTAACCTAATTCCTTCGACCATGAGATCATGCTAATCACCATCACCGGAAGGATGCTTTGATGACATCAAACACCACACCGTAACTGGGTGGCTATAAAGGTGGCATTGAGTGTTCGGAAAGTATGTGTTGAGGCACATGGATCAAGAGTGGGATTTGTCCATCCATATGACAGATAGATATACTCTGGGCCCTCTCGGTGGAATGTCATCCAATTAGCTTGCAAGCATGTGACTGGTTCACAAGGGATCACATACCACGGAAACGAGAAAAGAGTACTTATCGGTAACGAGGTTGAACTAGGTATGCAGAGATACCGACGATCAAAACCTCGGATAAGTAAACTATCGTGAGATAAAGGGAAATTGGTATCGTATGTAAGTGGTTCATTCGATCGTGTAATGCCCCAGAAAATATTCCGAAATAAAATTGCGTGTTATTTTGTATTTTGCATCATCATGACATCATTCATACTTTTGACCTAAAATATTTTAACCAAAAACTATTTTGTCTTTTAATTAGTCCCCTCTTTTATTTCAAATTGAAACCCCGGCCTTTTCTAGATCTTTTATTTGTCTAAAAACTATTTACAAAAGTCTTTTAAAAATAAAACAAATAAAAATAAAAATAAAATGTTTTATCGGGGGAGGCCGCCAGTCTGCTGGGCCAAAAACCCAGCAAACCAGCTGCCTACCACCCCGTTAAATCCTAGCCCTAGATCCCTCAAACCGAAACCCTAAAAAAAAACCCACCCTGCAGCCATCCCACACCCCGCCGCCGCCAGGCACGCACACACTGCAATGCACGCCATCCACACCTACCTGACCCTCACGCACGCACCCACACCAACCGACCACACACACCACTTTCACGCACACACCTACACACACCTAACCCAGGACACACGCACCCAGACACGCAACGCACGCACCCAACGCGCCCAGGAACCGTACGAAGACCCGTCTCCCTATCGCGCCCCATCCTCGATCCCGCCTCGCCGCCAGGGACGTGGGAGCGCCGCCTCCCCTGCCTGCACCGTCCTCTTCCCCGGCGCCTGCATTTCGTCCTCGCCCTCTCTCATCGGCCTCGCCTCCCTGCTCGAGTGTCGCCTCCCTCCGCATCAACCTCCGGCGCTCCAACCTCGCGAGCTTCCTTCCTCTCCTGCAACAGCTGTCCCCGTTGCTGCCTGCATGTCCTCGACCCAGCTTGACGCCAAGCTCGTCCCGATGCCGCCATCTGTGCCTGTTTTCCCAGCGAGGTCGTGCGGACCCCGCTCCGGCCACAACCGCTGCCCCGGCGCTTCCCCTCATCGAGTCGCTTCGTCCCCACGGGACCGCGTCGGCCTCGACCTCCTACCCCGCGCCACACCGTCCGTGCACCAAGCCGTCGCCGTTCTCCTTGTCGTGCGTTGTGCGCCTCCCTCTCCGACGCGTCCGGT
The DNA here is from genome assembly GCA_030063025.1 of Avena longiglumis. NCBI lineage: Eukaryota > Viridiplantae > Streptophyta > Magnoliopsida > Poales > Poaceae > Avena > Avena longiglumis. The sequence goes on along the minus strand of CP125978.1, from coordinate 341,270,052 downwards.
TGTGGCATGCGCTCGTCCGCCTCCTCCTCTGCCCGGTTCCGCGTCGTCCTGTGATGGCGCCCTGTACTGTTGCCACCCTGAGCGCCATGGCCGACCCTGCCGTGGCCTAACCAAGCTCTCCAGCGGCCGGTTATCCTCCACACCAACATCTGCCGAGAACTTTGGGTTCCTGTTGCTGTGCCTTCCGTCCCGTTGACCCGTTTGTGCTATGTTAATGGCTTTCAGTAGGAGTAATGGACGAAATGTTTGTTTGCCATTGCAAGCTCAGATGGTGAAGGGAATAAGTAAGATGGGTGTGCTACTATGATGTGGAGATGCCCATCTGAACCAAAGAGTGAGATGACCACCCCAAGACGCACGACTTCGATCGATGCCCCCATCGGAACCTCTGTGGCTAGTCGACGACCCGCTGCCGATCCAAGTCCGGCAAAGACACCCGAGTACTCCGACAAGGACGCCAAGGCCTACGTCACGGATCCGAAGGCCCTGATCTCGAGGATCCGTAGCCCCGAGCCATGATCGCCTTACCGGACGCCATGGCCGTCTTCACGGATCCAATGGTCAAGACCCCAGAGGCCGAACCTGTCGACCCCCTCGGTGAACACCAAGATCGTCGATCCGAGATGTGCGACCCCTATCCGAGACCCCTATTTTGTTATAATATATATAATATACCTTGTTGCATATTAATTCATCCATACTTGCATACATGTTTATTTGTTTGGGGTATTTTGTCGATTCATCTTATAATTAAATATGGAGACCATATGCGGGAAAATCTAGTCTAAATATTGGCCCCATTTAAATTTGTGTAGTGAACCGATGATATAATTTTGTCTTGTTAATACAACATTAAATTGCGGGGTAGATAAACAACTCGAACCATAATATTTATTTGTCGGAATCCCGATTCCGCTTAATATTGCTAAGTTAGGCCGCATATTGCCATGCCATGCATCATATCATAAACATGCCGGATCTTCCGCCGTATTATTAAATATTGCATTGGTTGCTCTTTCTAGTGTTTGCTTCTTCACCGGATAGGACAATGAGTCGATGTGAGATATGACAAGCATCCGGCTATCCGACTTTGTTCCTCAGGCGAGCATTCTCCCCCTTCTACCTATTTTGTGTTTATAGTGTTTACTTCCTTCCTTTGATCTATTGTTATCCTTATTGTCGATGCTATAGTACCGTTCCTTTATCTACCTGCTCCACTATATTGCCTTGGTTATCCTATTGCCTTGTTTGAGTAGCTAGTCTGTCCTTGCGAGTCGTAGGCATGCTTAGTTTTGCTCTCATACATGTGGAACACGATACTTGGATATTGATGGTGATAAGATAATTAAATTGATGATGTTGGTTATGGTTATGGTTTCACCTAATGATAAGGCCCCGGCAGGGACCACCTTTGGGAACTGCTTGAGCCGACCTAGGACCCGTTCGTTCTATGATACCAGTTCTGAGTTGATCGCGCTAACCAAACGTGGGGGCCTCTGGGATCCCCCATCAACTACCGGCGCTATTCGTATATCCAGAGGGTACAAAATTGGTTTTCCATTTGGTGCATACGCATAATATGTCCTCGGACATGGGTGAGTTGATATGTCTTCGGACTTGATGTTTTGGTGTACTGCCATGGCTTGCATTGCATAAAATCAGGATATCGTGCCGGCGGTGGGATGGAGCTCTACAAGTTATCTTTCGATCATTGCCCGGCCGTAGACTCAAACGCTGTGTCACCTAGAGAATCAGCTGTATCTCTTGTGTGGGTAAAACACAGTAGGTGATGCCTCTGGATATGCGCGTAGTTATGGGACAGTTCTTGCGAGATTCGGATGGCACGCGTGATATGTTGCCTGATGGGTTGAGCATGCGTTTGGGTACAGTAGTGCACCCCTGCAGGGTAAATCTTTTCGAGAAGCCGTGTGTCCACGGTTATGGACGCCTTAGGAGTAGAGTGTCATGATCATAGACAAAGCCACTAATGTTTTGCCTCTAATAATATGACTAGTAATTAGCCTTATCAACTAATCATCTGTACAACTAAAATTGCCACTGTGTGTTCCACAAGGGGACTTCCTCGACTGGTCTTCGAGGGGGAAATCTTCGGATGGGTTATGTTTGGTGCTATATATAGTTATTGTGTAGTGCTCTCTTATCTTGCTCTAATAGCCGAAGTTGTAGCGTGTCTCTGTAAGTTAGATAGTGCAAGCTTTGATGCCGCTGAGTCCACCATACCTATGTAGGCGAGGACCGCCGAATTCTAGTCTCGCCGTGTACTGGCCTCAGTACTGACCGCTCTCTTTCTATTTTCCTTTGCCCTTTGTCGGCACCCTTTTGGCTTGACAGGTATGTGATTGATGACGTTAGCAAGGTTACCCTTCAGGCTTGGCCTGGGAAGGGTTGGACACCGCTTGGTTATTCTTCAGGACTCTTAGTCTCATTTGGATCTTGTCCGTACTCGGATACTATCTTGCTTTCTTCTTGAGTTGTATCTTCGTATTGTACCTTTTGTATTCTTGACTCATGGAGTCGTTGTTATATATGTAAGTTCTTGTGGACTCTATTGTAAACTACTGTGATGTAACTACTTGTATTCAAATCCCACCCACACGAAAGTGTCTGGTGGACGTCTTTGAATCGCTTCTATGCGGATTTTGGCAGGAAAAGCTGAGACCTGCATAGACCCGATTCGGGGGCGTTACAAGTGGTATCAGAGCAAAGGTTTACGATACCCCACTGGTCCAGCCTGTAGGATAACCTAGCTAACGGCCGATGTCTAGTGTCAAAACTATTTTGCTACAAATGCATTGGATAGATCTGATTAGCTCTGATTTTACTCCTTACCTCCATTCTTTCTCTTCTTATCCTTGCGTGTTTTAATCTTCTCTCTTACCTTGTTCAAGTATAGGATTCTCGTGGATGGGTTTTCCGTTGTACCTTTAGGGTTTCACTTCCTTCCTTTCGCAACGGTGGCGCTACATCTGGTTTCGCTCTACCTGAGCTTTCCTCATATGTTTCCGGTGTTGTGGCTTCTAATACAACGATCTACCCCTATCTAGATCTTTTTCCGAAGCTTTCCAAAATACCGAATGTCAAGATCTTCAGTCTAAATCCCGAGAGTTTAGTTGCACGACCCTCCTATTCATGTACAGAGTAATGTTTTGAGTGCGGGATGGAGTCATTACCATACCACTACTATTATCATTCACTCCTGTTACATTGAAGTGGTGGATCCATGTGACTTTTACTCCTTCCATCGAAGTTAAAGGTGGCCTTCTCTTTGAGACCTTTACTTCCGACTTTTCTTCTCCGGAGTGTTCTCTCAAAGAATGTGATAAACAACCCTTTGTTGGTGGTGCCGACGATTTCAAGACGGAGCAAGAATTCTTGTTAGTGGTGTCGCGACCATCAACCTTACACAAGAACATTCAATCATCAACCCCACTTCCCTCGGTGTTTTTGCTTGGATCTCGGGACGAGATCCCTCGTTAGTGGTGTCGAGTTGTAATGCCCCGGAAAATATTCCGAAATAAAATTGCGTCTTATTTTCTATTTTGCATCATCATGACATCATGCATACTTTTGACCTAAAATATTTTAACCAAAACCTATTTTGTCTTTTAATTAGTCCCCTCTTTTATTTCAAATTGAAACCCTGGCCTTTTCTAGATCTTTTATTTGTCTAAAAGCTATTTACAAAAGTCTTTTAAAACTAAAACAAATAAAAATAAAAATAAAATGTTTTATCGGGGGAGGCCGCCAGCCTGCTGGGCCAAAAACCCAGCAAACCAGCAGCCTACCACCCCGTTAAATCCTAGCCCTAGATCCCTCAAACCCAAACCCTAGAAACCCTCCACCCTGCAGCCATCCCACACCCCGCCACCGCCAGGCACGCACACACTGCAATGCACGCCATCCACACCTACCTGACCCTCACGCACGCACCCACACCAACCGACCACACACACCACATTCACGCACACACCTACACACACCTAACCCAGGACACACGCACCCAGACACGCAACGCACGCACCCAACGCGCCCAGGAACCGTACGAAGACCCGTCTCCCTATCGCGGCCCCATCCCTCGATCCCCTCGCCTCCCTGCCGCCGCCAGGGACGTGGGAGCGCCGCCTCCCCTGCCTGCATCGTCCTCTCCCCCGGCGCCTGCATTTCGTCCTCGCCCTCTCTCATCGGCCTCGCCTCCCTGCTCGAGCGCCGCCTCCCTCCGCGTCAACCTCCGGCGCTCCAACCTCGCGAGCTTCCTTCCTCGCCTGCAACAGCTGTCGCCGCTGCTGCCTGCGCGTCCTCGACCCAGCTCAACGCCAAGCTCGTCCCGACGCCGCCATCCGTGCCTGTTTTCCCAGCGAGGTCGTGCGGACCCCGCTCTGGCCATAATCGCTGCCCCGGTGCTGCCCCGGCATCGAGTCGCTTCGTCCCCATGGGACCGCGTCGGCCTCGACCTCCTGCCCCGCGCCACACCGTCCGTGCGCCAAGCCGTTGCCGTTCTCCTTGTCGTGCGTTGCGCGCCTCCCTCTCCGACGCGTCCGGTCGTGGCCTGCGCTCGCCCGCCTCCTCCTCTGTCCGGTTCCGCGTCGTCCTGCGATGGCGCCCTGCACTTTTGCCTCCCTGAGCGCCATGGCCGACCCTGCCGTGGCCTGACCAAGCTCTCCAGCAGCCGGTTATCCTCTACACCGACATCTGCCGAGAACTTTGGGTTCCTGTTGTCGTGCCTTCCGTCCCGTTGACCCGTTTGTGCTATGTTAATGGATTTCAGTAGGAGTAATGCACGAAATGTTTTTTTGCCATTGCAAGCTCAGATGGTGAAGGGAATAAGTAAGATGGGTGTGATACTATGATGCGGAGATGCCCATTCTGAACCAAAGAGTGAGATGACCACCCCAAGACGCACGACTTCGATCGATGCCGCCATCGGAACCTCTGTGGTTAGTCGAAGACCCGCTGCCGGTCCAAGTCCGGCAATGACACCCGAGTACTCCGACAAAGATGACAAGGCCTACGTCACGGATCCGAAGGCCCCGATCTCGAGGATCCGCAGCCCCGAGCCATGATCGCCTTCCCGGACGCCATGACCGTCTTCACGGATCCAATGGTCAAGACCCTAGAGGCCGAACCTGTCAACCCCCTCGGTGAACACCAAGATCGTCGATCTGAGATGTGCGACCCTATCCGAGACCCCTATTTTGTTATAATATATATAATATACCTTGTTGCATATTAATTCATCCATAGTTGCATACATGTTTATTTGTTTGGGGTATTTTGTCGATTCACCTTATAATTAAATATGGAGACCATATGCGGGAAAATCTAGTCTAAATATTGGCCTCATTTAAATTTGTGTAGTGAACCGATGATATAATTTTGTCTTGTTAATACAACATTAAATTGCGGGGTAGATAAACAACTCGAACCATAATATTTATTTGTCGGAATCCCGATTCCGCTTAATATTGCTAAGTTAGGTCAAGATATTGCCATGCCATGCATCATATCATAAACATGCCGGATCTTCCGCCGTATTATTAAATATTGCATTGGTTGCTGTTTCTAGTGTTTGCTTCTTCACCGGATAGGACAATGAGTCGATGTGAGATATGACAAGCATCCGGCTATCCGACTTTGTTCCTCAGGCGAGCATTCTCCCCCTTCTACCTATTTTGTGTTTATAGTCTTTACTTCCTTCCTTTGATCTATTGCTATCCTTATTGTCGATGTTATAGTACCGTTCCTTTATCTACCTGCTCCACTATATTGCCTTGGTTATCCTATTGCCTTGTTTGAGTAGCTAGTCTGTCCTTACGAGTCGTAGGCATGCTTAGTTTTGCTCTCATATAGGTGGAACACGATACTTGGATATTGATGGTGATAAGATAATTAAATTGATGATGTTGGTTATGGTTATGGTTTCACCTAATGATAAGGCCCCGGCAGGGACCACCTTTGGGAACTGCTTGAGCCGACCTAGGACCGGTTCGTTCTACAATACCAATTCTGAGTTGATCGTGCTAACCAAACGTGGGGGCCTCTGGGATCCCCCCTCAACTATCGGCGCTATTCGTATATCCAGAGGGTTACAAAATTGGTTTTCCATTTGGTGCATACGCATAATATGTCCTCGGACATGGGTGAGTTGATATGTCTTCGGACTTGATGTTTTGGTGGACTGCCATGGCTTGCATTGCATAAAATCGGGATATCATGCCGGAGGTGGGATGTATCTCTACAAGTTATCTTCCGATCATCGCCCGGCCATAGACTCAAACGCTGTGCCACCTGGAGAATCAGCTGTATCTCTTGTGTGGGTAAAACACAGTAGGTGATGCCTCTGGATATGCGCGTAGTTATGGGACAGTTCTTGTTGCGAGATTCGGATGGCACGCGTGATATGTTGCCTGATGGGTTGAGCATGCGTTTGGGTACAGTAGTGCACCCCTGCAGGATAAATCTTTTCGAGAAGCCGTGTGTCCACGGTTATGGACGCCTCAGGAGTACAGTGTCATGATCATAGACAACGCCACTAATGTTTTGCCTCTAATAATATGACTAGTAATTAGCCTTATCAACTAAACATCTGTACAACTAAAATTGCCACTGTGTGTGTTCCGCAAGGGGACTTCCTCGACTGGTCTTCGAGGGGGAAATCTTCGGATGGGTTATGTTTGGTGCTATATATAGTTATTGTGTAGTGCTCTCTTATCTTGCTCTAATAGCCGAAGTTGTAGCGTGTCTCTATAAGTTAGATAGTGCAAGCTTTGCTGCCGCTGAGCCCACCATACCTATGTAGGCGAGGACCGCCGAATTCTAGTCTCGCCGTATACTGGCCTCAGTACTGACCGCTCTCTTTCTATTTTCCTTTGCCTTTTTCCGGCACCCTTTTGGCTTGACATGTATGTGATTGACGACGTTAGCAAGGTTACCCTTCAGGCTTGGCCTGGGCAGGGTTGGACACCGCTTGGTTATTCTTCAGGACTCTTAGTCTCATTTGGATCTTGTCCGTACTCGGATACTATCTTGCTTTCTTCTTGAGTTGTATCTTCGTATTGTACCTTTTGTATTCTTGACTCATGGAGTCGTTGTTGTATATGTAAGTTCTTGTGGACTCTTTTGTAAACTACTGTGATGTAACTACTTGTATTCAAATCCCACCCACACGAAAGTGTCTAGTGGGCGTCTTTGAATCGCTTCTATGCGGATTTTGGCGGGAAAAGCTGAGACATGCATAGACCCGATTCGGGGGCAATACAGATCACAAAGTAATCATAGAAATATGTGGGAGCCATATGAATTTCCATATTCCTCTATTGGTTATTGATCGGAGAAGTGTCTCGATCATGTCCGCATAATTCACGAACCGTAGGGAGACACACTTAAGGATTCGATGTTGTTGAGTAGTTATGAAATGATGAGAAAGAGACCGAATGTTGTTCGGAGTCTCGGATGGGATCCGGGATGTCACGAGGAGATCCAGAATGGTCCGGAGAATAAGATTCATATAAGGAAAGTCCTGTTTCGGAGTTGGGGAATGATTCCCGTGTTTTCACCGGGAATGTTCTAGAAGGGTCCGGAAGGTCCGGCACTCCGGAGGGGAAGGGTACATGAATGTGTCATGACAATGTGGAATGGCTGCATCATGTACTAGGGACACTTGGCTGGGCAAAATAAAGGGAGAAATCAAATCCTAGTTTGAAAGTCAAACGCCAATTTGAAAAAGTCAAACGGCAAGTTTGCTTGGTGGAGGGAGAGTAGGAAACCTACTTGGGGAGGAAGTCCCACTCCCTCCACCCGCCGGCCAAGGAGGAGGATTTGGAGGTGGACTCCCTCCTCCTAGCCGCATCCCTCCCACGTATAAAAGAAGGGGCAGGGGTGCCCCCTCTACACACACCTCTCTCCACACCAAAACCCTAGCTCCTGGCGCCTCCACACAAGTGATGCCGCCGCCTAGGGTTTCCTCCCAACTCGCCGAGTTAGGGCTTCCCAAGCCCTAGCCGCCGGCCACACCACCCCCCTTGGTGATTCTAATCCGTAGATCCCTACGGCCTCTCTCATAGTCCACCATACTCGCTCCGGCTTAAGGAGAAGCCCTGCGAGATCTCCCCTCTACTTCCGGTACCACACCGCCGTGCTGCCGGAATCACGAGGAGAGTGCTACAACCTCCGCTGCCTGATGGAACAAGGGAGAGGAAGGTCTTCATCGAGTACCGAACGTGTGACCGACTGCGAAAGCGCTGCCGGCGGAAGGCAACGAAGGATCGCTCACGCGATCTTGAGATCGGAAGTGTACGACTACATCACCCACGAGAATCTGCTCTCGTTAACCGCTTTGGATCTTTGAGGGTTAGTATTCTATCGACTCGTTGCTACAATCTAGTAGATAGATCTTGGCTTGATCATAGATTAGATCTTTATTGTGTGTTCATGCGGTATAAAATTTTTGTTTTCCATGCTACGAACCCCTACAGAGGTATCCCGGCGACCCGGAGGCGACGAACGGATTCGGCCGGTGGTCTCTGCAGCCGTGGGAGGAACAACTGCTTCACGGCGCCGGACTTTTGGTGCTCACCGACCTGGAAGCTGAGCGCCGGTGACATGTCGGTGCCGCTGGTGCCGAAGGATGCCAACATGGTCGAGGATATCCAAGTCGCCATCGTGGCCATGGAGGATCCGGAGCTCGCCGAAGACCCCGGTAACCGAAGTGTCACAACGCCGTCGGACGCCGTCGGTGGTGGAGCGTACCCTTCCGGACGCTCGTGTCCGTCCTCGAGCACATCATCGTCGGCGGCCGTCCTAAGCTGGCTATCCTCCTCGCTCGCCACCGTCGGCCGCCCGACGTCGTGCGGCGGGCAACTGGATGCCGAGGAGGATGGCCTCCCTTCCTTGTCTTCATCGGCGTCATGCTCGTCTAGCTCGGCGCCGACGCAGTTTCCTCGCGTCGGCACAATCACGGCGCCTCCAATCTGGCTAGTGTAGCGGGAGGTGGAGTCGCCGATCTGCTCGCCGACGAGGACGCGCCCACGTGGCCTCGTCATCAACGAGGGCTTCGCGTCGGCGCCGCCGACCGGCCAGCTTAGCATGCGCACGGCGAAGACCGAGCCGTCCCCATCGACGAGGATGCCTTCATCATGAAGATGGTGATGGAGCGCTCCCTCAGCGACGTGCCGCCGATGCCGGACACCTGCGCTTGGTTTAGAGCCGACTGGGATCACGAGGAGTTCAACCACATTCGGCGCCATCAGGAGCAGGTCGAGCGCGAGGCCGTTCGCTCCGCTCGCTAGGAGCGTGCCTACCAGGGCACGCCGCTCATCGTCCTTAACCATGAGATAAATTTCTATAATTGTATTACAAAGTAACATCATTATAAAGTAACATCGTTACAAAGTAATATGATCAAAGTCATTATATTTAAATTTCTCTAACCATAGGTTCTATCATGGTTTTAGTTCAGATCAGGTTTTATTAAATGAGAGATTGCATTAAATTTTGTGGGAATTTAATCCCACTCAAAGTCCATTAAATTTACACTCAAAATCCATTAAATTTAATGCAATCTCTCATTTAATAAAACTTTTTTATTTATTTATTCAGAATTTTATTAATTACATTAATTAACAAACATTTACATAAAACCCCTTACTACATTTCAATTTCACATGAAGAAACAATTTCAGCAATTTCACCCGAAACAATTCCAGTGTCCATTGAAATAATTCCAACGCTTTGGTATTCTTTCTATGGCATTTCATTTGCTCCAAATGGTGTCGGTATTCCTTAAGTGTGTCACCCTATGGTTCGCGAATAATGCACACATGATCGAGACCCCTCTCTGATCAATAATCAGCAGCGGGACCTGGAGATCCATACTGACTCCTACACATTCAACGATGACTTCTTGTGATCGTGTGAACCTTAATATTGTAACTAAATCCTTTTGTCTAGCGATATTTTACATGTCCGAGATTCGATCATCGGTATCCCCATACCTAGTTTGATCTCGTTACCGACATGTACTCTTTTCTCGTTCCCGTGATATAACATACTAGTGATCATCATCACTTTATTGCAAGCTATATCAATGTGATATCACCGAGAGGGCCCAGAGTATATCTCTCCGTCATTTGGATAGACAAGTTCCGCTTTTGATCCATGAGCCTCTATATAACAATATCGGAGTATCTGAACCCACCTTTATAGTCACCCTGTTATGGTGTGACGTTTGATGTTATCAAGCTACTCTTTCTTTGTAAGATTGACATGATCTCATGGTCGACTAAAGTTATTTTGTAATGATGTTATAGCAATTTAAATATAATAACTTTGATCGTATTACTATACTCCGGATGAATGTTTATCACATTATTCTCGTGGTCTCGTTATTAACAACATTCAATGTCCATGATCAGGAAACCTTGATCATCTTGTTAATCAACGAGCTAGTTTATATGAGAGGCATAACTAGGAACACTTTATTTATTTATTAAACACACATGTATTAACATTTCCTTTTAATACAATTATAGCATGCAAAATAAACATCTATCATATACCTAGAATATGATAATAACAACTTTATTATTGCCTCTCGGGCATATTCCCTTCACTCACTTCACCATGGAATGCAAAAGACATGCATAATGGCAATAGACAACGAAACTTTGTCACACTCCCTCCTGAAACCAAATGGTCAAAAAAACAAGGGTGTGCTCGACCGAATCCCATCCGATACAACAATCTATATACATGAAGCGCCAATGGAGATCGCCAGCAGGGGCCTTCCAGGACTTGTCACCAGCCAGCTCAGTGAGGACATGCAACAAGAAGACCACCATCTTGTCGCGAGAACCCTAGGACCACCTTCATATTCAAGCACACTAGCAGGCCCCTACGCCGTTGGTCGGAGTAGCCAAGGAAAAGGCGGCCGCAACGCAACCACACCCACAGTCCATCCATGGCAGGGCCAGTCCAGATCGGGCTAGACCCGACCATCCGTTGTACGTCGGAGATCCAGGCCGTAGTCTCGTCGCCGCTACGCACCAAAGATGGCCGGAGTCACACCACCGCCACCTGCCGCTCCTGCTACCATGCCCCGGTCCCAAGGATGGGTTGTGCGTCCATCCACCGCCACCACATCCCCACCACCGCCCGGTCGCCACAGATTCGCTCTCCTCCCCTCCAACCTTTGCCACAAGGGGGAGGGGGCACCACCGCCGCCGGCGCTAGTTTGGGACAGCCGATTGGGATGGGACAGCTGGCCAGGGACAGCTTGACAGACATACAACTAGAATATCGGTATAGATAGAATAGCGCTGATTTCTCCGGTGGAAACCTGAATTTGAATTACCATGAGCGGAAAAGAAGATATCGAGAGTACAACGTTTCAACAAGCTTCAGCGCATTCGGCACTTGACTCTGGCTGTCATAAACTGTAGATCCTAAGATCGTACGCTAGGAGTAGTTAGCAAGTCGTCACCAATTGTATAGCACAAGTAAAATTATGGTAAACAGCAGAATGAGCTTGCAATTTCGACAGTTCGGAGTTTCAGACTTCAGACACATATACATGGGCCTTTGCTCATATAATGTTATGCAATGTGGGGGGCAAACACAGGGTGTGAAGCATAAATATCGACCAGATGACCTTATTATAAAGACACTACAACATTCTAATTTCTAAAGCTGCAAATGGGACATTTGCATTGCTTCTTATTGAAACGAAAAAGGCTTATGCCTTTACGATGTCATGTTTCTGTTGCATAGCTGCCCTGCCTTTTGAAGCTATGCCCTCTGGAAGCTTCTTACTGCATAAATAACATATGCGCAATATTATAAACAAAACATGGCCTTCCTCGACATGTTCAAACACAAAGATTTAGGACCAAAATGCAAATTTCAGTGTGCAAATGCCAGCCATGTCAGTTTGAGTTTGTCAAATTCCTTGCAAATGCAGATTCAAGCAATATGATAACGATGATGCCCTGGATTCCTATACCAGATCACCAAAGATGCCAGATTGCCGGCCACGATGAGCTCTCTTGTGGTGCAGAAAGTATATCACAGTAGCACAGTGCTAGAACGCACCTATTTGGTTTCTGATTGATGATGACATTTTTTACTCATATGTGACTATGTGTGCTAGTAGTCAGTGAATATATGTGTTTTTGCTAGATTCAGAAGCTAGTAGTATAACATGGTTGGTCAATTAACAAGATAAAGTAGGGCACAAAGCGCCTGCGCTTGGTGCCCCATTCTATAGCAGAGCATAAGACAACACAAAGGCATGTCAACTTTGAGACATTGATAGCTAAACTATCAAATCAAACAGAAAATACAAAGACTAAAAAGATCTTAAAACAGACTTTCGCCCCGCTTTATAAATAAGGTCATTACGGACGAACCGATAAAAGTGACGAGGGAACCCTCTTACAAAGACTCAAGGTAACTGGCTTATGCAGTTACTCGTAATACAATCGGTTGGTCAGAAACAACTAGTTATAGATGCCGCAGCTTAGAAATCAGAAGCAGAGCTACTTTGCATTTTTCATCATGATCACCATGATGCACAGGATAACGCATCAACCTACCTCCCTGTTAGACTCTGATCATCTGAGCATACTGAAATTAATGGAAATAGCATCCTATAAAAGCAAACAAAAACATGGTAGAAAGCAGGCACTAAGAAGACAGAGAGAGACATTAGATAACATGATGGATAACGGTATCTTCTGAATAAACCACAGTACTGCTAGCTTGAACACTTTCAGATACTCATTAAGTCATTCTAGTGGAAAGATTAATGGAAATAGCATCCTATAAAAGCAAAGAAAGACATGGTAGAAAGCAGGCACTAAGAAGAGAGAGAGAGAGAGAGAGAGAGAGAGACGTTAGATAACATGATAGATAACGGTATCTTCAGAATAAACCACAGTACTGCTAGCTTGAACACTTTCAGATACTCATTAAGTCATTCTTAGTTAAGAACACACATACATGTCTAAAGACTCAACAGTGCCTTGCACGTAGAATTAACAGCAAGTGATTCCCGAGGAAAGCTTGGATCAAGGAAATATACAGCCAACCTCAGGTTCATGACCCAAAAGGGTCGTCAACGGCAAGGTCGGACGCTTTCGGGAAGCTCCACTTCCAAACATTCTGCAATTTAGGCCCTACCACCAGCAGTAGACCATCCTTACAAGCCCATGGTACATGGGTGTGATCCCTCAATTTGCACATCACCTCATTCACCTTATCCGAAGAAGCAAAAATTTCTGGGGTCAGCACAGCCAGCAAGGCCCGCAGCTGCTGCGCGCTCCTGCCAATGAACTTGATGAACTCAAATTCACGCTGGTCACCGCTGAATTGATGAAGAAACACCTTCTTGATGTGTGACTTGAAGCAGTCAGCACGACAGACCTCCTTCCAGAGCTTGGAAGGGTGCTGTCCAGTGGGTCCATCGGCTAGAACAGACTGGAAAACCAACATTCCAATTACAGATGGATCATGCAGGTGAAGAACCAATTGGTCCTCTGTTGTTGCTAATTATGACTAAACGATTGAGCGTGGAATATATACTGGGTGTCACCTGGATGTGCAGCGTCTCAACGTTGGGGAAGCACCCAAGGAAGCTGGCCATCAAATTGACCTCCTTCGGGACACCAAAGTTGACCTTCAAGGCCAATACCTTGACGCCTGGAAGCATGGTGCTTGGGCTCGCCCTTGCGTTAGGCTGCAATGACCGATCAATGCATCAATGGTCATCTCTGGAATCTAGAAACAATTACTTATAATACATCCTTGGTTGGCAATCGAGAGTGATGGAAGGTAGTACCTTGATGACTTTGTCACCGATCTGCAGCTGGTGAATTCTTGGCTCCAGGTAACCGAGCACCCGCAGCTTGGGTGCACTGAAAATCTTGACCTTTACCTGACCCCCATTATTAGATCCAGGAGCTTGAAACAGGATGAGCCGCTCCAGGAGCGGGGCGTCTACCATGACGACCCCCTCCTCCACCATGGACAACCAGAGGAGCCCGCAGCGCAGGCTTTTGCTGCGGAGGTGGACACGGTCGGCCTTGTTGAAGATGATCGCGAGGGTCTCCAGAGCCGGGGTGCAGGCGAGCATGTAGTCGAGGTCCCCGTCGGTGATGGTGGTTGCGAACATGGAGAGCTCCCGGAGGTCGGGGAACACATCCGCGCCGCGGGGGAGGACGGCCGTATCCGGGAATGTCCAGAAGCCCAGGAAGAGGCGCTGGAGCGAGGCGCAGCGGAAGATGTCGGCGGGGAGGCGCAGGGTGTCGGCGGAGGGGTCGGTGACGTTGTTGACGAGAACGAGGTCCTCGACACTCTTGGAGACGAGGAGGCGCGGCCACTGTGCGAGCATACGCTCGTGGTACGCGAACCTGCAGCGGGCAAGGGTGACGGCGCTGAAGGGGGCCGGGTGGTTGGCGAGGACGCGCGCTACCGCGGATCGGGGCACGTCGGCGTCGCGGAGGACGAGCGGGGTGGAGCGCCAGATATGGCGCCACCGGGAGGCGAGGGCGGCGGATCGGGCGGCGTCCTTGGCGGGGAGGCGAGAGACGATGTTGCGGAGGAGGTAGTCGGGGAGGGCGCTGACGCGGTCCTCGCCGTCGTAGCCCGCTGCTGCGGATAGGGAGGAGGACCGTGCGAGGGCGTGTGCTCCACCGGGGAAATACCCCAAGACATCCTCGATGACGGTTGCCATGGCCGGAGTGAAGTGGGGACTGGAGTGTGGTGGAGACGCGGCGGTGCGACGCTGCGATGCGTGAAGGGGAAATCGCTAGGGATCTAGCTGGCCAGTCAAAGGTCGGAAGCGGGTTCCTGACGGGCAATTCGATAGATGGAACAGTGTTATTTCGATGCCGCGAGTGGCCGCTCACGGCTCACGGATCAGCGTTCGCAGCTGCTTGCCGTTCGATCTCCTGCATATCGCGTCACGTGTACAGTACTCCTCGGTTTTAAAGTATAAGAATGTTTGTAGTTAACCTCTCAGCCGCCGTCTCCCCGCTGCCTCTCTTCGGCCGATCTCGTCGGTGTAGGAGGGATGATAACCTGATATATGGTTGAAGTTTTCTATAAAATTAGTATTTTGAAGGATTAGATTAGAATTTCAGTAGTCATCTTTTTTAATCTTTACGTCAATAAAGATGACATCGTGTACAATAAGTGTTCTTTGCAATTTCGTTCGACGATGAGATCTTCTTCGCGGCGTTAATGACAGTGTTGTAAGATTACAGTTCTGTATGTACGATTTTTCAGATCTTACGTCGCCAAGTGATTTTAGAGTTTTTTTCATGGTTGTCTTGAGGATTATCCTCACAATATTTGTCACGGCTGCTACGTCCTCGACAATAGTGATTCGTACCATCAATTCGTCAGCGACGTCGACCAGACTGTTCAATTACTTTTGACTGGAATACTCGGATATGGTTGGTGATAAGATAATTAATGCGATGTTGTTGGTTATGGTTTCACCTAATGATAAGGCCCCGGCAGGGGCCACCTTTGGGAACTGCTTGAGCCGACCTAGGACCCATTCGTTCTACGATACCAGTTCTGAGTTGATCGCGCTAACCAAACGTGGGGGCCTCTGGGATCCCCCCTCAACTACCGGCGCAATTCGTATATCCAAAGGGTTACAAAATTGGTTTTCCATTTGGTGCATACGCATAATATGTCCTCGGACATGGGTTGAGTTGTGATATGATTTTGGTGGACTGCCATGACTTGCATTGCATAAAATTGGGATATCGTGTCAGAGGTGGGATGGATCTCTATAAGTATCTTCCGATCATCGCCCGACCGTAGACTCAAACCATGTGCCTCCCTCGAGAATCGTCGTACCTCTTGGTTGGATCAACACAGTAGGTGATGCCTCTGGATATACGTGTAGTTATGGGACAGTTCTTGTTGTGAGATTCGGAAGGCACGCGTAATATGTTGTCTGATGGGTTGAGCATGCGTTTGGGTACAGTAGTGCACCCATGCAGGGTAAATCTTTTCGAGAAGCCGTGTGTCCACGGTTATGGACGTCTCAGGAGTACAGTGTCATGATCATAGACAACACCACTAATGTTTTACCTTTAATAATATAAATAGTAATTAGTCTTATTAACTAAACACCTGCTTAACTAAAATTGCCACCGTGTGTGTTCCGCTAGAGGAGTTCCTCGACTGGTCTTCGAGGGGGGAATCTTCGGATGGGTTATGCTTGGTGTTATATTGTAGTTATCGTGTAGTTCTCTCTTGTCTCGCTCTAATAGCCGAAGTTGTAGCGTGTCTCTATAAGTTAGATAGTGCAAGCTTTGCTGCCGCTGAGCACACCATACCTATGTAGGCGAGCACCGCCGAATTATAGTCTCACCGTGTACTGGCTCAGTACTGACCGCTCTCTTTCTGTTTTCCTTTGCCCTTTGTCGACACCCTTTGGCTTTGACAGGTATGTGATTGATGACGTTAGCAAGGTTACCCTTCCGGCTTGGCCTAGGCAGGGTTATGGACACCACTTGGTTATTCTTGAGGACTCTTAGTCCCATTTGGTTCTTATCCGTACTCGGATACTATCTTCCTTTCTTCTTGAGTTGTATCTTCGTATTGTATCATTTGTATCCTTAACTCATCAAGTCATTGTTGTATATATATAAGTTCTTGTGGACTCTATTGTAAACTACTGTGATGTAACTACTTGTAATCAAATCTCACCCATACGAAAGTGTCTGCTGGGCGTCTTTGAATCGCTTCTATGCGGGTTTTGGCAGGAAATGATAAGATCTGCATAGACCCGATTCAGGGGCGTTACATTAGTGTACTATGTATACTTTGTGTAGTTTGTCTATTCTTTACTATGACACATATAGCTCATAATCTTTGTTTATTCTTATATGTAGATGACTATGGCTCAAATATGTACAAGGGAAATTTTGGGAAGGACAAGAAAGGCAAAGAGAAGAAGGGTAAAGTTTTTACTTTACATCATTGTTGGGAGCAACTTCAGAATGATGAGAAGAGGAAGAATCCTGAAAATGAGTTACCTAATAAAAAAAAGGAAAGATAAGAGATCCATTGGAAATGCAATGGTTGTTGATTGTGAGGGTGCATCTATTGGTGAAGAAAGTCCAACCCCAACTCCATTACCAAAACTAAGAGGCCCGATGGAAGGAAGTTTTTTGAAGTGACCCAGCATACCACTTCATGTTGTAGTATACTATAGTCGTTGATATAACACTTACGGAACACCGTTCCGCAAATATCACATCCCTCAGAGTGGTACAACACAAACATTACGGGTCCAAATTACAAACATACATATCTTAATATTACAATACTGAAATAACGGTACCTCCAAGTCGTTCGAACTTACTAACCATATACAACTTATTTAATATGTTTTAGCAAAATAATGAAAGATCCAAATTACATAATATAACATGATCTCAATAGCTTATTTTATAAAGTTTATGCTACTCGTCCCAACTTAAGTACTAAGGACTAATGTGGCAACTACTCCGACTCATTGCCTTTAGCTCCGTAGCTGATATCGTAGTCCATTCCTTCGATAGATCCGGATAGATCTATGTGAGATCCTGGCGCATGGTTCAACAGGATTGATAGGAAACCCATACCAACAAGTTGCAACTTCTTTTCCGGAAGCTCATTCAAAAAATAACTCTAAGGTTAAGCGTGCTTGGCCTAGATAAATTCTAGGATGGGTGACCGACCGGGAAGTGGGTACCGGGTGCGCACGAGTGAGGACAAAGTGCACAGAAAAGACTAGTGTTGGTTTGTAGGGTTAGTCTAGAGATCCTATTGAGCTGCCAGAAGTGACAGCCGTCGGTCCGGAGTGATCGGGGGTGTTACAAGTGGTATCGGAGCCGACCCTCGCGGTTACATGGGCATGTGTGGGTCAGTGGCGGACATGTGTAGCATGGCGCGTGTGGCCCGGAGTGGACACGGCATGACAATGTGCCGCCACTGGACGCACAGACGTGTGCCAAGAGGAGACGTTCCTGGCTTGTGGTTGATCAACGAGGACGTCGATCTTCTAAGGGTGGGTGTATGTGAGATCCTGGCACATGGATCAATAGGATTGATAGGAAACCCATACCAACAAGTTGCAACTTCTTTTCTGGAAGCTCATTCAAAAAAGAACTCTAAGGTTAAGCGTGCTTGGCCTAGAGAAATTCTAGGATGGGTGACCGATCGGGAAGTGGGTACCAGGTGCGCACGAGTGAGGACAAAGTGCGCAGAAAAGACTAGTGTTGGTCTGTGGGGTTAGTCTAGAGATCCTATTGAGCTGCCAGAAGTGACAGCCGTCGGTCCAGAGTGATCAGAGGTGTTACAATCTGGCTCCTCGTAGAAGACGTCGTCCTGGCCCTTAGTATTATACATTAGGGTATCATCTGGCTCTTCAGAGTCTAAGAAGGGGATCAAAGAATAGGGTGAGTAACAGCGTTACCCAACAAGTTTATTATATGTAAGGTGGGAACTTTGATGCACTAACTAACAACTTAGACTACAATTCTTTGGTACTATGCAATTTTTGTAAACATTTCATCAAAGGTTAATTTTAATATCAAAAACTATGCCCATCAGCCATTACAGGTTGACCCGAACTTCATAGAGTTCCTTTTCTACCGCGCTTGTAGATCCTTCCTGGAATAGGTAGTAACATGTCACAATTCTTACACTCTGCAGAGGTATGTCACTTTTTCCATATGAGATCAAATATTTGTTGCACAACCGAGCGTATCTTCCCGTCCATAGTTACTTGATGTGAGGCCCATAAATTGATCCAAGCCCACCACTGCCCTTGTCTATGACCCCACATGCCAACACGACCCCCAGGCAAAACGACCTCTGTTAACCCGCATGCACGCATATATAACTATGGTTGACTATCTTGAGGACTCTAGTGAGTAGACAGTATCCTGGTCGCCCCAACAAGTTGGTGTACCTACCAAGGATCGTCTCTCCAAATAGTCTAAATACCAAGATCGCGGGGAATTGAGGGGTCCCACCCATGTATTGGGCCTCAAAAACCATACCAGCGCCACAATATGGTCATCCGTTGACATGCGAAAGGAAGAAGATTCAGCCGAATTCTCCATGTCATTCCATATCACATGGTTAACACGTATTATACGATGCTAGAATCAATGATGTCATGGGTTATTAATTCCTATCTGATACTGCAATTGGAATCCTAGATTCCATTGCTAATCTTAATATTTACCATCACTTAGGACAATAATTGCAATTTATATTCTTCAGAAAATATTCTTTTATGTCTCCTTTTTAGAACATAGGTGATAACACACATGTTGCAAATACTGTTGAAAACACATCAAAGGACATTAGCAAGCCTTGTGACTGCAAGGTAGTGAAATTGGATGCTTCCCCTCGACCTTGAACTCTTGTTTCTACGAAACACCATTATTTCCTTGTAAGGACAATATATAAGGAATAAAAAATGAACATCCACACTAACATCATGCACTATTTTATTTTAGTATTCTTCTTCTTTGCGTGTTTTACCAACATTATTAAAGGTTAAAGTCTTTTCATTTAAATAATAAATAGAAAGGAAGTTAATATTTTATACTTTAAAACCTTTTGAAATACTATATTTAATTTTTTTGTAGTAACATATATTAATCTAAGAGCTTAAAAGTAATTTTTATTAATTTTTAAACATTATTTTTATTTTACTAAAAATCCATAAAGTAACAAGTGTTTATAAATATACACTTTAATTTTATTAGCTTAAAATACAAACTAGTATTTTTCTTACATAAAGTATTTATTTAGAATCTTAAAAATGATTTTTACTTATTTTAAGTAAATTCCTTAAATTATTTATTGCATTAAAATAATTAAATTTAGATTTATCATACTAAAATACAATTTAGTATTTTTATTGGATAGTTGATGTTTTTATGAACATTTAGATATATTATTTGTATTTTTAGGATCTTTATTTATTATTTTAAAGCTTAAATACCTTAAGGGGTATTTTTATCTTTTAACATTTTATTAAGGGCTTTATTTTATTTTAAATCTGGGCCTGGCCCTTTGGGCTGGCCCAGCCTGACTCTACCCAATGGGTTTGGGTCAAACCCACAACACTCCACTGGGTCTCTCTCTCTCTCGCATGTACGCGCGTGACCCTCTTCTCTCTAGTGACCTTGCGTCCCCACCGTTGCTGCTCCTGATTCCGGCAAGCTTTGGCCTCCCTGGACACCGTTGTGGTGCTTGACGACACAGTCCAATGATGCCGCGTCGACTAGTTCTTCTCGATTTGTTGTGCGCTCCCTACCTCACTGGCTTCGCTACCTCACTGGGCTAGGGTTTTGCCCGTTTGTCGCGGTGGTGTACTCTGTCAATCTTGTGGTGTCGTGTTGGTGACCTGGTGGTGTAACGGTGCCTGTAGCCACTGTTCTTTGGTCGCTAAGGTTGTGGCCTGGCGCGGGTTGTAGGGGTTCGTAGCATGGAAAACAAAAAATTTCTATCGCATACAAACAAACAAGCCAAGATCTATCTACTAGATTGTAGCAACGAGTTGATGGAATAACTTACCCTCGAAGATTCCAAAGTGTTTAACGAGAGCGGATTCTCGTGGGTGATGTAGTCGTACTCTTTCCGATCTCAAGATCGTAGACGATCCTTCCAGGCCATGCTCCTGCAGCGCCTCAATCGGTCACACGCTTCGGTACTCGACGAAGACCTTCCTCTCCTTGTTCCAAAGAAAATGGAGGTTGTAGCACTCTCGCGATTTCCCAAGACAAGACAAGTGGTACCTAAGTAGAGGGAATCCCAAGGCTTCGCCCTTCGAGCGAGTATGGTAGAGTATGAGAGAGGGCTATTAGTGGTCTAGAGATTAGACACACCAATTAGAAGGCTCTAAACCGCAGGTTAAAGCAATTAGAAGCTCTAAACCAAAACGGCTCTAAACCGGAGATTAGAGGATAGGAACTTGTGTGTCTAGAGGAGGAGGCCCCGCCCTCCTTTTATAGGTGGAGGAGGGCCAAGGCCAGGGGAGGAGGAGTCCTCCCCAACTCGGCCTAGGTGGGCCGGCTTGGAGGAGAGGAATCCTCCTCCAAGTTGGTTTCAACCTCCTCTTGCTTGTTTCCCCAGTTTCTGTTTTCCACAGTTTTAGCTTTTTGACTTTCAAAGTTTGACTTTTCAGTTTTGGAACAACAAGAACACTTAGTACATGATGCAATCATTCAATGACACATTCATGTACCTCCCCGAGTGCCGGACAATCCGAACCTTCTAGAACATTCCCGATGAAAACACCTAATCATTCCCGAACTCAAACGGGACTTTCCTTATATGAATCTTATTCTCCGGACCATTCCGGATCACCTCGTGATATCCCGGATCCCATCCGAGACTCCGAACAACATTTGGTCTCTTTCTCATAATACCATAACTACTCAAACAATGTCGAATCCTTAAGTGTGTCTCCCTACGGTTCGTGAATTATGCGGACATGATCGAGACACTTCTCCGAACAATAACCAATAGAGGAATCTGGAAATTCATATGGATCCCACATATTTCTACGATTACTTTGCGATCGAATGAACCACTTACATACGATACCAATTTCCCTCTGTCTCACGATAGTTTACTTATCCGAGGTTATGATCGTCGGTATCTCTGCATACCTAGTTCAACCTCGTTACCGATAAGTACTCTTTTCTCGTTCCCGTGATATGTGATCCCTTGTGACCCAGTCACATGCTTGCAAGCTAATTGGATGACATTCCACCGAGAGGGCCCAGAGTATATCTATCTGTCATATGGATGGACAAATCCCACTCTTGATCCATGTGTTTCAACCAATACTTTCCAACACTCAATGCCACCTTTATAGCCACCCGATTACGGTGTGGTGTTTGATGTCATCAAAGCATCCATCCAAAGAAAGGTGATATGCATGATCTCATGGTCGAAGGAATTAGGTTACTATGTATCAGAAAGCATATAGCAATTGAACTATTGAAATGACTTGATCTTTATGCTACGCTTATCTATAGGAGTATGTCCACCATATCATTCTCCTAACGATATGATCTTGTTGTTGATAACATCTCAATGTTCATGATAGGGAAACCACAATCATTAATCAACCAACAAGCTAGTGAAGTATAGAGGCTATACTAGGGACTTCAAATTAAGTTTACAAATCACACAAGTATTAATGTTTCCTTGTTAATACTATTATAGCATGAATGTAAACATTTATCATAAACACAAAGATATAATAATAACTATATTTATTACTGCCTCTAGGGCATATCTCCAACAGTCTCCCACTTGCACTAGAGTCATCTAATCTAGATTACATGGTAATATACCGAACACCCATGGCAGTTTGGTGTTGGTCATGTTTTGCCCTTGGGAGAGGTTTAGTCAACGGATCCGCCACATTCAGATCTGTATGTACTTTGCAAATCTTTATATCCCCATCCTGGATATGTTCTCGAATAGCGTGAAAACGCAGCTTGATGTGCTTCAGCTTCTTGTGTGACCTTGGTTCTTGCGCATTGGCTATGGCGCCCATGTTATCACAAAGAGATAGACATTGGGTCCAGCACTAGGAACCACACCCAGCTGTAATGAACTCTTTCATCCATATCGCTTCTTGTGAAGCTTCAAGCAGCCATGTATTCCGATTCGCTTGAAGATCTTGCCACAACGCTTTGCTTTGCACTCCTCCTAATCGCTGCACCATTCAAAATAAATACGATCCAGATTGTGATTTAGAATCATCCGGATCGGTGTTCCAACTAGCATCGGTGTAACCATTAACAACGAGTTGTTCATCACCTCCATAAGAAAGAACCATATCCTTAGTTCTTCTCAAGTACTTAAGGATGTTTTGATCATTGTCCAATGATCCACTCTGGATCACTTTGATATCTGCTAGTTAAACTAAAGATATGCAATGTCGGGTCTAGTACATAGCATGGCATACATTAGAGATCCTATGGACGAGGCATAGGGAGTCTTACTCATCCTTTCTCTATCTTCTGCCGATGTCGGACTTTGAGTTTTACTCAAGGTCGTATTGGGCAACATGGGCAAGAACCCTTTCTTGCTTTCTTCCATTCCAAACCTCTTTAGAACTTTGTCCAAATATGTACTCTTTGACAATGATATTTGGCGTTTTGATCTATCTCTATAAATATTTATGCCTAATATGTAAGCTGCTTCGCCAAGATCCTTCATTGAAAAACTATTATTCAAATATTCCTTGACACTATTAAGAAGGTCTACATCATTCCCAATCAACAATATGTCATCCACATATAGTATTAAGAATTCTACAGAGCTCCCACTCACTTTCTTGTAAATACAAGCTTCTCCATAAGTTTGTATAAAACCAAAACTTTTGATCACCTTATCAAAACGTTGATTCCAACTTCGGGATGCTTGGTTCAATCCATAGATGGACCATTGAAGTTTGCATACCTTGTTAGCATCTTTAGGATCGACAAAACCTTTGGGTTGCATCATATACAACTCTTCATCAATATCTCCATTGAGGAATGCTGTTTGACATCCATCTGCCATATCTCATAATCATAATATGCAGCAATTGCTAACATAATCCTCACAGACTTTAGCTTCGCTACCAGTGAGAAAGTCTCATCATAGTCAACTCCTTGAATTTGTCGAAACCCTTTTGCGACAAGTCGAGCTTTATATACAGTAACATTACCATCAGCATCTGTTTTCTTCTTGAAAATCCATTTGTTCTCGACAGCCTTCCGGCCATCCGGTAAGTCCACCAAAGTCCATACTTGGTTTTCATACATGGATCCAATCTCGGATTTCATGGCTTCTTGCCATTTATTGGAATCTGGGCTCACCATCGCTTCCTCATATGTCTCGGGGTCATCGGTGTTGTCCACCAACATGACACTCATAACGGGATCATACCAATCTGGAGTGGTACGAGTTCTTGTTGATCTCCGAGGCTCTATAGCAACTTCAACCAAGTTTCATGATCATCATCATTAGCTTCCTCTAATTGGTGCAGGCACCACAGAACTTCTTCCGTGCGCTACTACTCGCAATTTCGAGAGAAGGTTCGACAACCTCGTCGAGTTCTACTTTCCTTCCATTCACTTCTTTCGAGAGAAATTCCTTCTCTAGAAAGGATCCATTCTTGGCAACGAAGATTTTGCCTTCGGATCTATGATAGAAGGTATACCCAATAGTTTCCTTCGGGTATCCTATGAAGACGCATTTTTCCGCTTTGGGTTCAAGCTTGTCCGGCTGTAACTTCTTTACATAGGCTTCGCATCCCCAAACTTTAAGGAACGACAATTTAGGTTTCTTACCAAACCATAATTCATACGGTGTCGTTTCAACGGATTTAGACGGTGCCCTATTTAAAGTGAATGCGGCCTTTCTAATGCATAACCCCAAAATGATAGCGTAAATGTAAGTGACATCATAGAACGAACCATATCTAAAAGAGTTCGATTACGGGTTCGGACACACCATTACGATGTGGTGTTCTCGGTGTCAATCGTGAAAGTATTCCGCATTTCTTCAAATGCTCGCAAAACTCGTAACTTAGATATTCACCTCCACGATCAGAACGCAGAAATTTAATCTTCTTGTTACGTTGATTCTCTACCTCACTTTGAAACTCCTTAAACTTCTCGAAAGTTCCGGACTTATGTTTCATGAAATAGATATACCCATATCTACTCAAGTCATCCGTGAAGGTAAGAACATAACGATAACCACATGATGCTACACTCACTGGACCACACACATCGGTATGTATGATTTCCAATAAGTCCGTAGCTCGCTCCATTATACCAGAAAATGGAGTCTTAGTCATTTTTCCCATCAGACATGCTTCGCATCTTTCAAGTGATTCAAAATCAAGTGATTCAAGAAGTCCATCGAATGGAGTTTCTTCATACGCTTCACTCCAATGTGACCAAGACGCAAGTGCCACATATAGGTCGAATTATCGCTGATTTCAAACGTTTAGCCTCAATGTTGTTGATATGTGTATTTCCACTATCGAGATTCAATAAGAATAGACCATCTATCAAAGGTGCATGTGCATAAAACATATTACTCATATAAATCGAACAACCATTATTCTCTCGACTTAAATAGTAACCGTCTCAATAAACAAGATCCCGATATAATGTTCATGCTCAACATGTGCACTAAATAACAATTATTTAAGTATAAAACTAATCCCGATGGTAGATGAAGGGTAGCGTCGACCGCGATCACATCAACCTTTGATCCGCTTCCCACGCCGCATCGTCACCTCGTTCTTAGCTAGCTTCCGCTTATTCAAAGACTGCTTCGAGTTACAAATATGAGCAACCGAACCAAGATCAAATACCGTGCACTACTATGACTACTAGTGAGATACACATCAATAACATGTATATCGATATACCTTTCTTCTTGATGTTGCCGTTCTTCGATCCGCCAAGTACTTTGGGCAATTCCGCTTCCAGGACCTTCTCCCTTGCAAAGAAAGCACTCGGTTCAGTGCTTGGGTCCAGCCTTGGTCTTCTTCGCCGGCGTGGTAACTTTCTTACCACCCTTCTTGAAGTGTCCCTTTTGCTTAGACTTGCCTTTCTTGAGTTTGGTGGTCTTATTGACCAACAACACTTGGTGCTCTTTCTTGATCTCCACTTCTGCAGATTTTAACATAGCAAACAGTTCTGGCAACTCTTTGTTCATGTTTTGCATATTGTAGTTCATCACAAAGTTCCCGTAACTTGGTGGCAGTGACTGGAGGACACGGTAAATCCCCGAAGCATTAGGAATCACTATACCCAAGCTTTGAAGTTTGTTTGCATGCCCAGACATCTTAAGCACATGCTCACTAACGGAGCTGCCCTCTTCCATCTTGCAGTTAAAGAACTTTTCAGAAGCCTCATAGCTTTCAATTGCCGCATGAGTCTCAAAAATCAATTTGAGATCCTCGACAATATCATATGGGTCTGACTCTTCAAACCTTTTCTGAAGCTCCGATTCTAAACCATACAAGATAGCACACTGAACTATGGAGTACTGATTCTTCCGAGCGAGGTAAACATTCTTTACTTCATCGGGAGCATCACCAGTGTGGGTCACCCAAGTGCATCCAAAGACATAGGTCAAATTACCAGCTGTGAGGACAATCCTCAAATTGCGGAACCAATCCGCGAAGTTGCTTCCATTGTTTTTCAAATTTCTTTCTCTAGGAACGCATTAAAATTGATGGTAGGGGCTTCCATTGATCTACAACATATTTGCAATAGGTTAGACTAAGTTTATGACAAATTGAGTTCAAATTAATTAATGAAATTAAACTAGGTGAACTCCCACTCAAAACAACATCCCTCACATTGTTTTAGTGATCACACGAACCAAATCCACTACATCAACACCGATCATCACGAGAGTTGATATAGTTTCAATGGCGAACAATCGTCATGTTCATCATATCTACTATATGATTCATGCTTTACCTTTCAGTGATCCGTGTTCCGAGACCATGTCTGTACATGCTAGGCTCGTCAAGATCAAACCTTAGTTTCTACATGAGCAAATCTGGCTTGCTCACGTTGTATACACTTGCAGAATCTAACACACCCGATCATCACGTGGTGCTTCGAAACAACAAGCTTTAGCAACGGTGCTAACTAAGGGTGAACACTTTATGACTTGAAATTGATGTGCATGAGGGATCATCTTATAATGCTACCGTCAATACCAAGCAATACAAGATGCATAAAGGATTAACATCACATGCAATTCAATAATGTGTGATATGATATGGCCTTTCTTCTTTGTGCTTCCGATCTCCATCTTCAAGCACGAACATGATCTCCATCATCACCGGCATTGCATCAAGGTCAATTACGCTTCACCATGGTTGTCGCCCACCGCTTCAACTATTACAACTACTTTGAATAGACACGCTGGTCTTAACATAAATTAAAGACAACCATATGGCTCTGCCGTTGCCAACTTACAATAAGGAACATTGCATACATCAAATATAATCACAATCATGGCCATATCACATCATCAAGACACCCCGCAAAACAAAGTTAGACGCCTCTACTTTCTTTGCATATTTTACGTGGTTTGGGGCTTTCAATAAGTGTCGTTCTAACTTACGAACAAGAACCACAACATTGATACTAGCATTGTTGATCACCCGTTGTAAATTGGATCTTAACTATGCTAGGAGAAACAGGCACCCACAAAGCCACTTATGCAATACAAGTTGCATGTCAAGCGTGGAGCAAGTCTCATGAACGATGTCATGTAAGGTTAGCCCGGGCCGCTTCATCCCAACATACCGCAAGATGCAAAGTACACAAGAAGCAATCGACAATAAAAGTATCAACGCCCACAATGACCATTGTGTTCTACTCGTGCAACAGATCTACATATAGACACGGCTCTGATACCACTGTAGGGGTTCGTAGCATGGAAAACAAAAAATTTCTATCGCATACAAACAAACAAGCCAAGATCTATCTACTAGATTGTAGCAACGAGTTGATGGAATAACTTACCCTCGAAGATTCCAAAGTGTTTAACGAGAGCGGATTCTCGTGGGTGATGTAGTCGTACTCTTTCCGATCTCAAGATCGTGTAGACGATCCTTCCGCCAAGATTCCGCAGCGCTTCATGATCGGTCACACGTTCGGTACTGACGAAGACCTTCCTCTCCTTGTTCCAAAGAAAATGGAGGTTGTAGCACTCTCCTCGACACGGCAGACAACGGCGTGGTACCCAAGTAGAGGGAAATCTCAGGCTTCGCCTTAAGCCAAGCGAGTATGGTGGAGTATGAGAGGGCTATTAGTGGTCTAGAGATTAGACACACCAATTAGAAGGCTCTAAACCGCAGGCTAAAGCAATTAGAAGCTCTAAACCAAAACGGCTCTAAACCGGAGATTAGAGGATAGGAACTTGTGTGTCTAGAGGAGGAGGCCCTGCCTCCTTATAGGTGGAGGGGCCGAGCGCCAGGGGAGGGAGGAGTCCTCCCAACTCGGCCTAGGTGGGCACGGCTTGGAGGAGAGGGACTCCTCCTCCAAGTTGGTTTCAACCTCCTCTTGCTTGTTTCCCACAGCTTCGCTTTCCCACGTTCTCGTTTTCCACAGCTCGCTTTTAGCCGTTTGACTTTCAAACTGGCAGTTTGACTTTTCAGTTTTGGAACAGCAAGAACACTTAGTACATGATGCAATCATTCAATGACACATTCATGTACCCTCCCCCCCGGAGTGCCGGACAATCCGGAACCTTCTAGAACATTCCCGATGAAAACACCGGAATCATTCCCGAACTCTGAAACGGGACTTTCCTTATATGAATCTTATTCTCCGGACCATTCCGGATCACCTCGTGATATCCCGGATCCCATCCGAGACTCCGAACAACATTCGGTCTCTTTCTCATAATACCATAACTACTCAAACAACGTCGAATCCTTAAGTGTGTCTCCCTACGGTTCGTGAATTATGCGGACATGATCGAGACACTTCTCCGAACAATAACCAATAGAGGAATCTGGAAATTCATATGGCTCCCACATATTTCTACGATTACTTTGTGATCGAATGAACCACTTACATACGATACCAATTTCCCTTTGTCTCACGATAGTTTACTTATCCGAGGTTATGATCGCTTGTATCTCTCGCATACCTAGTTCAACCTCGTACCGATAAGTACTCTTTTCTCGTTCCCATGATATGTGATCCCTTGTGACCCAGTCACATGCTTGCAAGCTAATTGGATGACATTCCACCGAGAGGTCCCAGAGTATATCTATCCGTCATATGGATGGACAAATCCCACTCTTGATCCATGTGTTTCAACCAATACTTTCCGAACACTCAATGCCACCTTTATAGCCACCCAGTTACGGTGTGGTGTTTGATGTCATCAAAGCATCCATCCGGTAAAGGTGATATGCATGATCTCATGGTCGAAGGAATTAGGTTACTATGTATCAGAAAGCATATAGCAATTGAACTATTGAAATGACTTGATCTTTATGCTACGCTTATCTATAGGAGTCTGTCCACCATATCATTCTCCAGCCGATATGATCTTGTTGTTGATAACATCTCAATGTTCATGATAGGGAAACCACAATCATTAATCAACCAACAAGCTAGTGAAGTATAAAGGCTATACTAGGGACTTCAAATTAAGTTTACAAATCACACAAGTATTAATGTTTCCTTGTTAATACTATTATAGCATGAATGTAAACATTTATCATAAACACAAAGATATAATAATAACTATATTTATTACTGCCTCTAGGGCATATCTCCAACACGAGTTGCAGCGCCTCCAGGTGCTCCCTGTGCCGCCTTGACCTCGCTGCCGGCCAACCCTCTGCTTCCTCTTCTATATCTAAATGAGGACCACGGGTGAGTTGTTCCTCTACCTCTCTTCTCTCTGTCCCTCTCTGGATTCCTCACTGTGGTGATGGGTAACCCTAATTCGGGTTTGTGTTCTTTTTTAGGGTTCATCTTACTGATTAAATTATCTATGAATAATGTTTAGATGAAATTGATCCAGAGAATTTCCTGGGGTGCCATTTATGTATTGGTATCTATCTTGTTAGTGGCTGATGTTGCTCAGTAATGTTACTGGCCATGCTAGTGTTGATGATATTATGTGGTTGGTCTGTTAGCTTGATAGTGGAAATAACCTATGATTTCTGCCATGCTAGGGATTATACTTTCCTGGATGAAATTCTGGTATGAGCTGTGGCTTTGCTGTTTTATTGGTTACTTATGTACTGATGGATGATATACACATGATTCCTAGACTTTTGGTTAGGCAGATGATATTGGCTTGATGCGCTGTGAACCAAAGTTTAAGACAATGATTACATTATTATGGTTAGATCACCTTGATGTAACTATCTCATGATAGATTGTTTATACAGATGATTCCTAATGCTTTTAGGAAGATGATTTAATTATCTCTCTTATGGATGCTTATCCACTGGTAGAATATATAGTTATGACCTGACCTATTGGTTAGGAAGATGATATTGTTGGCTTAGTGCTTTGTGAACCAAAGCTTATGCTCTAGTTTGATTCGTGTGGTCAATTTCCTAGATCTAACTATCTCATGATGGTAGTTAGATGAAAATGATTCCTAATTATTTAGAAAAATGATTATGGATTTTTTATTTGTAAGAGAGCATGATCTACTTAGAAGGATGCCACTGTGAGGCCTCCCCTGGGATGGTACATAGTGGTAACCTCCACCAGTACATGTTTATGATTATTTGCTTGATTTGATTTAAATCTATGATGCCAGGTATGAGATTTAATTGTTGCCTTGATAAAAATAAATTCCATGAATTCATTGAGTAGCTAATCCACCCCAGTGATCAGCTTGTACTTCTTTTGGATGCAACTCTAAGGATGATACACCTCGATAATTGATATTCTTAAGATTTAAAAACTCAGAGGCAAAAAGAATGTGACATCTGTTGGTATTTATCCAACCTGTGGTGAAGATTGATATGTGGTTTTCCTCTATTGCTATTGTTGAGGTTATTAGCTCCTGGTGATGAAGAACTTGTCCTTCCTGCTTGACTTCCTTTTCCTCCTATCTCCTTCCTACCCTTGATTTACAACCAAACCACCCCCTCCTTTAGGTGACCATATTTTGTGGTGATCTAATGGTCTGTGGTGATTGATTGGTGGATCTGATGGGGATCTCTCTGGTCCTGATGGCGTGTTCCTTGTGTTCTTGCTAAGATGGAAGTTTGGTTAACATGGATAAGCTCCCTATGATCCTATAGTTGTGCCTTTTATTCATTCACTTCTTGCTCTCTTGTGTCAATAACAATGCAGTCTTGCATGTATGACTTTGTTATGTGCCTGTGTGTTGTGATTATGGATCAGCTCAAGTGAAAGTATCTGATCCATTTACTCATTTACTTATACCCTCTTGGTGAAACTTGCCCTAGTGGTTTATGATGTGGTATTGAAACCACTTAGATGAAAAGAGCAGATTCTACTCCTTTGGTGAAACTTTCCCCTTCTATTTGAAATTGCTCAATGATGCAATTGACAAGGGTTTGACTCGTCAATGCCCATTGTTATGGACTTGGGTTTTGGAGGAGGGGGCAGAAGGAGGAGACGTTGGAGATCGCGAAATGGATAATAGACAAGCAACACGGGGACACGAGGTTTACCTAGGTTCAGGCCCTCGGAGGGAAAACCCTACTCCTACTTTTCTGCTCTTTGTTGATGGCGATGCCAAAGGTTACATGGGTGCGCAGATTAGATCTGGAGAGTTGTGTGCTAAGTTATGAGGTAGTTTTTCCTTGCCGCACCCTCCTGGGCTTTATAT
The DNA here is from genome assembly GCA_030063025.1 of Avena longiglumis. NCBI lineage: Eukaryota > Viridiplantae > Streptophyta > Magnoliopsida > Poales > Poaceae > Avena > Avena longiglumis. Next base: position 341,238,621 of record CP125978.1, on the reverse strand, counting down.
GGGGAGGCCAGGTCTTGGGGTAGGTCGAGTCGGTTAAAAATTAGGGTTTTACCCTTTAAATTTCTATCTAAAGCTGGCCGCATTCTCCAAGTAGACGCATCTTTCATGGGCCTAGGTCACCTGAATCCTTCCTAGGATTCACCATCCGAAGAGGATAACTGTATGGCCTTCCGCTAGGCCGGACCGGATAGTCTAACATCAGGCACCCATAGGGTATACTGATGGCTGCAAGTGCACGGATCGTTTGTAGCTAGTTTTGAAGTTAAGATGTCAATCCCATAGGGAGCCCAAAGGTAAGTGTTTATGGGCGAAGTCTCTATCACACCCGAAGTTGTCATAGGTATTCGAGTGAATTGACTGGAAGCGTTGAAATAAGAATAAATTTTGGATTAAATGAATGTATTTAAATAAAACTAAAATGTTCAGAAATAAAAATCATAAAAGTAAAGAACGATTTGTTTGTTGTTTTCTGCAGATGACAATTAGGCGCGGGGAGATTCAGGTCATGGTGATAGTGAATGTGCCAGGTGGATGAGTGATAAATGTAAAAATTATAATCTTATAAGTATGTGTATAGGCGAGCAACCCATAATTAGCCGAACTCCTCTTGGTAGATTTCATCCCAACTTCAAAAATCCTACTAGCCTGTTTACCACAACCATGGTTAGTCACTAGACGATTAAGATCCTTCAGGTTGCTTAGCAATTAAGCTCCTTGGATCGGACTAATGCAATAATATCGGTGGCTCCTCGTTATCCTCGAGTCAAACTAGTTTCCCATTGATATCCCCGTGTCACTCGGTGGTCGCCGGTCTGCTAGCGAACAAGATTCTATCTATGTAGAACAAAGCATCATGTTGTCTGGGCCCTTAATTGGACAACATGCATTAAGCATCCCACATATAGTAAAGCACACATAATATAGTAATTAAAATCAACCACAAACTTAATGGAAATTATATAGGCACATCACATCTTACCAATCCCGTACATCTCCCACGCCCAAGGGAACTTACTCACACATGAGAGAAGAACGCATCATCGATATAATTAAATAAAGGGAGTTCGTCTTGATATTACCGTGGAGATCCACAATAAGAAATATAAATAAATCCAACACAATTCAAGACGGGAAGAACAATCTCAAACCCTAATCTTGCAAGGTGGAGATCTCTCTCTCAAGTAAAAGTAATGGCTATGGAGGTGTGGTGGATAGGAGATCGAAGGTCGTGGAGCAAGATGAAGAACGTCTTCCCGTTCTTCTCCGGATCTCTTCTTTCTCCCTTATAGATGGGATGGTGTCTCGTGTGTTCTGTTTTCGTCCTCTGCCTCTTCACGAAAGTTGTCCTTTGTAATAAGACGAAGGAAATGGCAGTTATACAGCGGGAACTATCCGGCCGGAAAAATATTCCCGCCATATAGTTGCTCGTTAAATCTTCAGTAAACTCCCCTCGATTGCTTCCAAAAAGAGACTTGCTTGTTTTCATCTGAATATTGTGTTTTTGTTGTTAAATCCCTCTGTTGATGTTCAGAACCTGAAACACACATTAAAAACCAAGTTTTCTTTGCTACCGAAGTATTAACATTAGGTAAAGCTAGAAAACCATCAAATCCAAACGAAAACCATCGATAGAAACCATAAAAAATATGTCAAATCTCATAGCTATCAACTCCCCCAAGCTTATATGTTGCTTGCCCTCGAGTGAAAAGGAAATAAGAAAGAATAGTGGAGATTTGAGACTTGAATAAAAGAACTTACAAGCTTGAATTGGTGTCAAATTCTTTTCTTCATAATTCCTGCAACCTTAAACATGATCATACAAATATTCACAAGATTGCACTGAGTTCACTTCCTATCCATGTATATCTTTCTAGCAAATAAATCATATGCCCGAGCAAGTGTCAAAAGTTTAGCTAGGAAAGTGAAACCAATCTTTTTGGCTTATCTCTTATTGAGAGATGCAAACTTTTTGCTCTTGTTCCTTTGATCAATTAAGAGTACTCAAGTTGGCACCAAGAACATTCAATTTAAGAACAACTCATCTACTCCCACATCAAAATTTCAAGACTCTCAAAGCACCTTTTTTCCTTTCCTTGTTTTTCAAAAACTTTAGCTCTTTCATAGAGAAATCATGCCACTGTTTTTAACATGTTAATTGGGACTGTGTTGCGCACTCGTGACCATGCCAATAGATAGTTGTTGAGAAATAGTGGGTTAGAGGAGTACTACAACTTCACTTGGAACATGAAACCATGTGAGACCCTGACGCATGGCTCAATAGGATTGATAGGAAACCCATACCAACAAGTTGCAACTTCTTTTCCGGAAGTTCATTCGAAAAGAACTCTAAGGTTAAGCGTGCTTGGCCTAGAGCAATTCTAGGATGGGTGACTGACCGGGAAGTGGGTACCGGGTGCGCACGAGTGAGGACAAAGTGCGCAGAAAAGACTAGTGTTGGTCTATGGGGTTAGTCTAGAGATCCTATTGAGCTGCCAGAAGTGACAGCCGTCGGTACGGAGAGACCGGGGGTGTTACAAGTGGTATCAGAGCCGACCCTTGCGGTTACATGGGCGTGTGCGGGTCAATGGCGGACATGTGTACCATGGCGCGTGTGGCCCGGAGTGGACACGGAATGGCAATGTGCCGGCACTGGGCGCACAGACGTGTGCTAAGAGGGGACGTTCCTGGCTTGTGGTTGATTGACGAGGACGTCGATCTTCTAAGGGTGGGTGTATGTGAGACCCTAACGCATGGCTCAACAGGATTGATAGGAAACCCATACCAACAAGTTGCAACTTATTTTTCGGAAGTTCATTCTAAAAGAACTCTAAGGTTAAGCGTGCTTGGCCTAGAGAAATTCTAGGATGGGTGACCGACCGGGAAGTGGGTACCGGGTGCGCACGAGTGATGACAAAGTGCGCAAAAAAGACTAGTGTTGGTCTGTGCGGTAGTCTAGAGATCCTATTGAGCTGCCAGAAGTGACAGCCGTCGGTACGGAGAGACCGGGGGTGTTACAAACCACGAGTAAACTAAAAACTTTACCCGGCATAGCATTGCTGCTACAGACGTTTACATAACTCAATAGCCAAAATCAAGTGGTTTCCCACATTTAGATCATTCATTGTCCAGTGGAGTTAATATTTCCCCATGGAGTACGACATTGTTATAGTGACACACATAAAGAAATATCCTACTGTAATTATTAGAAAAAGAGTGGCATAATATCTACTACTTCGAAGTATTCATTTTATCATATAATTTCATTCAAGGGAGTTATCGAGTCTATTTACATTAATCTCAATGGGGTTGAGTAGTTTCTAAAATCAAAAAATTTGGGCTAAACATGGACTCAAGTCATCTCTTGGATGCTTTTTATTGTTGTAAAGATGTCGGTAATATTTCAACCACGTTCATTGCTCATTGTTTTAAAGCTATGGAATATAATATTTAGGATAACAAGCTAGGTGGGGAGTGACTCAAGTGCAAGTGAGTAAATAATTGTAGGAACAATTTAAAGTTGTAGAAGGGGTGATGAAAGGAATGTGATACCTCCTATTGCTTTCTTCGTTCTCGTACTTGAGTCGAATCCCCTCTATATTTCCCTATTGCCAAGTCAACTGAAATTGAGCAATCTTTGAGAAAAACAAAGAAACAAATTTGCAATAAAGGTTACACTAATTTTTTGTGTTTTTGGTTTAAGAATGCAAACTTAAAGTAGACATGCTATTCTTGGAAAATAAAACAAATCAAAAGAATAAATACAAATATGAATGCAACTTTTGAGGTTTTCAAACCTCCCCCAAGCTTAGGTTGTTGCCATACTTAGTTGTTTTCGTCGTTTGGCAGCGGGTATGGATGCTGCTAATAGTAGTCGGGGAAGTGGTTCATGAAGTGACTAAAGTTGTGAGTTAAGGCACTCACATATTCATGTTGGAATTATGCCCTAGAGGCAATAATAAAGTTGTTATTATTATAATTCTTGTTCATGATAAAGTTTATATTCCATGCTAGAATTGTATTAAGCAGAAACTTTAATACTTGTGGGGTTTATGAACAACACCGTGTCCCTAGTATGCCTCTATGGACTAGATCATTTATTAATGATGGTTAAGGTTTCCTAACCATATACATGAGTTATCGATTAATAATGAGATCATATCATTGGGAGAATGATATGATGGACAGACCCAGCAATTAGATCGTGTCATCGTGTTCATATTTACGAAGATTTTCTTATGTCATATATTGTATTCCTTAGACAATGAGATAATACAACTCCCTGGTATCGGAAGAAAGCTTTGAGGTCATCAAACGTCATCCTATGAGAGGGTGATCATAAAGGTGTCTCTCAGGTGATCGGAAAGTACTTGTTGGGTTGTATGTATCGAGATGGGATTTGTCCCTCCCAAGTCGGAGAGATATACTTCGGGCCCACTCGGTAATCGATATCGACACCGCTTGCAAGCATGTGGTTAAGGAGTTAATCACAAAGTGATATCGGATTACGGAACGAGTAAAGTACTTGCTGTGAACGAGATTGAACTAGGTATGACGGTACCGACGATCAAATCCCGGGCAAGTAAAATATCGCGAGACGAAGGGAATATATATATGGGATTGATTGAATCCTGGCATCGTGGTTCATCCGATATGATCATCGATGAATGTGTGGGAGTCAATATGGGTTTCCAGACCCCACTGTTGATTATCGATAGAAGATCATGTCTGCATATTCTCGAACCCGAAGGGTCACACACTTAACGTGTCTCGACGCTAGGATAGATTGGATAATTAGTTTATGAGTTTTTGTTCGGAGTCTCGGATGGGATCCGGGACATCACGAGAGGTTCCGGAATGGTCCGGAGAATAAGGTTCATATAAGGCAATGCAGTTTTTGGAGTTCGGAATTGTTTCGGGTTAATCGGTATTGTACCGGAAGCTTCTAGAACCTTCCAGAGGGGGACCAACGTGGTCCCACCTGCTGGGAGGGGGCATGGGCCTATGAGGGAGTGCCCTGGCCGCATTGGGCTAGGGGCACAAGGCCCCATAGGGCCCAGCCGGCAAACCTAGGGGAAACCCAAGGGGAGCTTCTAGAAGGGAGGGGGGAAACTTGCCCCCCCCACTTCCCCCTCCTTGGCCGTCGGCCTAGGGCTTGGGGGAGGGGCTAGGGCTGGCCGCCCACCCCTCTATATAAAGAGGGCTGGGGGCGCACCCCCCTCCTACACCTCCTCCTCAAACCCTAGCCGCCCTGCTGCCCTCCTCTCTCTCTCCCTCCCGACTGCACGTAGGTGAAGCCCTGCTGCAGAAACTCTCCACTACTTGCACCGCGCCGTCGTGTTGTAGATCCAATCCGTCTCTCCACCATACTTTCTGGACCGAGGAAGGAGGAGACGTCGAGGTGCCGCACGTGTGCATCTCTCGGAGGCATCGCCACTTGCGGTGTTAGATCGGATCAGATCGCGAGGAGGAGAAGAGAGTACGACTACATCACCCACGTTCCAACGAACGTTCCGCTGTGCGAATCTTCAAGGGTATGAATATCTCATCTAATTCCCCTCGTTGTTTGTATCTCCTAGATTAGATCTTGGCTTTCCCGTTTGCATCCATAGAATTTTTTTGATTTACTATGCTGCAAAACCCTATCAGTGGTATCAGAGCTAGATCTATGCGTATATGTGTTTCACGAGTAGAACGCAACATGGTTGTTGCGGGCGTTGATGTTTTCTGTTGCAAGCCTCTTGTTTGTGTTCTTCTTATGACGCGGGATAGTGAGATTGAAGCGGTCTAGGCCAACCTTACGACGTCGTCATGAGACCGCCCGCACTTGACGTGTGGCTTGTTCCACACATGCGGCTGGTGGATGCCTGTTTCTCTCACTATAGTTGTCATGGGATTTACACTGGAGTTTGGCAACCATAATATCACCGTTGTGGCTTTCCGTAGGTAAGAATCGTTCTTATCTTGCTACTCCCATAAGCCACGTAAAACATGCAACAACAAAGTAGAGGCGTCTAACTTGTTTTTGCAGGGAATGTTTTCTGTGATATGGTATGGCCCAAGATGTGATGTGTATGTTGTATGCAATGATCATGTTTTGTAATGTTTCATGACTTGCATGTCGATGAGTACACAACCGGCAGGATCCATATGGTTGTCTTTATAATTGTGTATGACCTGTGTGTCAACTTCTTATACGCCATGTAATAGATTTACTTATCGCTAAGTAGTTAGCAATAGTTGTAGTTGCTATTCGTGGTGGAGGCAATCATGGTGGAGTGATGGAGATCATGCCGGCACGCACAATATGGAGATCATTGCGCGAAGATTGGATATACCATGTCACATAAAGTTATATGCATGTGATGTTTATCCTTTTATGTATCTTATTATGCTTAGGTCGCGACGGTAGCATTATAAGATGATTCCTCACTTAAAGATCAAGATAAAACTGTGTTCTCCCCATGTATGCACCGTTGCGAAAGTTCGTCGTGTCCAAACATCACGTGATGATCGGGTGCTATAGACTCTATGTTCACATACAACGGGTGCAAGCCAGTTTTGCACACGCGGAAATACTTGGGTTTGACTTGACGAGCCTAGCATGTACAGACATGGCCTCAGAACACAAGAACCGAAAGGTTAAGCATGAGTCATATGAATGATATGATCGACACTTCGTTGTCCACCATTGAAACCACATCTCTTCTCGTGAAGATCGGATTAGGTGTGGTGAATTTGGATCGTGTTCACTAAACAACTTGAGGGATGTTGAATTTAGTGGGAGTTCATCTAGTAATTTGATTAAGTTGAACTAGTTATCATGAGAATAGTCTAATTTGTACTTGCAAATATTGTAGATCAAATGGCTAAGTCCAACTTCAACTTCAACGTTTTTGCCGAGAAAGAAAAGCGTAGAAACAATGGGTCTAACTTCACCAACTGGTTCCACAATCTGAGAATCATTCTCTCTGGCGGTCAAAAGGACTATGTCCTTGAGAATGCGTTAGGTGACGCCCCTGCTGTAGATGCGCCGGCTGATGAGAAAGCTTTCTATCAGTCGCGCAAAGATGATTATGGTGTGATTAAGAGTACCATGTTGTTTGCTATGGAATCGGACCTTCAAAATCGTTTTGAAGACTATCCCGGGCCCTTTGAGATTCTTGAGGAGCTGAAAACCATGTTTCAGACTCAGGCCCGTTCTGAGAGATATGAGATCTCTGAGAAATTCTTTAACTGCAAGATGGAGGAAGGGAGTTCCTTTAGTGAGCACGCCATAAAGATGTCGGGCTACACTCAACGCCTTGAGCAACTGGACTGCAAGATTCTAGAGGAGCTCAAGATTGAAAGGGTTCTGCAATCACTCCCTCCTAGCTACAAAAGTTTTGTAGTGACTCATAATCAGATTGGTTCCACTGATACGATCACCGAGCTCTTCGAAAAGCTGAAGGCTGCGGAGGTGGACATCAAAAAGTATAATCATGTGTTGATGGTCAACAAGCCCCCCACATTCAAGAAAGGTAAGGGTGCAAAGAAGCCCTTCAAGAAAGGCGGTGGCAAGCGCCTTGCCCCTGCTGAGAAGAAGCTCAAGTCTGGACCTAAGCCGGACACTGAGTGCTTCTATTGCAAGGACAAGGGTCACTGGAAGCTGCAACTGTCCGAAGTACTTAGCGGACAAGAAGGCTGGCACCATCAAAGGTATATGTGATATACATGTTATTGATGTTTTCCTTACTATCCCTCGTTGTAGTGCCTAGGTATTTGATACTGGTTCAGTTGCTAATATTTGTAACTCGAAACAGGAGCTACGAAATAGACGGCGGCTTGCGAGGGATGAGGTGACGATGCGCGTTGGCAACGGATCAAGAGTTGATGTGATGGCCGTCGGCACGCTCTCCTTAGTTTTACCTTCGGGATTAGTTTTAAACCTTAATAAGTGTTATTATGTGCCTGCGTTGAGCATGAACATTATTTCTGGATCGTGTTTATTGCAAGACGGCTATTCATTTAAATCGGAGAATAATGGTTGTTCTATTTATATGAGTAACATCTTTTATGGTCATGCACCTGTTGTGAACGGTTTATTTCTTCTGAATCTCGAAAGGGATGAAACACACATCCATAACATTGAGGCTAAGAGATGCAAAGTAGATAGTGATAATACTACTTATTTGTGGCATCGCTGCTCAGGTCATATTGGTGTAAAGTGCATGAAGAAACTCCATTCTGATGGACTTTTGGAGTCTCTTGATTTTGAATCATTTGACACATGCGAACCATGCCTCATGGGCAAGATGATCAAAACCCCGTTCTCCGGAATGATGGAGCGAGCAACGGACTTGTTGGAAATCATACATACCGATGTATGCGGACCGATGAGTGTTTCGACGCGCGGTGGATATCGCTATTTTCTCACTTTTACTGATGACTTAAGTAGATATGGGTATATCTATTTAATGAAACATAAATCTAAAACATTTGAAAAGTTCAAAGAATTTCAGAATGAAGTGGAGAACCATCATAACAGAAAGATTAAGTTTCTACGATCCGATCGTGGAGGTGAATATTTGAGTTATGATTTTCTCACGCATCTTAAAGCAAGTGGAATCGTTTCGCAACTCACGCCACCCGGAACACCACAGCTCAATGGTGTGTCTAAACACCGGAATCGAAATCTATTAGATATAGTTTGATCAATGATGTCTCTTACTGATGTGCCGTTATCATTTTGGGGTTATGCATTAGAAACCGCTGCATTCACTTTAAATAGGTCACCATCTAAATCCGTTGAGACGACACCGTATGAACTGTGGTTTGGTGCTAAACCTAAGTTGTCGTTTCTTAAAGTTTGGGGATGCGAAGCTTACGTCAAGAAGTTGATGCCGGATAAGCTCGAACCCAAAGCAGAGAAATGCGTCTTCATAGGATACCCTAAGGAAACTATTGGGTATACCTTCTATCACAGAACCGAAGGCAAAGTGTTTGTCGCAAAGAACATTTCCTTTCTTGAGAAGGAGTTTCTCTCGAAAGAAGTGAGTGGGAGGAAAGTAGAGCTAGACGAGGTTATTGAACCTTCTCTTGAGTTGGAGAGTAGCGCATCACCTGAAATTGTTCCTGTGCCGCCTGCACCAACAATAGAGGAAGATAATGACAAGGATCATGAAGCTTCGGACGATGTCAAGCATCTTGAACGTCAGTCGACAAGGTCGTGCCCTCCCGAGTGGTACGGCAACTGTCTTGACCGTCTTGTTGGTAGAAGACAGTGAACCTACGAACTATGAGGAAGCGATGATGAGCCTGACTGAGAAATGGCTAGAGGCCATGAAATCCGAATTGGGATCCATGAGCGAAAACCAAGTATGGACTTTGGTGGACCCTCCTAGCGACCGAAAGGCCGTTGAGTGCAAATGGATTTTCAAGAAGAAAACGGACGCGGATGGTAATGTTACCGTCTATAAAGCACGGCTTGTCGCGAAAGGTTTTCGACAAGTTCAAGGTGTTGACTATGATGAGACTTTCTCTCCCGTAGCGATGTTTAAGTCCATTCGGATTTTATTAGCAATTGCTGCATTTCATGATTATGAAATATGGCAGATGGATGTCAAGATTGCTTTCCTCAATGGCAACATTGATGAAGAGTTGTATACGATGCAACCCGAAGGTTTTGTCGATCCTAAGGATGCTGATAAAGTGTGCAAACTTCAGCGTTCCATTTATGGACTGAAGCAAGCATCTCAGAGTTGTAACCTTCGTTTTGATCAAGTGATCAAGATCTTTGGATTTGTTCCAAATTGCTACGAAGCTTGTATCTACAAGAAAGTGAGTGGGAGCTCAGTGACATTTCTGGTACTATATGTGGATGACATATTGATTATTGGAAATGACATTAACATGCTTAACGATGTGAAGAGTTATTTGAACAAGTGTTTTTCAATGAAAGACCTAGGTGAAGCTGCTTATATATTGGGCATCAAAATCTATAGAGATAGACAAAGACGCCTGATAGATTTAAGCCAGAGTACCTACCTAGATAAAGTTCTGAAAAAGTTCAGAATGGATAAGGCAAAGAAAGGTCCAGTGACTATGTTGTCAGGTAAGATATTGAGCAAGGCTCAGTGTCCAGCCACGGTAAATGATAGAGAAGCTATGAGCAAAGTGCCTTATGCCTCGGCCATAGGTTCTATCATGTATGCCATGCTGTGTACTAGACCGGATGTGTCCAATGCTCTTAGTTTGACGATCAGATACCAGAGTGATCCAGGAGTGGAACCTTGGACAGCCGTGAAGAACATCCTAAAGTACGTAAATATGACTAAAGAAATATTCTTAGTCTATGGAGGTGATGAACAGCTCGTCGTAAAAGGTTACGTCGACGCTAGTTTCGGCACCGACAAGGATGATTCTAAATCTCAGACAGGATACATTTATATTTTGAATGGAGGAGCTATGAGCTGGAGAAGCTACAAGCAAAGCGTGATCGCGGGATCTACAGTAGAAGCGGAATACATGGCTGCTGTAGAAGCGTCAAGTGAAGGAGTTTAGATCAGGAACTTCATCATTGAGCTTGGAGTGCTTCCAAGTGCATTGGACCCACTGGAGATATTGTGTGACAACACTGGCGCCATAGCACTCGCTAAGGAACCAAGATATCATCCAAATACCAAGCATATCAACCGCAAGTTTCATATAATCCGAGATTACATAGCAGATGGAGATCTGAAGATTAGCAAAGTACATACAGATCTGAATGTCGCAGATCCATTGACTAAACCTCTTCCACGTGCAAAACATGATCAGCACCTTAGTACCATGGGTGTGAGATTGTTCCCAAATGTAAACTAGATTATTGACTCTAGTGCAAGTGGGAGACTGTTGGAATTATGCCCTAGAGGCAATAATAAAGATGTTATTTTTATAATTCTTGTTCATGATAAAGTTTATATTCCATGCTAGAATTGTATTAAGTGGAAACTTTAATACTTGTGTGGTTTATGAACAACACCGTGTCCCTAGTATGCCTCTATGGACTAGCTCATTGATTAATGATGGTTAAGGTTTCCTAACCATAGACATGAGTTGTCAATTAATAATGAGATCATATCATTGGGAGAATGATATGATGGACAGACCCAAACTAAGCGGAGCAATTAGATCGTGTCATCGTATTCATCTTTGCAAAGCTTTTCTTATGTCATATATTGTATTCCTTAGACCATGAGATAATACAACACCCTGGTATCAGAAGAAAGCTTTGAGGTCATCAAACGTCATCCTATGAGAGGGTGATCATAAAGGTGTCTCTCAGGTGATCGGAAAGTACTTGTTGGGTTGTATGTATCGAGATGAGATTTGTCCCTCCCAAGTCGAAGAGATATACTTAGGGCCCACTCGGTAATCGATATCGACACCGCTTGCAAGCATGTGGTTAAGGAGTTAATCACAAAGTGATATCGGATTACGGAACGAGTAAAGTACTTGCTGTGAACGAGATTGAACTAGGTATGACTGATGCAAGCGATCAAATCGCGGGCAAGTAAAATATCGCGAGACGAAGGGAATATATATATGGGATTGATTGAATCCTAGCACCATGGTTCATCCGATATGATCATCGATGAATGTGTGGGAGTCAATATGGATTTCCAGACCCCGCTGTTGATTATTGATAGAAGATCATGTCTGCATATTCTCGAACCCGAAGGGTCACACACTTAACGTGTCTCGATGCTAGGATAGATTGGATAATTGGTTTATGAGTTTTTGTTCGGAGTCTCGGATGGGATCCGGGACATCACGAGAGGTTCCGGAATGGTCTGGAGAATAAGATTCATATAAGGCAATGCAGTTTTTGGAGTTTGGAATTGTTTCGGGTTAATCGGTATTGTACCGGAGGCTTCTAGAACCTTCCGGAGGGGGACCAACGTGGCCCCACCTGCCGGGAGGGGGCATGGGCCTATGAGGGAGTGCCCTGGCCACATTGGTCCAGGGGCACAAGGCCCCATAGGGCCGAACCGGCCAAACCTAGGGGAAACCCTAGGGGAGCTTCTAGAAGGGAGGGGGGGACTTGCCCCCCACTCCTCCCTCCTTGGCCGCCGACCTAGGGCTTGGGGGAGGGGCTAGGGCTGGCCTCCCACCCCTCTATATAAAGAGGGCTGGGGGCGCACCCCCCTCCTACACCTCCTCCTCAAACCCTAGCCGCCCTGCTGCCCTCCTCTCTCTCCCTCCCGACTGCACGTAGGCGAAGCCCTGCTGCAGAAACTCTCCACTACTTGCACCGTACCGTCGCGTTGTAGATCCAATCCGTCTCTCCACCATACTTGCTAGACCGAGGAAGGAGGAGACATCGAGGTGCCGCACATGTGCATCTCTTGGAGGCATCACCACTTGCGGTGTTAGATCAGATCGGATCGCGAGGAGGAGAAGCGAGTACGACTACATCACCCACGTTAACGATTTAACGCTCAGGCGTGAATCTTCAAGGGTATGAAGATCTCATCTAATTCCCCTCGTTGTTTGCATCTCCTAGATTAGATCTTGTCTTTCCCGTTCGCATCCATAGAATTTTTTTGATTTACTATGCTGCGAAACCCTTTCAATTCACTCACTGCATGCAGAGTTTGGTCGATATCCCCAACACGTCGGTTGAGCTGTAGAAAATCATGATAGGGGACATTGTTGAATCCCTGCTGTTGTTGCTGCTGATTGGGCCATGTTGATGCCTCAGATCACTTCGTTGGGAACCCTAAGAGAAAGGTGTGAAGCAGTACATCAGCAAGCCTTCCCTCAGTAAGAAACCAAGGTTATCGAACCAGTAGGAGGAAGGAAACGTCACACAGGTGTTGCAAGCAACGCGGAAACCTGCACAACACAAACTCAAGACTTTGCCCCAACTAATCAGTGAGGTTGTCTAGCTCACCGGTTTGCTGTAACAAAGGATTCAACGTATGGTGTGGAAGGTGATGATGGTTTTCAGCAAGTAAACAGTAACAGTGGAGGATGTATCAATGGTAAAGATTTTACCAGGGTCCATAGTTCACTAGAGGTGCCCTCCTTAGATAAACAACATGGCATGAAGGGTAAACAAATTACATCAGGGCAATTGATAGGAACTGAGCAAGGCATAACAATGCAATACCAGACAAAAAGATCCTATGAGATTCGATTTGGCAATACAACAAGATACATAGACCGCCATTCAACTGCATCTATGACTAGAAGTCCACCTTCAGGTTATCATCCAGTATTAAGTTGCAAGCAACAGACAACTGCTTTAAGCAAAGTGTGTAAGGCCTGCCGGAGGGGAGATCGTCTAGGAGGCCTTCTCTCCGGTATGATGCGTGAGTAGTTCCACCTTGGACTATGGGTCCATGTAGTAGCTAGATGGTTGTATCTCCTCCTTTGTGCTTTCATGTATAGATCTTGTGAGCTCCGTTCATGATCAAGATCTAATCTATTTGTAATCATGCATGTTGTGTTTGCGGGGATCCGATGGATATTGAGATTATTATGTTGGTTTGATTAATGGTTTTGTCTTTATGATTCTATCATGTCTGTGTTGTTTGTGATCTTGCATGCTCTTCGTTGTTAGTAGCTATCTTGGCCAAGTAGTTGCTAGTGACTCCAAGAGGGGGTATTTATGCTCGATAGTGGGTTCATGCCTCTAGTTTCCAAGGGAAGTGACAATTATCTCTCTGGTTGTAGATGTGCTGTTGCTACTAGGGAGAAAACAATGGTCTCTTGTTCATGGAACATGTGGACTATTTACCTTACATACTTTGCTTAAAGCAGTTGTCTGTTGCTTGCAACTTAATACTGGAGGGGGTTCGGATGATAAACTGAAGGTGGACTTCTAGTCATAGATGCATTTGGATGGCGGTCTATGTATATTGTTGTATTTCCCAATCAAACTCATAGGATCTTTCTGACTAGTAATTGCATTGTTGTGCCTTGCTAAGTTCCTGTCAATTGCCCTGCTATTATTTCTTTACCCTTCATGCGATGTTGTTTATTTAAGGAGAGCACCTCTAGTGAACTATGGACCCCGGTCCAATCTTTACCATTGATACATCTTCCACTATTACGTGTTTACTTGCTGCAAACCATTACCTTCCACACCATACGTTTAATCCTTTCTTACAGCAAACTGGTGAGCTTGACAACCTCACTGATATGTTGGGGCAAAGTCTTGAGTTTGTGTTGTGCAGGTCTCCGCATTGCTTGCAACACCTGTGTGACGTTTCCTTCCTCCTTCTGGTTCGATAATCTTGGTCTCAACTGAGGGAAAACTTGCTGCTTGCTGCTTCACACCTTGCTCTTGGGATTCTGTAACATCCCAAAAATACTAAGCTTGGATCATCAAATTCTAATAATCAAAATTAGGGTTAACAAAAACTTTTCTAAATAAAATCATGAATGCATGCATATGTGTATGCATGGATTTTGAATTCCTTTAAAACCACCTTGTTTGTTTGTTTCATTGCTTGTAAAATGTTCCTTAGGTGAAATAAACATCATCTAAAACCTTGCCCACACTTTTCCTAAAGACAAGTAAATCAAAACACATATATGAAATGAATGGTCATTTTGGCCAATTTAACTCCCATGCCTACTTTGGCTGTCTCAAACTTTCAGAATCTAACAGAAACTTTTCTGGATCTTTGCACCCCTTGAATGTACTCATAACAAAGTATCAAGGCCCACTTTGTGATCATCCAGAAACTTTCAAATGCATAGTTTAAATGACAATTCAAAATTGAATCTTTATCATATGGGAAGATCCCACTTTTTCAAAAACCACTCAAACAAGCTCAACTTTCAAAACCCAAGCATCTGCAGACTCACCAGCACCAATCTAGCAAACCCACCAAAAATATTTTCAAAATTCAAAACTTGAGTTCATGCGGCCATTTCATCAAACAGGTTGCAGACACAAATCAAAAAAACATCAAACACTATAGTGTGCAGTAAAATTGGCCTAACTTGTTCCCTAGTTAGCTCACACACAGCTCAGTAGATCATCTAGGAAGTTTAACTAAGGACTAGCACCCCTGTGAGCTTGCCATTGCCATCAATGAGTGAACAGCCGAGCACCCCCTTGTCACCCCATTGTGGACAGCAGGCTAGAGGAAGAACTAGCCGTGCCAACCTTGTCTGGGAGGCAGCCCACCGTCCACCGCCACTACCTGTCCCAGCCGCGAGCGTTGCCAAGCCCTGGACCACGCGCACAAGCCGCGCCCAGACCGCCAGAGACCATGCCGAGCATGCGCCAGAGCACCACCCTCGACCAGCGCCCACAGACCGCGCGCCGCCCTCGCCGCGTGCATACACAATCCCCACCGACCCAGGAGACCGCCAAACATCCCCGTTTGCCGCCCCGTGCCGCACAGCCACCACCCACCGTCGAAGACGCCGCCTCTGCCGCGCAGAGCACCGCCCGTTTCAGACCAAACCACACTGCCCCATGCCTTGAGACCATGTCGTTGAGCATCGCCAGGAGACACCGCACTGTCCCCTACCCTTGCCCATGCCATTAGCCGCCTGTAGCCTCACCCCCGACGAGCGTGCGCCTCGACGGTCCCCTCACTCGAATATAAATAGAGTCCACCCCCGCACGATTTGTTCACACCATCTCACTCCCCTCTCCTCACTGATCGTGCCACACCGTTCTCAGAGCAAGGCAGCACCACCCTGCCGGAATTTCACCGGAACCCGTCGCCCCTGGAGAAGAAGGGAGCCAGCGATTGGAGCCGCCCCAGGAGAAGCCACCGGTACCAGGAGATTCGCCGTCGTCGACTTCGTCGTTCGCCCGCCTCGCCGACCCTCGCCAGTACCCCGGTGAGCCCCCAGCACCCCTCACCGTCTGCTTAGGTTTCGCTTCGCCGGCGTTGTCTCGCCGACGATGACTCCTAGCCGTTAGATTAGAACTAGATCGAACGATCCACGTTGCCCATACCGCTCGCCCAGCCCGTGTCACCGACGAGTGGGGACACCCACTTAAGCAGCCAGGGAGCACCAAGCGCTTAGCAGTCCGTCCAAGAACTTTTCCTTGCAGCCCGCTTATTCAAATTAAACCTTTTTCTATTTCAATTCAAACACACTTCTGTACCCAACTTCAAAAATCAACCCAGATCGATTCAGTGCACCAAATTGAATGAAACCAATTTTGTTGGAAAGGTCTGTGAATGCTGAATCCAAGCCCATTGGATTCAAGTCATTTGGATCTATAGATCACCCATGGTAAAAGTAACAAGGCAGAAGCTTTTCTGCATTCAAACATTTTTCAAATTTAAACCATAATAGCTTTTGAGTTGATTCCAACTCTCAAAAATCACATTTAACCATACCTTTCATAATATATAAAAATATATAGGTTTACTTGCAGAAATAATGTTCAAATAATAAAAGAATGCTACATAAGCATTTCTAGCCACTTTAATTAATTAAAATAAAAGGGTAAAACCTTATTAAATTGTGACACCACTTTAAATCACATTCCCATGGACTACAATATGTGGTGATGACATGTGTCAACATGATCCCATGTTTGGTTTGGAGAATATTAAATCTTAAGTAGTTTTTCAATGAGTAGAAATTACTTTTCTAAAAATAAAAGGAATTAAATCAAGCCCTAACCTTGTAATGTTAGGGATGATGCTAGATCATCCATAGGACCCTTGTGTGTGATGATTGCAAGTAGTTAAGTATTGTTTGGTGATTGTGTACCTCGTATTTATTCATAGACGCTAGTACCGACCAAGGATACGAGGAGGAAGGAGGATACTACGAAGAAGAAGCCGAGGAGAACTTCAACCACTGCTCTGCACAAGGCAAGCTTATACTGATATTGATGCAAGCTGATACTATACCTATGCAAGCCTTACTAATCAAGTTGACCTATGCAATCTAACCCTTGCAAGATACCCTACTGATGCAACAAACCCATACTTGTTCTATGACTACTATATGCCTTAAGCATATGTGATCATACCCACTTGATAAACCAATCCTAGTTTTATGTGCAAGCTTCTTACTTTATTTATTTATCAAAGCTTACTTAGAGTTTACTTAAGGGACTGGTAGATATTGGAAAGATACTGAAGGTTGCATAAAGAGCATAAAATTTGGCCTAAGTTAGAAACCTTGACATCAGCCTGAGACATAAGGTTGTACTTAGTTGAAACTCCACTAGTTACCACCCCTCATTAGTACTACCCCCACCTGTAGATGCTAGTGCTAAGCATAAAACTTGATCAACTTTTAGATGGGAATACTTGGTGGAAACATGGTTATGAAAACCTTGGAATGATGGATCATTCTATTGAAATATTTTGGACATGTGTTTCCAAAAACTTGAGGATTTTGGTGATAAAAATGTTGAGGCATGAGCCTTAGCCCTTTATAAAACTGATGGTTGTCTGGATGTGATACCATTCCAATTTTATCATACAACCACAATACCCGAATATTGGGTAGGGCTTGACTGGAAACTTATATTCCTTAGTATTAGTTCCCTCACAGCCAAGGTCTGAGCTGAGGCTACCTTGTGAAGATTGTCCACTGCAAGACCCAAGATGACAGTTGGTCATGGTTGGGAGGCCAAACTCACAGGAGAGGTGCTTATACTAGGGCGTGTAATTGAAAGGTTAGGATTGATTATCCGCATACTGAGTATGGTGAATTCAGGATTTGTTCCTAACGGATGTATCGAATGTTGTGGTGAAAGTGTACAATCTCTGCAGAGTGTCAAACTATTCGAATAGCCGCGTCCGCAGTTATGGACAGTTGGAGTGGCCATACTGTTCCCCCGTCAGACTTTTCAAAATGACCTGTGAAATGAATTAAGACTTTGACTTGACCACAACAGAGTTGTGATATGAAATACAAGTTCCCACTTAGGAATTATAAAATTGTGACTAGCCTTGGAACCTAGTAGAGATAAATCTGGCTTTTGCAAAACAACCCTAGAGCCTAGTGTCCTATTATCCAAAAACCCCCTTTACCTGTTAGTATTAGTTTGCGAGTACTTAAAGAGTACTCATGGCTTTGTCCCTGGCTATTCCCATGGCCAGACTATGAAGAGGAGTACCTGGAAGATGGACCCTACGAAGGTTACGACAACTAGGATCCAACTAGGATCATCTCCCATCGTCAGCATTGCCTGTGACCCCGAAGATGGAGCTTCGCCTACGCTACCGTTATTATTACGTATTCCGCTGCTTGATGTTGTATTAAGAACTAGATCATGAGATCCCTATTTGTGTAAGAACTTATGTATCGTTTGTAATGGATGATGTACTATGGTATCCAATTCTATTATGTCTCGCAAAAGTGGTAATCCTGGGATTGCGATGTATGGCATAACATGCATCTAGGATTGAAAAATCCGGGTGTTGACAGATTCCCAACAGGCTCCACATGAACAGGTGCCATCAATATCCATCGGATCCCTGCAAACACAACATGCATGATTACAAATAGATTAGATCTTGATCATGAACGGAGCTCACAAGATCTATACATGAAAGCACAAGGAGGAGATACAACCATCTAGCTACTACATGGACCCATAGTTCAAGGTGGAACTACTCACGCATCATACCGGAGAAGAAGGCCTCCGGGTTGATCTCCCCTCCGGCAGGGTGCCGGGAAGAACTTCAGATCCCCCCGATCTAGGGACGATGGTGGAGGCGGATACAGACGGTTTCGTGGAGTTTTGATCGGGTGCCTAGGGTTTCTGCATCGGGGGCATCTTATAGGCGAAGATGCGAGGATGGGAGGCAACCAGGGGGGACCACACCCTGCCTAGGCACGGGCCCACCCTGGCTGCACCTAGGGGGGTCTAGTCGCTCTGGCCTGCCTCTCTGTCTCTCCTCTGGACTTCGTGTCGCCCACGGTAAAATATTGACTTTGGCTTTTGTCCCGTCCAATTATGAGAATATTGATTTTCTACCTTTCTGGAACCAAAAACAGAAGAAAACAGGCAACTGGCACTGTGGCAACTTATTAATAGGTTAGTTCCAGAAAAGATATAAAAACACCTCAAAAGTGTAGACAAAGCAAAGCAAAGTAGATACTAAACAAGCATGGAACATCAAAAATTATAGATACGTTTCCGACGTATCAGGCTATTGGTCCCAAGATTGCTCTTCCTGCTGTTGTTGTTGTCCTTCCCAAACAGGGTGGTACTCCTGCTCCTACTGCTGCTCCTACTCATCCTACTTCTCTCCTCCTTCCTCTTCCTCGGAGTCAGGATAGAGCTCCGCCATGATCTCAGTCACTTGATCCTTGGTAAGGATCTAGTGGTCCCTCCCCTGAACCTCGAAGGCTTGCGGGAAAGGAAGTGCCAGCTTATCATCATGTGCAACATCAATATAACCAAATTGATAGGCTCAGAGCCTCATGTTAGCTCGGTAAACACTGAGGAAGCCACAAGCAGTTATATACTTGACATCCATAAGTATGGAGCCATCAACAGGTTGCACAATAGGAATTGCAATTGCAAGATCTTGGACTAGGTGGGTTACCAGTCCACTAATGCGAATGTCACCTTTCTTTTTGTTGCTCTGGTGGCGGAGGTGCTGGAGGAATAGAGCTGCAGGAGTGGGACTCTACGGTGCATTAGGGAAGAGTGCCTTGGTGATCATGGCCATGTATGCATTGTCCATAGAGCCGGTATCTCCTCTTCCTAACAAAGTGTTAGCAAAAAACAAAGCGAAGTAATGGATGGTTGGGTTCTGAATGGTGGACATCTTCTTCTGGTAGAAGTCCCTACCACCATTAACAGAAATAACCTCCCAAGTTGCTCCACTTGAGACGCTGTACAAGTTTGTAACAGTTGATTCCCCTTCTTGAGGGAATCCATAAGCTTCACAAAATTGTTGAAAAGTGATTTGATATGGCTGTTTGTTAACGGTGAAACCCACCCTGCATGCATTACCATTCTCCTTGTAGTCGTTGTAGAAGGAGGCGAGAAACTCATGAGTGAGCTCGGTGTAGGTGTGGTGGCTTGCATTGGCGAGGTTGGAGAGCCCTGCATTTGCACACAAGTGGTCGAAGTCCGCCCTCAACCCTACTGAGTTGAGAAAGCCGTCATCGGCCCATCGTGTGGGAAGCACCTTCCTTTCCAAAACAATGGCATACTTGTTGTCGAGCTCAGCCTCGAGCCCCGATCCTTCACCACGTTGGCGCTTGCTCTTGCGAAAAATACCACTAAGCTTGTTCATCTTGATGCACTTAGAAATTTCAACATAAAACCTTAGGCATATAGTTTCTACATGATATATGAACGATTCTACGTGGAGGAATTAAATCCTAACATGAGAAATTAAAGGAGAAAATCAATCAATCTTGAGTTCATCCACTAATTCAATGTGAATATTTCAACCATGGAATTCTAAAAATAAAGCATGGATAGGGAGAGAAACCTACTGATATGTTGATTCCCCCACTCAAACGAATGAAATCCATGAAGAACCGAGAATTCTAGGGTGGGTTTAAGAGGTTTGGAGAGAGATTTTGAGAGAAATAATGGTGGGAGGACGAACCCTAGCCTGCCCCGACCCATTTAAGTGGTCATGGAAAACTATAAGGCATGATCTATATGGCCGGGTTAAGTAGCTCCCGTTGTATAGTTGTGGCGGCGGCGAGGGTTAGGGTTTCCCAACGCCAGATCACAACCATACGGGCACAACTATATGACCGAACCAAGTCCCGCCGTATAGTTGGTCGTCAAACCTTCTGTATCCGAGCCCCAAGTTTTGAGAATTTTGTCGATAACTACACAATCGCAACTATACAGCTACAATAAATATTCCCGCCGTATAGTTGGTCATTACAACTCCCGGAACATGCTTTTTAGCCCAAATTTTCAGAGATGCACTTTTTAATCTGAACAATATGATTAAGCTAGTTTCTACATATAAAACTCAAACATTATTTTCTACTCTAAATCTATGCTTATTCAGTCGATATTTCTACTACTTTTTGACAGCTGCATTTTTACTGGCGCGCTTCAGTAAAAAAGTCTATGAAAAATTTGTAGGAATGCGATGAACATCTTATTTATTAACTCTACTTTATTGATATGATGGGTTGACTCCCATTAAGTATTTTTTTAAGAACATTTGAATATTTCAACCCTTTTTCTGTTCTCGAATTCTTACCTTGGGTTTCTCTTTCTCAAAGGCACTTACCACTATAGGGTTCGCAGCATAGAAAACAAAAAAAATCCTATGATGGGAACAACTATGTACCAAGATCTATCTACTAGATACAAGCAACAGATGGATATACATCCATAGAGAACATACCCTTGTAGACCGACAAAGTTTAACGAGGTTGTACTCGTGGATGATGTAGACGAACGCTTGCCAATCTCAAGATCGAGAAGAAGTCCAGCGCTGCAAATCAGCAGCGCATCCATGCTCGCACACACGTCCAAGCCACCGATAAACCTCCGCCTCCTCGCTCCATCGATGCAGCGGAAGCAACAACTCTTTCTCAATGAAAATCCACCAGGAACATGTATCTCACTAGTCCGAGACCATGGAGGATAAACTAGAGGGGATAGAGATCCATCACGAGGAGGTGTGAGTATGAGAGGGGGAGATGTGGTCCTTTTATAGGAGGGAGGGGCACCCCAAGGGGGTGGCCGGCGCATGGGGTCTTCCCCTCCCCTCCTTCCATTCATATGGAGGAAGCTCCACTCACATAAAGATGACCCCTCACTTCTCCACTCAAAATCCCACTCATATTCCATTAAATTTCTAGCAAATTTAATGTAATTTCTCTTTAAATAAAAATCCTTTTATTTATTTATTCATAATTTTATCAATTACTTTAATGGACAAACATTCACATAAAACCCTTGCTAGTATTCTATTTCACATGCAGAAACACTTTTAGCAATTTTACCATAAAACAATTCCGGTGTCTAGTGAATAAATTCCTATGCTTTGTAAATATTTTCGACAAGAAACTATTTGTTCCAAATGGTGTCGGTGTCTCTTAAGTGTGTCACCCTACGGTTAGCGAATAATGCGGACATGATCGAGACCTCTCTCGGATCAATAATCATAAGTGAGACCTGGAGATCCATACTGACTCCCACACATTCAACGATGACTTCTTGTGATCGTGAGAACCTTTTACGCTAGAATATTAATCCCTTTGACTCGCGATATATTACATGTCTAAGATTTGATCATGTAGAGGTCCCAACCTTTAATAAGGTAGAGATCCCTGTGTTTACAATGCTAGTCCCTAGATCAATAGCTATCATCCACAGTTAATATGTAATATCAAGAAACAAAGGTCATAATACAACTTTATAACCAGGAATAAAATAATTCATTACATCTTACATAGCTCATTTAGCTATCTAATTACAATGCAGCAGAAATAACTATAGCATGGAGTCCTTCATCTTCAAAGTGCCACAGGTAATCATGTTGGTTGTAGACTTGTAATCCTAATCAACACACTTCACTAACATCAAACAAACCTGCAACATAATAAGTTACAGCCACAAGGGTCAATACATTTGAATTGTATTGGAAAGTGATACTATGGTAGTATAGTGGAGTCTATCATCTATATGCATTTGGCTAAGTGGAGCTTAGTCTTGCTTTGCTCAAAATAGATTTTCCTTATCATTTGAAAACACTAAGTTTTTGTTTGTCAAAATCACCCAAGGCATCTACCAATCAAACATTGAAGATCCTTTAACCCTTGTTCAACCACAAGTTTTTAACTTAGAAATTGGGATGAGGAGATTCTTGATAGCTTCCATGTCTTGATGCTCAAATTGTCCATTGCCGAGGACACGGCTAAGTACTTAGGTTTTACTCTCTCGAGAGGTGGTGCACTTTCCCCACAATACTCGACATGCATCGAGACAAGATCTTTCAAAAGCCTTCCCTTAGACCAAAATGGACGCGTTCCCAAACCTATCACCCCTACCACCAACTGTCCATCTGGCTAAGTTATTGCAACCTATATGATCCAGGAAGAGCCCATAATGCCAAGTGGCTGCACTTGAAGCTTCTCAACATTTGACATCTCAAATCTCTTTGTTCCTGGGTGGCATTCCACAAGTGAGATACATAGGGTAGGCCATTGAAAATGGGCCCTGGTAACCACTCAACAAAAATCCATCCATGCAAGTCCCATTCCACCCAGGTGATTCATTCACATAGTTGTTTTATTAGACAAAACACAAGTCCTTGACTTAGAAATATTTCATAGCATGAATATAATCCACCCTTGTTTTCTACTAGCTAGGCTAAGCATGATAGTAGTAGGAATCTTAACTTAGGGAAAATTCTAACTAAGGTTTCATCTACTAGGATTTCCCATGGCATAGTTAACACTTAGTAAATATTCCATGCAAGTCCTACTTAGAAATATCACTAATGCATAGTGAAAATAATGGGAAAAAGTATGAAGCACCACTTGCCTTTTGGTAGAGATTATAAGTTCACTCCTTGATCTTGCAATAGTCACACTCTTCAAATTTCACTACAATTCAATCAAGGCACAAATTCAATCTACCATTCAAGCAATTCATCACAAAGAATAATAAAAACAAAGCAATGCATGCAAGCATGCCAAAGATTGTTTTATTTGGAAAAGTGGTTTCCAATAGGTTATAAACATTTTAAAACACCTATTGGTCATTTATAAAAGTGGCAAAACCATTTGATATTAAGTTAGTGAAAATGCCACTTTAAATCATTTTTGTTTTGTTAGAAATGATTTAATCAAAGTAATAATTTCTAGTGTTTGACAAATATATTTTTAAACACAAATGTTAGTGTTTATGGTCATAGTGTTTAATATTAAAACCATTTGAAAAAGGTTTCATCTAAAAACCATTTTTAATTCAAAGTAACATTTTATTTTGTTGGAAATGCCTTTAAATGAAGTAATAATTTTCTAGGGTTCACCCAATATATTTTTAAATCCTAAAACTTGGTGTTTAGGGTCAGAGAGTTTAAATCAACCCATTTCCAAAAGGTTTTACCCAAAAAGCATTTTAAAACCATAATCAATATTTTTATTTAACTAGAAATGCTTTTATTCAAAGATTTATTCTTTAGCTTCACAAAATACACTTTTAAATCTACAAGTTGGTTTCTATGGTCAGTAGGTTCAAAACAATCCATTTACAAAATATTTTACCCTAAAAACAATTTTAGAATAAATTTTATACACAAAATAAGCCTAAACAAGTTTCTGCAAAAACAATCAATTTTATAGAAGCAAAATACTAAACAAAGTGCATGGTTGGAAAGTTCACATTTTTATGAATCCAGTGATATATAATTTGTAAAATTTGGACGTGTGGATTAAAAGTTATGAATTTTTCAAATTTAAACATCTAATAGAAATGTTTCTGTTTTTAAAACATAACTCAGGCCACGTGTCAAAATTTTACTGGCTGATACCGTTTCGGCAGGATCGTGCAATACACGCCGTAGGATTTAAGTCGATCTGTGCGGCTCAGATTGATTCGTACCCCTTCGGGTTAATTCTAACTCACATATCCGATCTAGATCTAACGGCCCAAATCGAAAATCCAAAAACGGGCGGCGCTGGCGGCGATGGCTGGCGGCGAAGCGGTCTGGCAGTGGCGTCGCCAGCGATACAGGAAGCGAGAGGGGGAGTGGGGAAGCTCACCGAGTTCGCCGTGGCGTGGGGATGTTCGACGTGTACTTGGTTGGCAAAGGGGCGCTCGGGGACGACGTGGATTGCTCGCCGGAGTCGTTCCTGGTGGCGGGCACGTTCTGTCGTTGTCGGAGACGAGGCTACACAGCAGGAGAAGGCCAGCAGAGGGTCGCGTTATATGCGTGAGGCGAAGGTGGATACTCGAGCGTCATTCAGGGGGAAAGGAGAGGTCAGGGTTACGGGGGAGAGGTCGACGGAGTAATGGCAGACGGTGGCGCGTGTTGTCGTTGAGGTTGTCGACGATGGGGAGCGCGCGCGGGTGAGCTGGTGTTACTGGGAGATGCGCAGGAGGCTGGGGAGTAGGCTCATGTGGTCGAGGGGGCAAGGCGGTGTCTGGGTTCGCCGGAATCGGCCGGAAACATCGTCGAAGACAGAGGCGTTGCTGCGAGCAATTGGAGCAGCCTAGGGGCAGAGGGTGTGTGGCGTCTGGGGGGAAAGGTAGAGGGGAGGGATGAGTTTAAATGGGAGTAATCGCAGGGCGGAATTGCTGCACCATTAAGATGAATTTACTCGGCAAAATTTGTGGCAGAAACGCCGAGGAGGGGGAGGAACTGGTTTGCGGGGTGAAGGAGACGATGACGTGGCTGTGGGGTAACGTCGTCAGTGAAAGAGATATGGTTTAGTGGGGCCCGATTGTCAGCGTCTGCGCGGGTTTGAGTTAGAGTAGAAAACCATTTCAGGGGGAAGGGGGAAGTGGGCTGCGTTGTTGGGCCAGATAGGCTAGCTGGGCTGGGCTGGTTTCTTTTATTTTTTTCTTCTTCTGTTTTATTTTTATTTTTCTTTTTCCATTTTGATTTTTTGTTTTGAATTTGTTCAAACATTTCAAACAACCATTTGAATTCATATCTTTACCAAACTTTCAGCAAGTTTTAATACCCTTTACTAATGTATTTTATAGACTACTTTAGAATATTTCTTTTATTCTCACATGGTTTAAATATTTATTTAAAATGGACCTTTGTCTTTATTTAAATAGGATTTTAAATATGTTTTCCAACTTCTATTTAAATTCCAAATTTTACCAAATCCTTTTCACTAGGTTTTATTTATTTAATAGGGTCTTAAATAATTCACTTTGAATTATTTGAAATATTTCTAATATGATTTATTAATCATTTGAATTGAGCAATTGTCTTTATTTAAATAAAATCCTATATGGTTTTAAATCCATATAAATTTTATTCAAATAATTCTTTTTAAGTTATTTAGATAAATTTTCAATCCACTTTGGTAAATTCTCATTTATTATTTTCTCATGATTTAATTAATCATTTATCTAAGGAATTTTATCTTTATTCAAATAGAATAGAATTTGGTTAATGTCATATTATTTTACTTGAATATTCCTTATCCCTTTGTTTTATTTTATTTATCTTTATTTCATTTGCTTAGGGGTTTAATTTAAATTGTCTTCTAAATATTTTCCTTGGGATTTATTATTTAGTTTTGGAAATTTTGTCTTTATTTCAATACAATTGAATATAGTTTAATCCTTATAATTTTATTTTAATAATCTTTTATTCCATTTATTATTCCATAATATTTCATTTCATTTGTTTGGCCAAGATTTAATTTGGCTTTTAAATATTCCTTATTTATTTATTTATTTATTTCTTCCTTTGCCTTATAAAATCCATATTTTTTATTTATAGATCCAAAATTGGTGATTCCAATTTGTAGAATTTTATTTAATATTTGTTTATCCTTTTATATCTCTTTAGGATTATTTTTCTCACAATTTTGTATGGACTTTAGATAGGAGCTTTATTAGCTTTGGAAATATTTCCTTTTGCCATATTAAACTCATAAGTTTTTATCCATGGCTCCAAATTAAGTGAGACCAATTTCTATGGTTTTATAATATTTTTATTTATCATTTTGATCATTTATAAATGCTTGTTTCTAAACTTTTATATGTATCAAATACATAGTCTTAGGGAGATCTTTGAAATGATTTTGTTCCATCAGGGTTTTTGGGATTTTGATTTAACTTTTCCAAGTGTTTAAATTTCAGGGTACATTCATTGATGAATGTATTCCACTTGATTAAAATTTGTTGGATTCCTTTTTATTCAAATTTTAATCAAGTAGGGTTTTGATGTTTCCATTTGGAATCAAAAAGTTTCTTTTCACCCTAAATTTCCACAATTATTTATTTTGTTTATTTATTTTTCACATTTCAAAATTTGGAAAATTTTGGGATGTGATAGATCATCGGTATCTCCATACCTAGTTTGATCTCGTTATTGACATGTACTCTTTTCTCGTTGCCATGATATAACATTCTAGTGATCAAATCACTTGCTTGCAAGCTAACCAATGTGATATCACCGAGAGGGCCTAGAGTATATCTCTCCGTCGTTGGGATGGACAAATTCCACTCTTTATCCATGGGCATCAACGTAACACCTTCGTATCACTGAACCCATCTTTATAGTCACCCTGTTACCGTGTGACGTTTGATGTTATGAAGATACTTTTCTAGTGTTAGTGATTGACATGATCTCATGGTCTAAGGATTAGGATTACTTCGTATATTGTTATAGCAATATAAACACAATGAATTTGATCGTAATGCTATACTTCCGATGAATGTTCATCACACCATTCCAATAATGTTGTGACCTCGTTATTAACAACATCCAATGTTCATGATTAGGAAACTTTGATCATCTTGTTAATCAACGAGCTAGTTTATAAGAGAGGCATAACTAGGAACTTTCCATTTTTTATTGAACACACATGTATTAACATTTCTTTATTAATACAATTATAGCATGCAAAATAAACATCTATCATATACTTGGAATATACATAATAACAACTTTATTATTGCCTCTCAGGACATATTCCCTTCAGTCTCCCACTTGCAGTAGAGACAATAATATAGTTACATAGTGATAAATCTCACACCCATGGAGTTCTGGTGTTGATCATGTTTTTCTCTAGGTAGAGTTTTAGTCAACAGATCTGCTATATTAAGATCCGTGTGTACTTTACAAATCTTTATATCTCCATCCTTGACATGCTCGCGAATGGAGTGAAACCGGCGCTTAATATGCTTGGAATTTTTACGAGACCTTGGTTATTTGGCATTGGTTGTGGCTCCATTGTTGTCACAATAGATCACCATTGGTTCCAACGCTCTATCAACCACACCTAGTTCGCTTATGAACTCCTCCATAAAAACTGCTTCCTGAGCCTCTTCCGAAGCAGCAACATATTCGGCCTCCATTGTTGATCCCGCCACCATGGGTTGTTTGGAACTCCTCCAACTAACCGCTCCACCATTCATGAGAAATACGTATCCGGATTGAGACTTAGAGTCATCCGGATAGGTGTCGAAGCTAGCGTCAACGTAACACTTATCGACAAGCTCTTGTTCACCTCCGTACACGACAAACATTTCCTTGTTTATTCTTAAGTACTTAAGGATATTCTTGACCGCTATCCAGTATACCGATCCTGGATCAGATTTGTATCTGCTAGTCAAACTAATAGCATGTGCCAGATCCGGTCTTGTACATATCATGGCGTATATAGAGCCTATGGCTGAAGAATAGGGGACTTTTTCCATTATCTCTCTTTCTTCCGTCATAGACGGACTTTGAGTCTTACTTAATGTATTGCCTTGCAACATAGGTAAGAACCCTTTCTTACTTTCTTCCATTTTAAACTTCTTTAAATCTTATCAAGGTATGTACTTTGTGATAGCCCTATTTAGGCGCCTTGATGTATCTCTATAGATCTTTATGCCTAATATGTATGACTCTTCACCTAGGTCCTTCATTGAAAATTTGCTATTTAGATAACTTTGAACACTGTTTCAAATATCTATATAATTTCCGATCAGTAATATGTTATCCACATATAATATAAATACCACATTGCTCCCACTCACTTCCTTGTAAATACAAACCTCCCCATAAGTTTGGACGGATCCAAACTCTTTGATCACCTCATCAAAGCGGAGATTCCAACTCCTGGATGCTTGCTTCAGTCCATAGATGGATCGCTGAAGCTTGCATACCTTGTCAACATCCTTAGGATTGATAAAACCCTTTGGTTGTATCATATAAAACTCTTCTTCATTGTTGCCATTGAGGAACGCAGTTTTGACATCCATCCACCATATCTTATAGTCGAAATACGCAGCAATTGCTAACATAATCCTAACTGACTTTAGCATTGATACGGGAGAGAATGTCTCATCGTAGTCAACTCCTTGAATTTATCAAAACCCTTTTGCCACAAGTCATGCTTTATATACGGTTATGTTACCATCAGCATCAGTTTTTTTTAAAATCCATTTATTCTCCACGGCCTTTCGGTCACGAGGTAAGTGCACCAAGGTCCAAACCTGGTTTTCGTACCACTACAAGGAATCTGGCTATATATGACCCTCTATTTTCGTCACAGAATCGTCACAATAGTCCATTATGATGATTCTATGAAGATTTTGAGATCGTCGAAAGTTTGGCGTCGCAAATGAACTATAATGATGATTTTAGTGAAATCGTCATAACCGTCTATGACGATATTGGATTGTCATAACCATTATGACGATCCGATAGCATCACGGGCAAACTGGCCTCGCCAAGTTAGATCCTAAGTGGCCGAGCCTACGTGGCACACAATCAGTCCGGTCCATTTCTGTCATTTGTATGGGCCAAGCCAATAAAGAGGTCCATCATATTTTTTGTGAAACTCAGTTGATTACTTGGGCCAAAGAAAAACATTTTGGCCCTTTCTACATTCAAGACCTTAGAATTTTAAGGTATGTTTCTTTTTATTTTCAACGCTTAAAATTGTACATTTCTGTAGTCCAATGTTGGACAGGCCTTAGAGTTTTTTTAGCCCAGCTAGCATTTGATTTAGACATACAAGTAGAAAATAGACAATATTTCTTAAACACATCCCAAATCACATTATTTTTCAGGAATGATATTAAAAATTAAAACATATATTACAATCAGTACATAGTGCACGTCACCCAGGAGTATAAAACCGCTACAAATGTACAGTGTAGTATATTACAATAATTCGATAGCTCAGATCACCTAGAAAAATATAAATAAAGCTTAAAAAATATGACTATCTACTTTATGTTGAGTACTGAATCCCTTTTCTTCTTCCACCTTTAGCATGTAACCCTTATAAAAGAGAGGAAATAGGTTATGGAGACAACAAAAACAACATCTTGAAACAATAACATAGACCAACTAGGAAGAAAATAAAGAACATATATATACTAGCAGCTACATAACCAATACTTGATTTTATTTTCTGTTGTAGGAACATAAACATGGTTTCAATTAGCTAAAATAGAAAATGAGTAACAAAAATGACAAGCCTTAATCACGACATTTTCTCCCAGTTTGGCTATCAGTGTGTCCAAAATTACAATCAAAAATGAAGTATTAGTAGCATTTTACAACAACACCAACACTAAAATAATCATAAAGAAAAGATATACGAATTCAAAATATAAAATCTCTATCACAAAAATATCTGAACACCTTCATGCACAACCAGCAGAAACATACATACATTCTCACAATTTATAATCTCGTAGAAAGTAAAATTATTTCCACTAGAAAATCAGATAGAAGTAATCTAACCTGTTTGATCAGAGCAGCAGAGAGAGGGACAAGATTGATCTCATTGCCATCAAGGACTACCTCAAAACAACAATAGTAGATGTTATATCTATTTCATGCACAGTTTAAAAGAAAGGTTTGTTCATGGAAAAAAGTATATTACATGTGGTAATAAGTCTAAACAGATAGTATAATGCAAGAACACACACACACAAGCAACTCAACAATTCAACGCCCACTAGAAGTCGGTGAAGACAGTCTTGAGCTTTACACCAAGCCTGTGTTGGGGGAGAGCAGCGCAAAGACCATGTTGTCGGCTTGCCTGCACAATGCAAAGTAATCAACTGAATCTTCAAGGCATACAAGCTCAAAGATATGATCAACTGAAACTATCAACAAGGCAATAGCAAGTAGTGCAATCACAATGACATTACTATAATCACTAAAGAAAACCTAACAAGAAGCAGCATATTTTATTCCCTCATGAACACAAATCAGGACCAGCTGATGTTATACAAAGATAAATCTAGAGCTGAATGTTACAACTACCAACATATTAATTTCCCATAGAACAACTATACCAAAATATAAGGCTCAGTACCTACCAATATAAACTAAAAGATGGATCAATTTCCAATCTAAGGATCTGC